>JABSTQ010010453.1:177500-529023 GCA_013358835.2 Ixodes persulcatus
AAGCTCGATTAGTAGAGCGTAAAATGTACCTTCGCCGATGAAAACAAGCTTGGACGTCTGATTTCGCAAGAGCGCATCGACGCAACTGCGGGTTTCGCACGCCGCACATAACCGGACGTTGAACTCGACCCGTGCACGGCCTTCGGTCGGCTCTTGTAGCTGATGGGAATTCGTGATCAGAGCTCATCGTACTCTTTGCCGCTGAGCAAGGCGCACTGGATGTCTCGACTCTGTGTACATGCATGTGGCTTGCCTCGCGCGTGGCGGACTATATACGGCGAGCAAAGGTTACAAAATGCGTCTCGGGCGCATCGGAACGCCAGGAGTGGCAGGACAACCAAAGACAACATATAGAGAACCTGCTGAGAACGCGCGATGACGAGGTAGCCAAGTGCGTCATTCGTTGAGGTCGGTGGGGAACCAAAACCACGTGGCGACGTGGTCGCAATTGGCGGGTAAACAAATGCACTAGGTGCGCAAACAGCAGACGGAATTGCACGTCGCAGACCGTTCCAATAATTGCATTCTGCTGCGCGCCGCCATATTTGTCTACTGGGCTGTGGTACGCGTTCTTGGAGTACGCAGTATAGCCTTAGCAGACGATGTGCATGCGTCCTCAGCTCACCGAGCCGGCAATTTTTGCCTGGGTGGTAAGCGAAGGAGGGATGCATATGCTCCTCAAAATAAAAAAAAAAAATGGTTGACTAAAATTGTGATTGTGATAACCCGCCCAGAGAGTGGCGTTGGAGAGGAGCGGACATGAGGTATAAAAATATATACTGTAAACGCCCTGAATAATGGCTTAAAACTTACGAAACCAGAATTAAAATCACAATGCCCCCCCCCCCCCCCCCCAAAACCCGGTCATTTTTTTTTTTTTTTTCATCTAACATGTTGCTTGACTGACTGGCTTTACATTGTAGTATCGAATTATGGAAGCTGTCACGGCTGAGCCATAGCTCTGATTCTTCGGGTGCTCAGCACAATGACGGAAAATTCACGACATTCTGCGAACCATTTAGAATTCAGTATTGATTGACTGTCATGGATGCTTTATTTTAGGCCCACCAACAAACAGAATGTCGCCCTCATAAGCTATACAAATGCTATACAGTCAATTATGCAAAGGCTATTATAATAAACTAGAAAATCAGCGCGTAGCAGATATTATGTGAAAGGTCAATAAAAAGCATTAGCGATTTTTAAAGAAAACAGTATCAACGATTGAAGCTTCCTTATTTATGTAGATACCACCCGGTTATGATTGACCCGTTGAAAGTATATTACTTAAAATGCAACACGAAACATCTAACTGCGACAGGTTGTTCATGGAACCTTGATGAAACTCTACATGGCGTAAAACACAAAGACGTATATTTTCCGGTAGAAACCCCTACGTAAAAACAAAGAGTCGTGATCATCTCTTTGCAGACAAAATGTATTCCACCCAAGTTTCAGCAAAATATCGTAATTTATTGTAGCAAAATCTATATCAGTCATCAATCATTCGAAACTCCTCTGCACATTTTCGACATATTCCAATATCTTAATTATTAAAAGCTTCCATGCAGATGGAAAAAAATTACCTCTAGCCTTGAAATCACCATAGTCTTCATAATGTATTATACTATGGCATATTGCGATTTCCTGAATATGTTGGTTACGAGAGAAACGACATACTTGGAGTATACCGCAATGCCAACTGCAAGGATCGTCCTTCAAAAGGACTTGGAAGTCCTTTTTTCAAGGCGACCCTTTCAGGAAGATCACAATCTTATGAGTGTGGGACGAACATACCCAAAAGTGTAATGTTTGTCCAGGAGCGTATTCAAAAAATTAAAACCTGATAAGCATGCGAAAGATGACGCAGATGTTATAAGTCACGGGTGAATCTGATGAGTATATTATTTTTCATTAAAATATTTACGCTTACAATGTTCGAAAGCGTTTCACTATAGGAAAACAAAAACGAATAAACTCAGAAATCCGACTCCGGTGGCTTTCACTGACCAGGGTCTCCCCCATTACACAAATGGCACAGCCAGAGAGAACACCGTCTCTTGCCTCTCCAAGGGACGCCGGCTAGTAAATTAGTTCCTCTACCCCCTCCCCTCCTCCGCAGCTATTTGTAGTGTATTCAGCCTAAAAATAGAAAAGAAAAAAAAAACATTTTCTCTTTTTTTTTTCAGGCTTGACTATTTTTCTGGAATCTCCCGCACGTAACCTATAGTTTATCTTATTTTTCGCCGCTGTGTGCTCATGCGTCAGTACATTAGTGCGCCGTATTTTCCGGACCCGCGGACTACACATGTCTAAAAGTTGAAATTTTACGCGGTGCCCACTATTAGCGTCTACGGGTGCGGGCTATACAAGAATTCGTCTTTTCAAGATCGTTTGAAGAGACACGACGGATCTTGTGAAAGACAATGTTAATAAGTATTTATGTATGCTAAAAGCTTCCTTGTGGTCTAATAAAGCAGGCATTTGCCAAGGTGGGCAGTGTTTGGCCCTCACCAAGTGCGAACTATGCACGAGGTGCAAACTATTTCAGAAAAAAAGAAACTTTCTTTTTTCCACAGAAATTTGATTTTGCTGGTTTTGCACCGGGTGCGGAAGAAAATACGGTACTCCTACCGACCCTTGCGGGGCCTCTTGCTATAAATGGACCAATAATAAACGTAGCGCCCCTTAGACGTTTTCCGATTTTCGAATCATCACGTGTTCTGTTTCCCTCTTTCGAGTGCTTGACCCTCTCACCGCCAGGTGACCGGGCCACGCCCGTTTTCGTCGCACAGGCCCGAGCTTTCTATTTCCCCAATTCCCAATTTCTCCGCTGGGTGGCGTCGGCTCATTCGGCTCCCGCCATTACGTGCACGCAGAAAGCCAAGGAAGGGATCATGCGCGCCATTGGCCAGCAGATGTTGAAGCACCCCGAGAAGACACTGGTGTCGAACGCAAGGATCGGGTTCGACCGGTGCCTGAGCTCCAGCTACGCGTACATGTTCCCCGAGACGGTGCTCAAGGTCGAGGAGGCCAGGACCGCGGGCCGCCTGATCGTCTCCAGGGACGCCTTCTACCACGCCATGGCCGTATACACCTTTCCCAAGGGATCGCCCTACGTGGCCACGTTCAGCAAAGGGTGCGGAACATAGCAATGCCCGATCCTGAAATGCCCCATCTTTATCTTTTAAATTGTTTGATTTTTTTTTTTTTTTTGTAAATGCAAAGGAGGTAAGAGGTGTTGTGAAAGGCTAAGTAAAAAACAAACACGCCTGCGCATGTACATGGCTTGCACTTGACGTCATCTGGTGATCATTCCTATTTGTTCTTAACGAGAAAAACAATTCGGTGGTGCGAAAGATATGCCGCAGAAGGTGCACGTTCAGCAGCAAGGACACCATAATGGCCACTGCTATGACGTCAGGGGGAGCCGTGTATACGAGTGGAGTGGCACCCAAAAGACATGTGGGACATCCGAAATGTCGTGAGTTATTTATTGCCTTTCTCTTAAAATAAAACAATATCTATCTTTCTCTTTCTCTCTCTCCCTCTCTCTCTCTCTATATATATATATATATAAAATTGTAAAGTTTTTTTTTTTGTTTTTCCGCCGCAGGATTCATGAATGACCTTGTCGGAATGATTGACCAGGCAGCTTAGTAAAGTACTGCATAAAAAACTAATGCAACTTAAACTTCGGGGATTGGCTCGTCAATATCGTATAGCAGATTCTTGTTTGATTTCCCACTAGCTGAATGCACGCGGAACTCAACTGATTTTCCAACTAGAATCGACATTTTTCATTCCCAAATGTTTTTTTCGAGTTCCCACTAAGCATTAGGCGTGAGATAATGTGTGTAATGGTAAAGCAAATATGAAGTCAGCCCAACCTTGCGACTACACCCCTATTATCTCAAACATTTTTATAGGAAATCGTCAAAACCGTATACCAAAAGTGTGTGAACATCTAGGACGCACATCTATAGAAACAGCGTGCCACGTGCACGACATCGACATAGTTTTTTTTTTTTTTTTTTTTTTCTTGCCGTGTCTTTTGTATGGTGCCGCGTCCACGTCCCCTTGCGCAAAAACGATTAGATTTGAAATCAAGTGTCAACTGCAACTCGTGAAGTTATATGGGTCACTAAATACACCCTAGACGAACAACTACTTGAAAACCTTAACAAAAATAGCCATTTTCCTGATCGTGAAGGAATGGATATTTCAGAAGAGCATTTGAAACTGCAGTAATGTTTGGAGGTGGACTAGTGGGTGGTGCCTTGTAAACATAGAAATAAAACAGCGCAAACGAACACAAGGACAAGTAGAAGAAGAGACACAGACACAGCGCTGTGTCCCTTCTACTTGACCTTGTGTTCGTTTGCGCTGTTTTATTTATATGTTTACAGAGCATTTGAAATATCATTCTTGTTATTTCTTTCGCAGCATGAAAAGCTTCATGTTCATGGGTCTGGTGGACAAGTGGCTCGGCGACTTCTTGTGGCTCCTGCGCGCGAACGCCAGCTCCACGGACCTGCAGACAGCGGGGAACCACGGAGAACGCCCCATCAACGTGATCGACCTGCAAGGGTCCTTCTTCGTGCTCGTCCTCGGATTCACGGCGGGATTTCTGGCGCTCTGGGTCGAATGTCTTCACGTGCGAGCGCGTCAACGCCGGCATCGTGTCGCCAAGCCTCACTAGAGCTAACGCCCTTTGCGTGGCGCTCCCCGTCTCCGGTGCTACACACGGGAGCATTTGTGTCCGCCACTCACAGCAACAGCCGTATCCCACTTAGGAAAGTCCCGCAGTCTGGTTTGCGTCGGCACGCGTTCACCAGCGGCGTAGGCAGAAGTTTCTATTGGGGAGGTTACTTTTTTGTGTGGGGTGCGAAGAAAGGAAGAGAAGAGTAAAAATATTCTCTTTTTATTTACCTATGTTGAAAAGACTACGCATTTGACAGCTATAAAAAACACTTTGCTAATGGCTACATCACTGGCACAACAAATTACAAAAACTAGAAATATATATATATATATATTATACATCAACCACAACAACAAAGAAGAGAGCCAGGGGAGAATAGTGGCTTCGAGAAACGTGTTCGTGACGCGCGGCGCCGTCAACGAATACGTCCGTTCTGTGGACTCTCTTGTCCACTGCCAGGAAAACTGAGCTAGAATAATTACTCTTATCAAAGGGGAGCACTATAAAAGTTATTTCCGAGAAGATGCCAAGCCTCAGCGGAATGGTCGGTTGTCATTCTGATCGTCCCCAGGAGGAGGGTTACTTTTCAGTTTTTTCATGCCACCTACTGCAATTTTTGTGGTTCCACGTCGGCCCTAAGTGCCGTCACTTAAGTTTCATGGGAAACAGATGGACCATTTTATTCTTCTCGTCATTCCCATTAGTAAATGAGAACAATGGCGCAAGCTGTGCACATGCTGGTGTTTTCTGTTGTCTGAAGTGCACCGATCCTCCCTGCTGACACACGAGACAGAGTGATTATTTGGTACAGAAATAAAATACATGCACTGTCTTCTTCCTTCGTGCAATCTATTCTTTCCAACTGAAGCAATGATGCATGAACGTTTGTGTTTGGTTCATCGGTTGTTCAACATATTTTTGTCATGTCGGAACGAACAAAAACAAGAGAAAACGGTTACTTCAAAACGTAAGTGCTTTCGAAAATCGACAGGTCGAAAGCAAAACGAAACATTTTTGCTTTAAATTATTATTATTATTATTAGCGTGGCGGTGTATCAAGGGGCGGCCAGGCTCTTTAAATCGACCGCAAAATTCGGTTTCTTAACCTATCGCGTTCCGATTTTGTATTGCGTTGGCCACAGGCGGTGCATTTTTTCTATGAAATTCGCAAAGAGCGAGCTTACCTGAGAAAAAAGTAAAAAAGGAAAAAAGGCTTAGCTCCTATGGAAACGCAGCGAAGCCACCGGTCTTCAAAGCATAGGGCGCCCTATGGTTTGAAGACCGGTGGCTTCGCTGCGTTTTCCATTGGAGCTAAGACTTTTTCTTTTTTTACTTTTTTCTCATGTAAGCTCGCTCTTTGCGAATTTCATAGAAAAAATGCACCACAACGCGATAGGCTAAGAAACCGAATTTTGCGGTCGATTTAAAGAGCCTGGCCGCCCCTTGATACACCCAGTATATCAAACGAAATTCGTTAGTTCCAAATATTTCCTCAGTCTGTTACAAACGCCGACCTCTTTATTTTGCTGCAGCATGCAGATCGGATCGAGACCCTCCAAGGACCGTAGGTGGTCCGCTGACTATGGGGCGAGCACACGCTGTGCATGTCTGCGGTCTAGCATACCACACCAGCAAAACATACAAAACACCTCCGGTAACGTCATGAGCCATTGCACGTCGACTCAGTCGTTGAAACGCCAAAATGGCACTACTCCTAACCGGTTCTAAGCGCGGCATGTAGACGTAGCGTAAGACGTTTCGCAAGCCTCATATAGCATTTCTTTCTTTGTTCGCCCCTTACTTTCACACCGGTGACCGGAGCTTTCCTCCGGCGCTTCGCGCAGCATTCTATGCTAATCAAAACGAAACCGTTGTTGACGCCGCCGCCGCAACTGGAACAAAAAGATAAAGAAAAGCGCCAATGCCACTAGCGCCACCACTCGCTGCTCGTGAACTTTTTCCACCTTTGCGTCAGTCTGGATCAAGATGGCCGCCGGAGGTGTTTGTGAGGAACTTCGGCGTGAACGGGCCGGTGCCACTTTTGATATCGCCGAGTTGACACATCTTTTGGACGGTGGCAGGGATAAGACAGAACGCAGGAAAGAATTGGGTGAGTCTTTTTTCAGTCCACGAGTGCCGGATTTGACGAGCAGAGGACGCCAAAATACACGTGCCCTATTTAGGCTGACTGCGTTAGTATCCGTGTGTCTGAGCCGAAGGAAGTTTTGCAGTGCGTGTCCCCAAATGCTTGCAAAAGTTCGTTAACTAGAAAGCAGGCGAGGAATTCGACTACTTGGCGCGTGTTTTCCGGCGCTGCTACATTCGTGAGCGATTGGTGCACTTTTAATAAGAACGCTTTTTTCGCGTACCATCCGATTTGCTGTCACAGACTGTTTGTGGAGGCAACATGCCGTGCTTTCAATTTCCCCGGTCGTAACACGTAGTACGCATTAAATGAAGGGCTGCTTGACGTCGATACAAACCACATTTGCCTCACGTGAAAAATGATACGATTTGCGGAGCTGCGCGTTTTCCTTGTGGTCTGTGCTCATGGCCCCGTGTCGACCATGAAAGTTCGTACGAGTTGGCCTTGCTAGGTTGACTTCGAGTGCAGGTATTTTCTGGAAACTGTCTCGAACTCGACATGTAGCGGCAATTGAAGTGACGGTACCTGCACCTATAATGTGCGCCGACTGTCGTTTACTTATCGTGAGTTGCTTCGCGTGCAGCCGAGGTCACTTGACGAGGTGGAAGTTGATTTGTGTCAGGCAACGTCTCTTGGCCGTCGACGTTCGATGTCTTGATTTACGAGGACGGCTAGTTTCACTGGAGACCAAATAGCTTCGAGCGCTACCAAGGGCTAAGCTGTTTTTGCGGTATGTGTCATTCAGGAGCAACGCTGAGGTCATATGGTTGTGAAACACGACGAAGATGTAGTATCTGGTTTAAGCATAAACATTTCGTCTCCGTTGTTAACCTAAATGTTGTAATCAAGCGTGTGCTGGTTCTTTGTAATGTTTCGGTTATTAACGATGGAACTGCGTTTTTTGTTTTTTTTTTAAGCATAGCTTTTACTTGTCAGCGAATGTGTCATTACGCTCCGTTAATTGTTTCACCGTGCAGCTGAGCACTTGCTTGTATATATCAGATAATTGTCACAAATAAAATGTATTTATGGTGGTGTAAATTGCGGATTGATTCCCAGTTACTGCGTTCCATACAGAGCTTGTGTTTTGACTAATGCTGGACGATGCATCTATTCACTTTTGCAAAACTCCAATGATGCTTTAATTACATTCAGATTTACTAAGAGGCACTGTGATACTTTAAAAAAGAATTCAAGGAAAAAGACCATTTTTTGCTGCCACTGCATCCTACGTGTCGTTTTATTTATTTATTTGGCGTACTGTCAGTCATATCCAGGACCCTGAATACGGTCCATCACTTCCAAAATTCGCGGTTTGAGGGTTCTTCAATATGAAGTTGTGTGGTGTAACTTGTAAGAGACCTTAAACATTCCTTCGAGCAACGAAGCTAGGTCCTGTTGGCTCCATTAGACTATGGTGATCTAGAGTGAGCTCCCAAAACATTGATATTGTGCCTATTCTGACTGATATTTCACCCCTAAATTTGTATAATGATAAATGACACCCCTTGTTTCCTCGAGTTTTCTACCAAAGAATCCTCGAACCAAGTCTATGAGAGGAAGCACCGGTTCTTCCCAAAGTGGAGGATTATGCAAAATGCGGAACATTATTTATTGGGTGGACATACTTGAAAATAATGCGAGTGTTTATTAAGTGGTATGAGGTTGATGGAAGTTTAGGTGACTTGATTGACTCATGAGAAATTAATCAAATAGGATATCACAAAAAAAAAAAAATTAACAAACATCTTTTTTTTTCTCATGGAGTACAGCAACGAAAAACTAAATAAAGCATACAACTTTTTGGGAGAATATAATTTTGCTAAGTTGGCAAAGTAAATCAGTGTACTTGGCTTCATTTTTGCACTTACATTTTCCCAAGCAAGGAGGCAACAACCCATGAAGCAGGTTCTTCTTAAAGAACCACTGAAAAGAAAAAAAAAAAAAATTTTTTAACAGTCTTGTTAGGGGCACGCGTGTCAAAAAATAAATTTTATGCTAAAAGTTTTTTTTAGAGCAATATTGACGGCGCGAGATTTTGTTTTAAATTCTGCATGAGTCCATGACATCACGGAATGGTAATGCACTCTCTCCACCTCAACATGATGGCCAAGCCGATCCACCTCTACTCCATGCGCCCGAAATGCTGAAAGAGGAAGGTGGAAAGGAAATGACTACCGGAAAAATTTTTCTTTTCGCATAAAATTAATTTTTTTGCACGCCTGTGCAAAACCAGACTGTTTAAAAAAAAAGAACTTTCTTTTTCTTTTCAGTGATCTTTTAATATTCCTGCCACACAGCAAAATTTACCTACTACTGTAATTTCCATCGAATGACATTAAGTGATTGGCAAATCAGCTCGCAGTCCTGATTACGACTGTTGTGCATGCACTATGCCAGGAGTGGCGCACGCTGATTGGCTAAACTGATAATGTCATTAGATGAAAATGACACAAAATTTTACCATGTGGCAGGGATATTAGTTCTTTTACATTTATTCAATTTTAAAGTTCACCAATTATCTTATCTGAAATTTAAGTCCAATACTGATAGTGATGCAGCACAAGTCAGACCTCATGTCAGACTTGCACATTAGAGAGTTTCAGTAGATTGTTTGATACCCCCTATAATGATACTTGATAACAATATGATGCATGGTTAAAGGAGGTGGCAGACTATCAGGTATCATCATCACATTCATCGGGACGATCTACTAAAACTCTTAAATCATTGTTACGGATTTTAGATTGTTGTTTTTCTTCACCAGACTGTAGGTTAGTCTAATAATTCAGTGATGTAATTTCTCTGCAAAACTGCGCCAAAATGCTTACCCTGTTACGTCTTCCTACATTTTGCCAAAATATGATGAATTTGCGTGTGATTACTAAAAATATGATAGCTCAGGCCCTGCTATTTGGCCGGATTGTTACGGTATGCTTGTGTGAACTTTCAGAACTTTCAATTATCGCCTCAAATATTTACTTGATTTGATCTCTGTGTCAAACGCTGACAGTACTAGGAGGTCCCGTAATATTTCTCATGTTCGTGGTCTGTTTTGGCAGGTTAGTTAGCTTTGCTGAGTGCGCCTCTTTGCGCACTTTGGTGCACTGCAGTGAAGCGAGAAGCGCAAAGTAGCCATTGCAATTTTGCGTAGCTTGCTTCGCCGCAGCACACCTGGGTGCTAACACAAAAGCACTCCTCTAGAGCAGTATTTTACACGCAGGCATCGGGAGTATTAAAGGGGTCATTAAACAATTTTTCAACTTTTTTCCTTCTTAGCTTTCCTCCTCAACTTAAGAAGACTGAAAGGAGGGACTTTCCTCTTGCTCGGACCCTCGTTTGTGTACCTGGATACCTCTACTTTCCCCCTAGAAGATTAGCCCGTCCCTCAAAGCTCGGACAAAAATTGCTTTGCCCATCCCGTTCACCCCGAAGTTGACAGTGCTGTGGAAGCTACGTGCTTGTTGGGCCAGCCACACTTTTGCCACGTGATCACGCTCCTTTGCGCATGCATACCCATGCGCAGAGAATGAGGTCAGGTGATTTAAGGGGGGTGGCTGATTGGTCTGGCAAGCGCATAGCTTTCACCGCACTGTCGTCTTTGGGGTGAAAGGAATAAGTAAGGTCCGGTGTCGTGTGACGTGCGTTTGGGCCCAGTGACGCGCTTTGGATACTGCGGATGTGTCACTGTGAAAAGACAGAGAGCTTTCGAAGGGAAGGAGGTATGAAATATTCCACTGTGCTTTCACATTTTCGTACCGAAAATCAGTCTTTGACTTTCTACCTTTTTTTGGTCCACTGAACGATATAAATGGTCCACTGAACAATATAAATTCATTTATCCCAGGCAGAAATTTTATTTATTTATTTTTTTTATTTAAAAATACTGCTAATCTCATAGGGAGGTCATAGCAGGTGGGATACAAACATAATGAAACATAGCACACAATGCAATTATACAGGCACTCACATCCTCCACCACACAGTAACAAAACACAATAAATTATACGAAATGCGCGACAAACAAATCAAGAGGTCCTAATTCCACCGTTTCTCGAGGTAGCCCGTTCCACTCTTCCACAGTGCGTGGAAAAATGAAAATTTGAAACAATTATTACGAGGCATAAATGAAACTATGGATAGACAATGTTTTTGTCTTGTAGAATAAATAGCCTTGTGAAAAAGTTATGTACCTAGTCGTGCATATTAAGTTTGAAATTCCCATGAATAATCTGATATAAAAATTTCAATCTGCACACCCGATTTCTCTGTCATTGACTGGAGGCCAGCTTTTTGGGCAAAGCTGTGTACTGATGTCCTCCCATAGGTATTAAAAATAAACCTAGCAGCTTTGTTTCGAATTGTGTTTAGTTTTGCCAAGTTTAACTTTGTAAATCGGTCCAAGATGACGTTACCATATTCTAATATAGGCCGAATAATAGTTTATAAGCAAGTAATTTCGCTTCAGAGGTGGAGAATTTCAAAGTTCTTTTAAGAAAGAAGAGCTTACGAAGTGCATTCGAAGTAACTTAACCAATATGCTTATTCCACCTGAGGCGGTTGTTGATCCAAATCCCAAGATATTTGTATTCTGAAACCCCGACTAGGTTGTGGCTTCCTATGTGATATATAAACGTGAGGGGCTTTTTTTATTTGTAACAGACATAAAAACACTTTTTTCATAATTTATGCACATCTTACAAGAGCTACACCAGTTATTAATCAGACCTAGATCTTCATTTAACTTATACTGATCACTAAAACCATTACCTCGTAATAAACTACCCAATCATCAGCATACAGCCTCAGTTTTACAGAAATATTGTCCACAATGTCATTAATAAATAACAAAAACAGAAGAGGCCCCAGTACTGATCCTTGGGGAACCCCCGAGTCAACAATCACCCTATCCGAAGCAGCGTTGTTAAAATCTATGTATTGCTGTCTATTAGAAGGGTATGCCACAATCCAATATACTAGTCGATCATTTTTAGAGATTTCTTGTAATTTAGTTGCTAGCTTGCTATGCGAGACCTTGTCGAAGGCCTCCGCAAAATCTAAAAAAAACGTCAATCTGACCGTCTTTATTTATGGATGACGCAAAATCATGTGTCATTTCCACTAACTATGTGATTGTGGAATAACCACGCCTGAAACCGTGTTGCCTTTGGGTTAAAATTTTATTCTCTTCCAGAAACTCAAAAATATGGGTATGAATAATATGTTCGAGTAGCTTGCAGGACGTACAAGTAAGCGAAATTGGTCTATAGTTGGCAACAAGATGCTTATTTCCAGATTTATGTAAGGGTCTAATTTTGGCCGTTTTCCAGTACTCAGGGAGAGAGCTTTCACGCAAAGATTTTTTTATAAATGAGAAATAAAAACTTAGATACGCATTCTGCGTACCGCCTAAAAAATGCATTAGGCAAGCGATCAGATCCCATAGACTTCTTTTCGTTTAGATTCAGTAACATATTCACAATCCCACTCTCACTCAAAACTAGATCTGAAATACTAGGCAGGCTTTCATGCATTTTACAGCTTGGCACTTTTCCATTATCATTTGCAAAGACAGATTTAAAATGACCATTAAACGAATTTGCAATTGCAGTATTATCACTGATAACTAGTCCTTCAGAAATAAATGTATTAGTGATAGAAGAGGACGGCTTAATGTGTCTCCGAAACTTTTCCGGAGATGTTCTAATAAATTGACTAAGTGTAACATTGTAATACTTGTACTTGTCTGAATACATTTGAGTTTTTAATTTATCCAATAACCTCAATATTTTGCTCTTGATCGCAGAGAAACCATTCTTTCTATACAATTTCCTTGCTCAATTTATTTGATGGTTCGAGTGTATTGAGTCACGTGATATTCCAAGGATTTTGAAGGTTAGTCTTTTTAGTTTTACTGGGAACAAGGCACGATATACAGTTCTGAACAGGGTTTTTTTTAAATAAAACCACATTGAATTGGTATTACAACCATCAGATAAAGAAAAATTATGAAATTTATCAAACTCATGACCCAACAAGTCAAGAATGGAAACGTCATCCGCTTGTGCAAAATCTAACGCACTAGACTCCTTCATTTTTGATTGCATATTTATGTTAAATAATGAAAAAAGCACGGCTCTATGGTCTGAAATACCATCAACAACTTCATACTCGTAATTATTTCCAACTTCGCCATTCACAAACACAAGATCTAAAATTGATTTGGAGTCACCTTGTACTCTAGCAAACTCATTTACGACTTGGTAAAAATCAAAAGTAAAGGCAATGTTCCGAAGTTTATGATTGTGCACACTGCGTACAGCACCAGCCGAAAAATTAAGCCAGTCAATATTGGGCAAGTTAAAATCTCCGCACAAAATGACTTTTTGTTCAACTGTACATGCTTTGCTAAGTAATCTTTAATGTTCTCTAGGACCGAGAGTGGTGAATTTGGAGGTCTATATACCGCCCCAAAGATATACAAATTGTTATAAAAATATGCTTTACAAAACATTGCTTCCACATCAGAAATATCATCCATTCTCAAAAGCTTTATATCTCTGTCATAGACCTCCTCTTGAATCTCTGTCTTTACGAAAAACGTTATACTTCGGCGGGATAAATTCACTGTCAAAAATATTGTCATTCAACCACGTTTCAGTTAAAACTACAATTTTTGGGACAATATAATGAAATTAGATGCTCAAGCTCTAGCACCTTATTTACCACACTCCGGCAGTTGACATTTAGAATTAGGGTCACAATGTCAAGTGTTGATTGCACTCTGTTGCTCAACCATTCTAGCAGTTGACACATCCCATGTATGCACCTTTCCTGTTTACTACTGCCTTATCATAGATCAGTTTCACGTTTTCGTTATTTGCTCTGTTTACAGCAGTACTGTCCCAAAGATGCTTACAAATTCCACGAACAGTAAGCAAAAAGTCCTCTGTCACAAATATTTTCGAACCCTTCAGTACGGCAGTTTTTCAATACAGATAACTTTTCTCGATAATCGATAAGCTTCAAGATGACAGGCCAAGTCTTATCGGCAACCTTTCTTCCTATTCTGTGACAACACTCAACCCCTGTTATGGAAATTCCAGGCCTATCTCGAAACACACCATTAATCAGTTGGTCATGCAGGCTATCTGCAGATTCGCCTGGCAGTTCTTCTAAGCCATGAACAATGAGGTTGTTTTTCCGGTCTCGGTTTTCTAGATCGTCTATCTTACATTGCAAAAAGGAAACATGCTTTTCCAATTGAGAAGCATGTTCCTCACACCTGTCCACCTTCTCTTTCAACTCATGAAATGTTCTAGAGCTCATTTGGATGTTTCTAGACAACTTTCATACGACAACATTTTCTGTTTCATGCTTGTCTGAGCAACCTTAACCTCCTGTATACTTTGTGCAATTTCTTTCTGACCTCTAATAAGCTGTAAAATTAGGTTTCTATCAGATGGGCAGGGTTTAATTCAACATCTAGGCCAGGGTTTGATTCAACATCATAACAAAGTTCCAATAGGTTTACAAAAGCATTCACACATTCCATCAACAACTGTTTACATCTCTGCGAGCAGGGCAGCAGCACAAGAAACGGATCATTGCTACGATAATTCCAATCAGGATATGCAGGACCAACCTGTACAGCGAAGAAGACGTTCGTGCTTAGCATCGTTGACGGGGTACTGCCACCTTGCCCGCTGACGAACCAGGACGATGTGCCGCCTTTAGTAGCCACTTGATCCGGATATGACGTCACCGTAGTCTAGTGGAGTTGTTTCATGGGCCCTTTAAAAATACAAAAGAAAGATCTCCGTGAGCGTTCATTTAACAACTCTACCTCTCAGTCAAAATTTCTTAATAAAATTGCGTCTAGTATATGATACATAGCAAAATGTTTTCTGACAATTTTGTTTTTGCATTTCGATGTCTAGCAAGAATACTTGGGCATTGTGAGATTTATATTGACTAATCTCTAGGTTGGATGGCAATGCGGGCTAGTTGGTTCATACTTGGTCAAATCGACACAGCGCACTAAAAACAAAGACCAAGTGGAAGGGTGTACACAAATCAAGCGCTGACTCTGAACTGAAGTTTTAACAAAAAAAAACAAAAAAACACTGAAATAAACAACAGCAAACAGTACCATCATGGCCAATCAGCATGTAGTCATTGTTGTATGGACACATGCTGATTGACCATGATGGTGTCATTTGCTGTTGTTTATTTAGGTGTTTGTTTTTTTCATTAAAACTTCAGTTGAGAGTCAGCACTTGTCTTGTGTACACCCTTCTACTTTGTCTTCGTTGTTTGTGCCGTGTCGATTTTACTATGGTCTCTAGGTTTATTTTTATGCCAACGTTATTGTTTAGTTATCACCTTCATATGGGCTCTGTCTGTGCGATTGTAGTGATTAGAGTAAATTAAAACGGAATTAGCTGAAGCGATGGGTGGAAACTTTAGAATAACTTTAATGAGGATGGCTGCATTTTAAGGGGGCATATTTATCGTTGCCATGCCAATTATTGTTATCATAAAGTTCTAAACGTGAAATCTCATTGATGTGCATAATGAAATGACAAAAGCTTTGTTTCTATCTTAAGAATTAAAGTTTTATTACAACAGTTAAAACCTTGTATGAAACATTAATTTAGGTGGTTAATAATATTCTGTTCTGTCATTATTTTGATAGGTATTTGGTTTACCTTTGACTCCATATCTAAAACAACTGTTGAAGCAGTTCATAGTGTCCTTCATCATTCAGCATCTTGTTGCTGTACTTAGTGTTTTTATTGGTAACTAAGCAGCTAGTCCTGCATTTGAGGAAATCAGATCTGCAGTGCAATTTAGGCTAATAAAATGTTGCTCAGAAGTTAGAAGGCAAAGTTGACAATGTCTTTTAGTTCGACAGGCTTACACATGGACCTTAACATATAATATATGCAGTGGTAGGAATGAAAATTAAGTGTGTGCCTGTGCTCCAAAGTCTTTTTGCTGCTGCAAAGGGTGCTCCAAAATGGCTCAGACCAATCACATCACTGATAATATCATACCATATCAGAACCTTGTGTCAGAATTTCACTTTATCATTGTCATTGACTTTAAATTGTTGTTTTTAGCAAACAGTAGGCTACGGATCCTTGGTGAAATAATTGGGGAAAACCTTGTTCCCATGTCAAACGCTCTCATTCGACTTGCATTGTTAACATCGTAATTGATTAAAAAAATTTTTTTTTTTTTTTTATCATGAGGCAGTATAAGTAATTAGGGGAAACCTGGCAAACCCTAGATTAATATCTCCAATTGACATCCAGCCTTTGTTCAGGCACGCTGAAACCAGGCTTACTACAAAGGCAAAGACGAGTAGACGTTCCAACTCAAATTTTTTTTTATTCTCTTTGTTATTCTGTTTTTTCATGCTACATTGGCATTCAACAAAGTATGGTGCAGCCAGTGTCAGCAAATAGCTCATTGGATAAAAGTGCTTTTGTGTTTCCATTCCAGAAAAACTCTTCCATGAAGACAAAGAGTTCCAGAGCGATGTTCCCTACTGTTACCTCACATACTCCGAGGCATACTCAGATGCCCTACAGAAGTGCCTCAAGATTTATCATAAGGCTATGGTTCTTTCCGATCCAAGGGAAATCTTGTAAGTTCTTTTGTGCCTCAAAACTTGAGCATTATTTAAATGGGTGAGAATTTACTTATTCTGTCTCGAGGCTGGGGACATGCATAGTGGTGCTCGATCCTATGTTACATCTTGAGAATGTTCTGAAAGAAGATTACATTTGTCTTTGGCTTGTATCTGTGGAGACTTGTTAAGGGACAATAATGAGAGTTTCAAGGGCAACTCCAGTTGAAAACGAAACGAAATATGACTACAGCCGAGATATTACGTCAAAGTGAAGCCGTGTATTTCACTAAAACCGGTTTTAAAGACGCGACCAGCTGCTCTTTAGTGGATGGCAAGCGGGTTAGCTTCTAGTCAAGGAACACTGGCGCAGCACCCTTGTGACGTCACGTTGCGGTCGAGCTGCGGTTAATTGGTTGTACGGCATACTGCAGCACCCTTGTAAAGTCACATCGCGGCCGTAAGCTGATGATCAGTGTTGCCATCCCTCTAGCAGATAGTTTCGATTTTGCCGTAGATGCCCAAAACCAAGCTTTGAGCCGTGATATTTATAAAACTACACGCAATATAGAAAAAAAATTATACCTTGTAATTCAGGGACACTACTTTAACTGAAAACAGTCGTAATCCCAAATTAAAAAATAATTACCGGAGTAGCCCTTTCAGTAAACTGGATAGTAACATTCTCTTATCTAAAAAAAAGTGCACACTTCAGAGGTCGTTCGTGTTAACGAATTATGTGTTCACTTAGGTTAAAGGTAGATGGAAATACAAGTTTCAGCCGAGTTGAAACCTCACATTTAAAACTTTGGCAACCAGAAACATCTCTTCTAGAACTTTAGAGGGTCATCCAGTAATTGTTTTTCAAACTTGTGTCTGCTCCATAGGAATAAAAGACCTACTTTGTTCCAGTGTGAGTCTAACTGCAGCTACTATTGCTGGCTAAGAGCATAAATAGAGCTCATACACACAGAAAAAGTATCATGCCATCCAATACTTCATTTTATTGCTAACTAGTAACATAAACATCTACTTCAAGATAATATTGGTATGATACACACTTCAATAGTTCCCTTTCACAGCTTTGAGTGTGCTGTAGGATATAAGATGAAACTAAGCATTGGGTAGAGTATGCAACAGCAGTATTATTTCTAGAGCAGCAAGCAAATAGAAATGTGTCGATTGCCTTTTCGATTCGACCAGTGCTGTGTCATTCGCATCTTTCGTAACATGTAGAACACCAGGGTGGCATTCACTGTCCTTATTCTTTGAAGGCTATGGTTATCTGATCATAATTGTGGTTTGCACTCCTCTGTTAATGTGGCATAGATGTTTACATTCTAGTTTGAGTTGTATTTTCTGTATAAGTGAGGTAGTATCCTGACCTTGAGAACTGTACAAAGTATCTAAAGTGTTGTTCAAAGCAGCAACTAATCAAACCTCTTACTCTCTGTGCTTCCAGGACCGTTGCCGATGCCATTCTGCACGATTCAACCCCTGTGCACGTTCACTTTGTTATGTTTGTTCCTGCCCTCATGGGTCATGCAAATGAAGAGCAGCAGGCAAAATGGCTGTCTGATGCACTCATGATGAAGATTGTGGGCTCCTATGCACAGACTGAGCTGGGACATGGTGTGTAACCCCTTTGCTCTTTGTGATTGGCTGTTAGACTAGAACTTTAGCGGATGTCAAACAATTAGTTGTATTCCTCCTTTCATTCCAAATAACAGCCTTTTCAAAAACCTTTTTTTTTTAAATTTACAACATATCTTCAACCACATGAATTTCTTGCCTTTGTCGTTCTTGTATCTGCACACCGCAATTCACATGACAAATTACCTGCTGCTTTGTCGAGGTTTTAAGACCGCTGCTAGCATTTAAGTTTGATGGAATCGGGGTGTTCTGCGCATGTAAAATGTGACTAAATTTTTTTTTTTACATTTTAAACGTGTTTTTGTTGCTTGTTTTTCCTAAATTGCTACTGCCGTGTCCCACACACAAGCCCCCTTGACTTATGTGAGAACTAAATGGTTAAATGTACAAGAATTGCAATAAAATGTATTGTATTGTGTCTACCAACCTAGGAAATAAGAAAAACGGGGAATTGTCGGAGGATTTGCCGAGTCTGGAGAAGTCCTGGAATTTCCACCTTAATCGGCATCAGTCGGGGAAGCTGGGCTTTCTGTGTTCTGAGCGACTGCAAACAACCTCTGTGTGGTAGAATACATATTGCCTGAGACTCATTTAGCATGCCGACACAAATCTCTGCTCAGAAACTAGTCTTAACGGAACCCAAATCGCGTCCTGCGGAAACACGCGCACCAAGACAAACCTCGCTCCTTGCGCTCACACTAATATGTTTGCCCAGTGGTTTGTTAAAAAAAAAAACAATTATTTAGTAGAAAAAATACTAAAAAATGAACTGACAAGGTAATGAGTTCCGGTGCTTTGCCATTGCCTTGTTGGCAGTCAGATATACCAGTGTTTCCCGCATGAAAACTGCACTCCGGGCCTGACGGTTGGTCAGGAAATTTTGATTAAATAGTGTATTTGAAAACATCATTTTGGAAACGTCATTTTGGTAAACTCCCCGGTAATATTAATTATCAGATTTAGTTATTAAAGTAAATGTTGAATAATTGGCACTACATAAAAACAGAACTCCCAGAGTTTTTTTGTTTTTTTATTGACTTGACGCTTTTTGTGTAACAGATTAGCTTATTATTTTATAGTCGGGACAGAGTTTGTGCTGTCGCTGAAAATTACATTGCTGATCCATTGTTCCGCACATTTTAGGAACATTCATCCGTGGACTCGAGACAAAAGCAACCTATGATCCCGCCACGGAGGAGTTTGTTCTGCACACACCAAATCTTTCTTCCATCAAGTGGTGGCCTGGAAGCTGTGAGGATGTGTTTCCGTTCGTTTCACTGTTTATGCGTGCAATGAAGGAACCGTAGGTTAAAAACGAAATACTCATTTGCTCTCTTCAGTGGGTAAAACAGCAAACCACGCCATTGTTCTGGCCCAACTTCACACCAAGGGAAAGTGCTATGGCATTCATCCGTTCATGGTGCAGATAAGGAGTATGGAGAACCACGAACCGCTTCCTGGTAAGTAACATTGGTCTCAACATCCTTCTTTCTTTTTGGTTTGTATTGGCTGTGGTCTATGGAACATAAGGAATGTGCAAAATAGGTTTCTGAACTGGGCAACGATAATAATCCCTGGAGAAGGGGAACAAGGGGGACAAAATACAAACACAAATCTACAAACACAGCTAGGTGACTGGTGCATTAATTGCATTGTCATCATAACCTTGAAACGCAGGCTGTTCACTCTTATCGGTGTTAGACTGGTAGCAGCTGATAAAACCAGTTTGCTCTACTGACGTCTAACTCCTGGTTAGCTCAGTTGGTAGAGCGCTCCACTGAAAATGGAGAGGTCCCTAGTTCGATACCAGGACCAGGTGGATTTTTTTTGGTCACGCACCATTCCCCTAATTGTGTTAGGATATTTGTGTCTGTTCTTTGTCCTCCTTGTTCCCCTTCTCCAGGAATTATTATCGTCATTATTGTCCAGCTCGCTTGCACCTTTACATTAATTGCATTAGTATCATCATGCTGAAGTAGGTTGCTGCAGTGGCATTTGACAACAACCTTAGGTGCTCGCACTGCCTTTGTTGAGGAAAGAGAACATTACTGCAGTCTGCAGTGTTCCACCATTTGTCAAGGTCTTTTATTGTTGGGGAGGATTTATAGGAAAGTGGAGGTTTGACCAGCTGCAAAAATAGCTTGCACAACAAGAAATCTAATCTCGGGAAGGGCGCATACTTTGGTGGTGCTGAAAACATCCTTAGATTTGAGAGGATAGTCTCAACTAAATGAAAAACAAGTTTTTATCTACGGCAACAGGTCGAACAATGCTCACATTAATGATAAACATGATTCTTATTAAGCTGTGATCGGTGTGACGTAAGATGCGCTCTTATTTGTGCATATTGAAGGCGGGACTCGGTATTTTTGTTTAAAGAACTCAGTTTGGAACAGTGTCATATATTCTGTAAGTGCAGTCCTGTCGGATCGGCACTAATTTCATGGGTAGGTGACATTTCAGTGTTTTTAACTGTATAGATATGGCAGAAAAATTAGATGGGCAATTTTGTTGTGTGTGCATCTGTTTGTAACATTACAGTAAAGATTCATTGACATCTTAATCCTTTTTATTTAATTGCTTTGGTCTTTTGTGTGCATCAACGTCTATCTTCCACAATGACGTGGCAATCCTGCCCAATTCACATTGCCACGTTAACACACAAAATGACCTTTTGCGTAGGAATCACCGTCGGCGAGATCGGCCCCAAAATGGGAATGCGGGCCGCCGACAACGGTTTTCTCAAACTGGACCACGTGCGCATCCCTCGGGAGAACATGCTGATGAAGAATGCTCAGGTGGGGACAGTGTTCCATGCACAGATCAACTGCAGCTAACTAGTTTCTATCATTTTGACGAACGGCTGAACAAAAAGCTTTCAGCCTTTCCAGTCTGGTGAAGAAGGAAGAGCACTAGAGCTGTACTATGTGCCGCCATCAATGAGCAATGGCGGCAACTCGACAACCGGCAAGCGGGGTGTCTGGTTTGCATTGTCGCTCATAGATGGTGGTAACTGTCCAGAGGGTTGTGTCGAGATTTATTTGTCGATGGACATGAAACTGGGAAAACTAGAACTTAACAGCTCCGCTGTAAAACAAAAGTGGCACTAATGAATGGACTGAGAGTTTCAAGCTGTAGGAACACAAGGGAGATTAAGGTTTCATTGCACCATAGGGGAGAGAGCAAATTAAGCACAATTGTAATGCCTGTTTTTTGTTTTAAGATTTTTGTTTATGCGAGGGCAGAAGGGAATGCGACGTAGCTGAAGCTATCGCTGAAATAGAAATTGGGAACCACACATTTGTATGGAGACTAAGGATAAGGCGCAGACAAGCTGATGGAAGTCAGGTGCTCTCCTGCGGAAGTAGTGATGATCGCATTGGTTGCGTCTGGTGATGTAGTCAGCCCAGACTTGGTTGTGTCGGTTCGGAAGTATGAAGTCCATGCATGAAGTTGACATCAGTCGACCCATTGTGCAGGTCACGAAGGAGGGAGACTACATAAAGCCCGCCAGTGACAAGCTCAACTACGGCACCATGGTGTTTGTGAGGGTGCTCCTTTTGGACATGTTTGCATTCAACATTGCTCGTGCGTGCACCATTGCCATCCGGTACAGCGCAGTACGGCGGCAATCGGAGATCATTCCAGGGTGAGCAAATGCAAAGGAGCACATTTCTGGGCATTTTTGCATTATTAAGTATAGTTGAACTCTGCTACATTATTGATAGGCTCAAGCTCTCGGCGAGGCTGCATATGCTCATTGCAGTGGCATTCCGCTGTGTTGATGACTTGGTGCTCGAACGTGCCTAGGACTACCTCGCCAGAGCGTGCCATTCATTCTCACCTCTGTACCTCTAAAAAAGTAAAGAGAGCTTCGCAACTTTATTTCCCATTTTTCACTCTTACATTCTTTCTTGTGGGCCAGCTTTGTGCGGAGCAGGGGTTATCAAACTGGGCTCCTAGGAACACGAATTCCCCACAGTACTTGTAGGATTCCCCAAGCTCCCATACAGTAGCCTCGCAATAATTCAAACTCATTTTTTTTTTTTTTTTTTTTATGCTTCTGGTTAATTTTAGCAAATTTCAAAATTTTGGTTGTCCCGCTATGTTTTCAGTGTACTTATAAGCCGCTTACTTAGAATGGCATTTTTGTGTAATTCATACTTTTTGTTCTCGCGGCCCCGTTGAGCACGCTTCTTGGTTCTTGCAGTCCCGTTGAGCACTAGTGCTCTGCAGAGAAGCAACAACCGCGGTGCTCGCTTCTGTCGGTGTTGCTTCTCCGCAGTGCACCGGTGCTCTGTATGAAGCATGCTCGACGGTGCTAATTGTCCAGAATAGACAACTTTTTTTGGCTGGATGAACAAACTTATCTTTGTTTTGAAGTGCCATGTGCTGTCTAAACAGCTCACGATAGACAACATTTTTGAGGGATGAATAAACTTCTCATACATTGCACCAGTGCTTCATGTCTGGCATACCTGCTTATGATTAGTAGGCTTGTGTAGAAGTCATCAAATATCTCCTTTGTATGTGTAGCCATCCATATAAGAAATCATAATTTTATCTTGCATCATATTTAGATGAATTTCTGATAATTCAAACAAAATTTGTAGCTGCCTGGAATTTGATTTAATGAGTCTATTGTACTTCCTTGACCGTCCCCGCCCCTAAGTAAGGTGTTTTCCCAGTTTAATCGCCATTTTAGCAGATCTAAGCCACCCATTGAAGCATAACTATGGGCCAAACACTTGCTAGTGTGTGCATTACTGTTCACCAGGTCTGTGGGCTTCTGCCATTCTTTATTGCGCTAATGTTGAAAAATTGATGCATCAAAGGTACTATATTGAAAAGTTTGGGAACCCCTAATGAGGAACATCAAATCGTTCAGCAACTTCTTATGTATGACGTCATCTTGGTGTGTCAACCGTGTTAACTGCAGCGGTCAAAGAGTTAATATAGGGTGACCAGAATGAATGTCTGCTCTGTAAAACATGCCACAAAAATCGGTGCCTGCAAACAGAAAGTTAAAACTTTCACCAAATGTGCATTGAGGTTGTGAAATTTGGCTGAAGAAATTTTAAGAGGGCGCGGTACCTCTATTTATTCGTCCGTTTCAGACACCAGATGGCGCGCGGTTCGCGACGTGGTTGAACGCGCGAATTCTAGATGGCGCCAGTATCGAAGTGTGAAAAGGCCCGCGTTGGCCGCTGCGTGAAATAGATCCCGGAAACGTGTCGTGTGACGCTGTTCTCCGGCGGAGGAAGTTTCTCCTCCCTCCCTCGCGCGCGCTTGGTATGTCTCTTGTCAGTCAGCTCAGTGTGGCCGAGTCCGGCCTCTGCGCTGTGTGATGCAGTGCGTGGCGCTCGTTTCTGTTCGGAGGTAGGAATAAAAATGTCGGTCCCCTTTTTTACGACGCTCGTTTTTATAACTTGGGTTTTTATTTCAAGTGACGTACAGTACCGCCTTTTCGAAATCGTATACTTTGCGGTGAGCGATTGAGAGTCATGTTAGCATTTTATTTTGGTCAGCACTACACTTTGAATGAAGACCTTGGGCGGCGACGTAAACATGTGTTGCTCCCCAAATTGTGTCCAAGCTGCGCAGTGACAAATGGAAATGATATTGACGGCGTGCGACCGTCGGTTGGTAATTGCGCCCGTTAGATTCACCTATTCAGTCTAACCATTTTTGCCAATGTCTTATCTGTTTCGACGAATGACATGGTCGAGTCTATTGATAACCTTAGGTAGACTGCACCTACGGAGTGTGCGGGCTTCAGATAAATTTGCTTCGTTTATGTGAATTAATAACTGTTTTCTCTTTTCCGTACTCGGTGCTATGCAAAAATCGCTGAGATGTTATGGTAGCGTTGTGTGGCGGCGTTTTGCACGCTGACTCGTTATTGCATTCTCTGTGCACAGTACGTGTTCAAATGGAATGTGTCCAATCGTAATTCCGATCGATATGATAGATTTACTTTGCTACAGTGTTAATTATATTTTCCTGATTTAAACTGGTCCGTCCCTGGTCTGAGCCTAAGTTCAAATTCGAGAGTGCAGACGGACTTGGCGTCGTAACAGCCGTAATGCGCAGAAAGAAATTAGTACAATGAAAGAAAAACAAAAGGATACGAGGCGGCTCGGTGTTATAGAAGTTATGAGTGTACAAACGATGCCATCGTACGTTTTCTTTTTTTTTTACGTTCTGCATCGTTGTGAAACGCTCAAGGTACCAGCTAAGACAACGAGCTGGCGTGAAATTTCATCGAGCGGAAAACGAGCGTCACTTTCGCCATGTGCTTTCATTTCGATATGGCGCAAACTGTGCGCGAAATGGTAGCAGATAAGGGAGCAAAATTTAGATGTTGGAGACCCATAAAAGAGAGTCCCGAAAAGAAGAGAGCTTCCCCTTCTCTTCAAGTGTTGGGTTACGCTCTCAATCCTGCACCTTTGGTAACACTGCGCGCACCCGAAATCGCCTTCTTCACGTAAAAACACGGTGGCCTTCAGAATCGAGGAGTGCTACGCGAAAGCGAGCGACATGTCACAGGAACGAAGGCGAGGTTCCACGAGCTTTGGAAATGCTCCTGACCGCAAAAACAACAAACATTTTTTCTTCTTTTTTGTCAAAGCACAATTTTTTTATTATTTTTTTTTCGTCCACCTTGATACCGCATTGACGCAAGCACTAACATAAATAAAAATAGTACGCATACAACGACAACGCACCCACTGCGACCTGAGTCAAGGCAAGAACAACCAACTACTAAAAGGAAAAAAAAAGGAATTAGTACGCGTACATAAACAGAGCGCATCCATCGAAAAGCCACAAGGGAGGAAGACAATCAGGGCCTCAACACCCCCCCCCCCCTTTTTTTTTCCCGCCCTAAAAAAAAAGAAAAAAAAAGGTTTTTTGACGACCGCGGTCGCCCAAGTCTTGGAAGGGCATGCGATTGTAGCACGTTTGTCCCGCGGCAGTTCCCCTCTCTCAATTGCCACGGTCCGTGTCTCCCAAGTACCAAGCCTTCGAGACGGATAGGGGCCCGCAGACTGGGGGTGCCCCAAACAAAGGCACACTACTTGGGCGTGAAGCGCGTTCTCTACTTCTTTTTTTTTTTTTAGCTTGGGGAAAAGGGCTAAAAGCTATTTTCATTTTTCTCTATTTTTTTTCTTCTTGTGGGTGCGTGTGGGTTCATAGAACAACTTCCAGCATAAGAATAAAAAACGCACGAGAAGAATGAGTATAAGAAAATTAGTCGACAACTTGGACTCCGTTCTCTCATTCTTGCGGAGAAATCCCTTTTGTAGGAATCCACTATTGCTTGGCCGAAAGTCACAAGTTGCAGATGTCTTACAACGCGCGCTCTCACACATCGCTTGCCTAAACAGCCGCAATCGTCATATGAGTTCCCCATTAGAGGGGGCACACTCTCGTGTTAGTCGTTGATGACAACGTCCATTGGGGACGCCCTCGTTAGAAAAAATCTTTTTACTATAAAGTTCACAATCTGCGCCCGTCCGGCCAAATTGGGCAAGTTGGGGTACGCTCACTGCGGGATACGGTCCATTCGTCACATGCGCACTCGTCACCGGACGATTGGTCACAGGACGATTCGTCACACAGGAACATTCGTCATAGGATGACTCGTCACGCGGCCAACCGGTCCCACAATAGTTCGTCCCCCCCAAATATGTTTTGTTCAATTTGGTTCGGGCGGACAAAGTGGCTCACCTCATATTTTAGTATATCTTTGGTTTCTGAAAGGCGAAGAATTTGTAACAAATGTTTTAGCTTCTGGTTCGGTCCCGAACATTGAATGTTGGTTCAGCCTGACAAAGTGGGTCACCTCTTATCTTAGCATGTCTTTCGCTTCTCAAGGTCGAAGAATTTGTAACAGACGTTTTAGCTTCTGGGTCCGTTCCGAACGGTGAATGCGGAGGCCATATAAGAGCGACTATTTTTGAACTCGGACTACATTAAAAAAAAAATAAAGGTGATCGCAAGAGAGAGAGGTGGAGCCATGCTGCTGCACGAGGGGTACTCGTACACATGCAGCAGAAATAATTTCGGTACTTATTGGTTTTGCCGAAGAGGTGTATGCAAGGCCAAAGTAAAAACTGATTTGGCTGCCAGTCGGATTATTGCTCGTTCAAGCCAGCAACTGAGACACACACCAAATGTTCTAAAAAAAAAAAAAAAAAAAACTTTAAACGGTTTATGCATGAGTTGTTGAGTCAGGCCAGGATTCCAGATCAAAATATTCAACGAACAAACAAAGCGTAATTTCCAACGAGTTAGAACGTCCAAAGTGGACATTTTGACTCGAAGGACATTTCGAATCGCTATGGCTAGAGTGTCCCCTAGGTCACGTGGCACCCACAATAAAAATATGCTGTAATATTCTGATAGCGGCATTCTATAAAAACACTAAACATGCGACAAAAAGAGCGAAGAGTTAGCTAAAACGGGATAGCAGCGTTAGTGGCGTTCAAACGTACGAAAACAAACAAACATGAAATAAGAAAAATGAGCTTTATTTGTTGTTTTTGTTCGCAAATATTTACAAATTTGTCTTTTTAAACACGGGAATATTGCTAACATCTGAGAGAACCTCAGCCTCCGATAGCCAGGTCAGCGAACCTAGCGACATTGGAATTTTTCCAATAAGTATAACCAATGACACCCACGCGGAGCTTGCTTTCGACCCATGACGCCAGAGGCGAACGCAACACTTCCGAGCGACACAAATTCGAACGCACCAAACGCGAAGCGCAGCTGCGTTGAACTGCCCGTCACCCGCTCTTGCCCGCGCGAAAGAAGATCGCGTATGAATACAAGACAAATGCGTGCACCATGCCACACGGAGAAACTACTTGATCTCTCTTCCTTGCGGACAGAGACCGCCATCTAGCGGGAGGAGAACAAAATGCAAAACACATAAAAATGGTTGAAACTTGAGACCGAAAACTTGCTTTCGGAAATATCGCTGTAGTTCCGAAACGGATTATCCTACACTAATTATTTTTATACCAATCGATTCCGTAATAAATTTTAGAGGCACTACTGCGAACACAAGTGTTTTTTAAAAATTAATGGATTACGTAAAACGTCGTTGAACCCAAAAGTGTCAAAACAGCCGTTTTCAGTCGATTTCAAGATTAAAAAAAATATATATGTACTAAACACTCAGAAACATGACTGCACGAATGCACCAATTGAGTATTAATCTCTTTATCGTAAAAGTTTCAAGCAAATACAAAGAGCGGTTCTCATGTAGGAATTTTTCGAAAACGTCAAAAATCTACATGTATTCTCTATGGCGCTTGGAGGTACTATGCCCTCTTAATGCATAGCTCCCTTCCTGCGAGAAATGAGACCAACAGACTCGCCAGGGTCGAAGGCGGACAGCTTCCCAGTCGAATGAGTTAGCGATGCTCATATCACGTGGCACCATTTCCCGACAGGGACAGCAAACAGACGGCGCACTCTGTCGTCTGCTCGCTGCCCCTATCGGATATGGCACCACTTGTTACAAGCATTACTAACTCGGTCGTCTGCAAACAAGTCCACCGTTGACCCCGGCAACTTTGTTGGTCTCATTCTTAACAGGAAGGAAGCTATGCCTTAAAATTGCATCAGCTAAAGTCCACCACCTCAATGCACGTTCGGTAAAAGTTTGGGCTTTCTATGTGCAATGCCCCTCGAGTCCTCGCAGCTAGTCCAACTGTTTTCCCGACAGGCAAGGGGAGAACCAGATCATGGACTACCAGGCGCAGCAGTACAAGCTGTTTCCGCTCCTCGGACTGTGCCACTCCCTGAGAGCCATGTTTGCGAACCTCATGGAGCTGTACAAGCAAGCCAACCAGGACATGGAGCAGGGGAACTTCGAGATGTTGCCAGAGGTGTGTTGTCGAGAACTTGACCCAGCTCATCGCGAGACAGAGCCACTCGTGTGGAGAGTGCTTGGATGGGGAGGGCAGCGGTGTGCAAACACGGCAGCAACAATCCCCTGGCTGCGGTGATGCCGAATAATTTCAATCCTGGCTCTATTAGCGCCAAGACGTTTCGGTGGAGCCCTCTTACGGTTCCCATCCGTGACGTCGCGACCACGATTTGCCTCGCTGCGACGTTGCGAGTTGTAATTTTGGCTGCTTATCATAAGTTGCCAACTACCAATTCGACGGCGCACGTAAAAAGCATGACGTAATCGTGTAGTCGTAGCATTCTTAAACCTACCCTGTCAAAGTCGGCAGCATGGCATTGCTCTTATTTCCGTCTAAGAAAGCAAAATTCATTCAACTGATCATGTCATGGTGAGCATTTGACCAGTAATGAATGCCGGCCACAGCAACGCTTTCGGTCGCGCACGTCGCCAAGGCTTCGTTTCACCTTACGTTAGACCGCCGCATACGATACAGTCCATCTCGGCCAACCCGTCGCCAACGTGCCTGGAACGCATCTTTGACTGGTGTGTTTGCTGCGTCTAAAAAGTGGTCCCTCAATTTCTGCCTGATGACGTCATGGAAGTGTCACGCTGTTGCCAGTCGCGACCCTGGCAGTGTCCCAGCAGCTGTGGTGTATGTGGCAGGCGCCTGTTCTGCTGCAGGTCGCTTCCACTCTGGCAGTGTTAGAAGCTTCGACAGCCAGAGTTTGGGACGCCGTGACAACAGCGACACTCGCGTTCGCGTGTGCTACTCGCACCTTCTCGTTAAGCATTTATACGAACAACTGCTCGGATCGCAACGTGCAACAGCATGACACTTCGGCTTCTGGGACGTCATTTGTTGCCACTTCAGGACCACTTTTGACAAATGGGCAGCATGGGACGCTAAACACACCAGTCAGACGCGCTCCAGGCACCATACCGACGCTGTCAGCGTATCGGGTGACCTCGCGCTTGAAGAAGAGCAGGGCATAGCACACGACCGCTCTCTCGTGCGCCGCACCAAAGACTTCGCTCTTAAAGGGACACTGCAGTGAAAAAGTTTTCTTCTAAAGGGACGCGTAACATAAAAAAAAAAAAATTAACTAAAAAAAATGTTTCTTAATATTTACGTTGCTAGACGCAGTTTAGGTGCAGATTGTGGAGGCCGCAGCTCGCTAAGCCCCGCCCCTTGCTTACAAGGTGCTTACGTCTCTCTTTGGTTGGAGAGAAAATTGACGTGTGAAAAGTTGGTTGTAAATTTGTATCTCCGTGCGGTAACAGTATTTTAATCGACTATTTTTTTATGTTTGAGAAGCAGCTAATCAAAATGAGTCATTATTGTTTTCAAATGTATTCCGAGATTGCTTTGCCCGCTTTGGTTTGAAACGTTAGCAAAGTTGGCTGCCGGCGTCTGCAGAGCGCTGAACGAGCATAGCTCGTTGAGCTCGTCAGTTGTTAAGAGTGCGGGTCGTTTTGAGTTTACATGGGTGTTTAGAGGAAGATCTCATAAACTGACACGGTTTTCAGCAAACTGTGGCAAGTATGCGCCTTCAGAAGCGCTGTGCGGATGCTTGTTTTCGTAGTGGGACTGGTCTAAGCCTAGCGTCTCTATTGTGATCAATCTGGCTTGATTTCTTTCTTTGCGCGTGTTGATGCTGTTTAAAGATATTGGTTCCCGTAAAAGCGGCCCCGCTGCTCTGTGAATTGTGCAACGAGCGTTCGGCTTGTATCAAGTTGGTCAAGGTATGTTCCCGTCATTGCACTTTAAAAAGCAAGTAGCTCAAGTTTTGCAGTGTACCTGACCTGCTAAAGTGAATAATTTTACGTCATGTTTTAATTGTGCGTCACAACGTTCTCTCACCTTGCTCGTGGATGCCATGCGGAAACTATAACAAGAACATAAAAGCTGAAATGACTGCATATTCATTTTATTGCTTTTTTTTAGTTCTCTCTGTCGCTTTTTACCACATATCGACAGACGCTTGTATTGGACCGTCGCCTGCGCATGATGGAACACTAGAACGCCGCTTTCATGGTCATGTCTTGCGAGCGTTGTAAATGTTTTTAGGCGGTGGCTGAATAGCAGACGGACGAAGGCGAAAACAGACGCCGGCGGTTAGTGTCTATGTCCGTGTCCTTCGGGCATGGCAGTTGACAATAGATGGTGAAATGGCAGACGATGCGAAAGGCTGCTGCGCATTTGCTCACACAACCAGCAGGCGTTGTCAGACACCAGACTAGACGTGCCGGATGTCGGGAAAGGGAGACACCAGAGTTGTTAGGGTGTTCTGTTTAGCAGCCAAGCCAATCCAGTAATAATGGGCTGGGCAAATGATTGGTGGGGGGGGCTTAGAGCGGGCCGTTATTTCCACCTCAATTGCTTCTAACAGCGTAAAGATTACGCAAAAGATTTCCTTGTCGTGGAAAAATTGGGAAAAAAATGTGTGTCCCAGCTATGCTGTTTAAAAAAAAACATTTTTTTCCTTGCAGTGTCCCTTTAAGTGGTCCATACACTGAACTCAGTCGGCAAAACACTTGGCTCGCAATCTCAAGGTGATGAGTTCAAATTCTGCAGGGAGACTGATGTCTTTATATGGTTCCTTATCGGCATAATTTGTTTTGGTGTTTTTACAGCCAAGCGTTACAGAACCCCGTGGAAATTGGCCGATAGAGCACATTCTGCGTTACAAAAAGTTTCAACTGGTTGGGCTAGCAGCGGACATGCCAGTGCTGACAACTGTTGCAACTTGGAAATATTCCACATTATGCTTGTTACGTGTCCCGTGTTATTAAGCAAAGTTGTAAATTTTTGCGATGAGACTGTTTAGTAGCAAGTGCCGCTCCCTTCAGCTCCACGAATGCTAGCGCTGAATATTTTTTTAAGTTTGACCTAAATTCGCTTAAATCCACCATTATGTGCATCCTGTGTTTGCTGCCAAGAAGGTTAAATTACCTTTATCCTGTAGTTATATTAACCCCATAATGATGAACCCGAGACTGGGAAAAAAAGAAAATGGTCAACCACCCAAACACACTCACACACATCTTAAAACATTGCGTGTGATTGTCCATTTTACAGCGGAGCTGTTAAGGGCTAGGTTCCCCAGGATCTTGTCCGGTACCAAAGAAATGTCGACACAAACCTACACGAACCTCTGGACAACTGCCTTCATCTATAGACCTTTGCAAAAAGAGCTCTCTGGCCGCCGCCATTTTGTGAACCGAGCGACCCCTATCAGCCAGAAATTTCTGCCACCTGCCTGAGCTGTGGAAACCCGGTCAACGAGACTCCCCAGCTGCATTGTGCATTCGGAGTTCGCCAGCTTTTCTTGGAAGTTTTTACTTTATTTGCCTGTTTCGGATGCTTACCCTTTGTGTGTTATCTTCCACTGTGAGAACCAGGGAATACCAGGGCTCGTAGCCTGCTCGACCTTCGCAGGAAACGAACGAAAAGAGCGAACGTCAAGCAGCCCCCGACGCGGGCAGTTCGACGTTCTTGGAGGATTATTTCCGTTGAGATAATCTCCAAAAAGCCTCCCCAGCTTGTGTTCCGGGTCTTCGCGAAAAATAGCTGATAGGGTTGGTCCGGGGTGTGGGGACAGAATAGACACGTTCATTCATTTGCTTTGAAGCTGTGCAAAAAAGCAGCTCTCTTCAAAACGTGCCCCAAAACACGCCGGATTCCGTCCGATCGTCGTGAAGTGACTGTACTGTATATTGGATATGCTGTGTTATTTGAGACATTTCTCAAATCCTGTTCGGATAACGCGGCACCGTGGGGTGCGTACAATATATGTTGTTCGATTGATGAGACTCGTTGAATTTCATGTCGTGGGCGGGGAATACCCATGCAGTTCGGATATCCTGTGTGGTCAAATATTTTCGACGGTTAAGACCTTGGTAGATTGACACGGCTGAGTGTATGGTGCCGTAAAAAGATCAACATAAAATGAAACAAACATTCCAGTTGCGTTTGTTCTGTCGCACACAGACTCACAAAAACAGCTTTCATTTCTTTGTTTTGGTTCCCAAAAATAGTACAAGTGCATCCTTAAAAACCCCGAGAAATTATATTCGCCATAGAACACAAAATAAAGAATAGAACGCGGCAATTTAGCCTCCGCCAGCGTCCGGAAGTGCGCCTACGCAGGCTGCCACAGCCCACTGACGAGAAACTCCACAGCTCAGCTGCAGTCGGGCAACACTGACGTACACTCTCAAAACCAGGGACGCGCGCTGTAAATCGCTTCGTTCGAGACTGCCGCTGGAAAGGTCTATAATCGACGGCGGAAACCAGGCGACCAGTCTGGTTGCCGCCGTCGCTCATAGATGGCGGCGACCTTTCCAACTATCATAGAAGAATGGATAGTTGGGCGAGTTGGTGGGAATTTATCGTAGGAAACAGCGCGAAAAACAGATGCGGACAAAGAAGAAACACACGCGACGAGCGCAGCGCACGTCACGTGTGTTTCTTCTTCTTCTTTCTCGTCTGTTTTGCGCGCTGTTTCCCACGCTCTTATCAGTTTTGGTCTGAACTCATGATGGGTCGGCCGCGTGCCCTTTCTTCGGGGAAAGAAGACCGGATACGGAAGGAGCGACGACATACGCAGCAGCGCGAATGGGTTTGCAACCGCCGCGTGCGTCCAGCGCTTCAGATTCCCTTGTGAAAGAAGAGCAGATCTCGCGCCTGGAAAGCCACCGCTGAGAACAGAAGCTACAGTTCCACCGCTCTTCCTTCTTCACCAAACTGGGAAGGCTGAAAGTTTTTTTTAATTTTTTCCAGCCTTGTCTTTATCGTTATGCAGTTAGTTCATCAGGTTGCGCACGTTTTTTCCCGTGCAACATAAATTGCCTGACGGGGAGGAAGCCACGGGAGTACTCGCGGCCACGAGCAAAGCGTTTGGCTCGTGGTCTATTGGAGCAGTTCATGGCACACGGTGTGAGCGGTTGCCTGTCTTCTCTTAGCTGCACGCCATCTCGTCGGGCCTGAAGGCCTTCTGCTCGGACATGGCGGCCAAGGGCATCGAGACGTGCCGCCTGGCCTGTGGGGGCCACGGGTTTCTCCTCATCAGCGGTCTCCCTCGGCTCTATGCCACCACGGTGGCCGCCTGCACCTACGAGGGAGAAAACACCGTCATGTACCTTCAGGCCGCCCGGTAAGAGCCGGTCCCAGTTCACTCATCTTCCCGATGTTTCACCCAATGTCGGTCGCAGAGAAAAACCATTGGTGGCGTTCTAGTCTGCGCCTAGGTACATGGCATTTCGGGTAACAACCGTAAAATACCGAGCATGCACCCACCCCCCACTTTTTAAATATAGGACGGTCTCACAGGACACACTTTCGGCTCCACATCTACCCAGACGCCATGTTGATGAACTTTGCCGTATGCCTTTCTGACCTTTCTGACCTTTCTCCTTTTTCGGTCGAGTTCCTTTGCGTCGTGATTCACTGCGTCTGCCCGACTGGTCGGTGACGCAAAGGTACTCGATTTTTACACATATACTAGTCCCTATTTGCACTTAGGAGGAGCCAGCAATGGAAAAGTGGACCCGTCGACTGCCACAAAGGACCTAGTAGATGAAGCCAGGGCAAGTCTGAAAGGAAACAAGTGGGAATAGGCTGGGATTTATGCTCCCCAAATACGCCCCCAATCATACTTGGTTCGGTCGTCGACGGAGCTACTTGCCATGCTTCGTTGTCTCACGGATGCCAGAAACAATGCCAAAAACTGAGCGTCTTCGTGTAAACAAATGGCGGAAGTGGCGGACGCCGTTCATCATTGTGGCAGAACGTGATTTATTGGGAAGGAAAAGGCATTTCTTGGAACCGCCCTATTGGCTAAAGACACGTCAAGTGCCCACCCCGGCCAACTTCCGGCAAGATAACTGGGGCCTCCTCCTCCACATTAGCATTATTAGGAAGCCTATGGGGAGGTGCGATAGTGTGCCAAAACTGCCTGTGTGTGCTACAGTTTCGGGGCTGACAGAGCGGAAATGCAGGTGATAAAAAATGGAGAAACCGTGCAGGCGCGTCGAAGTTGGATACGTTCTTGGGACCTAGAAAAATGAAGTGTACGCATTAGATTCTTTAGAAATTGACCGAGTTCATCATTTCCCATTACGCCCATTAAGTTTCTATTTGGATCACGAGCTCAAGAGTTAAAGTATGCAAATCTCGATAAGAAGTCAACTCTCCTAAACGCCACAAACCTCCATGAATTAATGCCGACCAGTACGGTAGCTACGTTATTTCCGTACGACGTGCGGCTGCAACAATCTTGCCTTATAACACCATAACAGTATGCAAACGGCTGGAATCGAGCTCAACTCCGGCGCTCTTTTAAATTTTGTTCGGATTTGCCCTCAAAGAAGGGAACATTCAAATCTCCTCATTGCGGCGTGGAAGAAGTGAACGTCTCTTAGTGCACCGAGCATCGGTGTCGTCTTCAGCCTGCCAGTTCACAGGTGCAACGATTTCTCCGATCGAAGCCATCTCGGCTGGCTTCGAGGCAAAGTGCTAGCCTACAAACCCCGAAATGGCGGGTTCGAATCCCTGCCGAGGTGCCTGCAATCCAAGGAGACTCGTTCCGATGAAGGTGCCGTGTAACCGAGATTTCGGTTGCATACCAAAAGTCCCACATGCAATCAAAATGAATCCGCGGTTTGTCAAGCGAAACCCCCAGATTTGACTTGTGGCGTCTCCGGCCGCAGGTACATGATCAAGTGCCTGGCGCAGCCGCAGCAGCTGTCCCGTAACTCCACCTTCCGGTTCCTTCTGGAGCCCGGCACTCTACGGGTACCTCCGTTTAACGCCAGGCTCAAGGGTCGGGAGGCCATCAGGCAACTGGTGCCGTTCTACAGGGCAGCTGCATACAAGTAAGCCAGCCTTTCGTCTCGAGCGTGGGCGCCTTCGTCTTTGTTGGTTTGCCGTTTCTCTTCCAGCATGGTCGGTGCCACCTTGTCACGGTTAAATGTTGGCCTTTGAGGGACCTCCAACGAGACATTGATTTATACCTAAATTTTCTGGAAACACAATCTATTAGATGTCGAGGAAGAAACTGCTCGGCTTGGACTCTCCGTCGAATGCAGCGAAGGTGCGATGGCACTTGATGGCATTTTTAGCGAGCAGCTCTCTGTTAGAATTGAGGGGGAATATTTCTCCGCCATTCCCCGTGAAAAATTCAATGTCGCGTCATGTGACATTGGGGCGTCGAACACCACCACAAGACACCGTGCCGTCATGTGATGCAGCAGGGAGCTTCGGGTTAACGTACGCATTTTTAGCGCACGTTAGCACTAAATTTAGCCCTAATATTATGGGAGAAAGCTTTAGAATGGCGTTTCTTTGCTGCGACGCAAAACCTGGGCATCTCGCGCTTGCAACGTTGCCAAGATGCAGTAATCATGATTGTTAAACCCTGAGACTGGGAAGGAAACTCTGAAGAAAATTAGAAGGGACAAAGGTGACAGACAAGCGTATCAAACTCGGCTAACAAAAATTTATTTCATACAACGCTTTTATATGCTTCTTCCAAGGTCATGTACACATAAAAAAAATAAAAAAATAAAATAAGCAATCTTTGTTTCCAGGGTTGCTCACATTCTAAGCCAGTTTGTTCCAAACAAGGCAGAAAACAATAAGGCTTAGAGGAAGCTTGACCAAAACGGTTTAACAAAACTAAGCTCTTTGACAGACAGATACACAAAGAAATAGACGGACAATGTCGCATGAAGTTTCCAGGTGTTCTGCATACTAACAGAGCAAACCTTCACAAAAAAAGAAAATCTGTTTTATCCTAATAAAAAAAAAAAAAAGCAAGCAATCCTTGCTTTATTTTGATTCATACGCACCAGCTCACCTGCACTTTGACCATTTTTTTTCGCTTAAGAGACAATAACAGCTTTCATTTTATGCACAAAACGCTAACTTGAGAGAGAAAAAAAAAAAGGTTTTGCATCACTGTAATATTTGAAACTTGCTTAAATGTGAAAATACGACGCGAGCGGTCGACCAGTCGTGTCCGCTCGCATCGGCAAGAAAGGTCTCGCGTACTGACCTTCGCCGAGTGGCGTTTGGCACTTCTTAGCGATTCGTCGTCCTCCTTGCTGGGTCTTCCAAATCTATATAAAGAAACTCAAAAAGCATAGTTTTAGAGAGTGAAGGAACCTAATTGTAGTAACTAATGGCAAGTCTCAAGCGTCGCAGCCCTCTGGTTTCAACTTGACTTGGTTTGTTTTTCCCCAGCAAATGGGTAACTCTACAGAGCCACGCTGCCTTATAATCATAAATTACTGGTTCGCACAAAAAAAAAAATAAACAAGTTTTTTGGATTGTCAGAGGCACTTTAATGACACTACTATTTTGATGTGACCTTGTTCGGCAGTTCCAGTTGTTTTCTTCCGGAGATTCGTGCGCCTGCCATGTTGTAGCATGATGCAAGGAGCGTAGCTGCGTTGTCAGATTTACGTTTGTTCCAATCTCAAAACATCAAAAGGAGGCTCGCAAGTCAGCGCGTTTTGTGACCAGTGTTGGGTGGGTTTGTAACTTCGTTCTATCTTTTCTTCAAACAGACAAGTGCATAGGGCCGATGCAAAGGTGAAGAGCCTGATCAAGTCTGGACTGGCTCCCGAGATTGCATGGAACCACAGCCAAGTCGACCTGATAATCGCCTCGAAGGTAATCACACTTTTCAAAGCACCATTGGAACCATTGATGCAAAGAAATAAGCTAAAACATAAATTTTTTTTTTTTTTTAGGAGTTTTGCATTGACAGATGAAGACATCATCGCTCAAGTAGTTGGCAAACCCGTCGCAGAAGCGGAAACGACATCGAGGAGGAAGTGGAGGAAACTCAGATTCGGCCATCCGCGCCGTAGGTCATTGACACGCTTAATGTTGCGCGTCTTTTCTTCATCTTTGAAGAGGGAAAAGAAGATGCCTTGCGCGCGCTTGGTTCATTTCCTCGAACATAAGCTGATGACCATAACTTTCCAAGAAAAGAATCGGAAGATGATAACTGATTACTTTGGAAAATAAAGGTTTGCCGTTCCGAGCGTTTCCTGTGCAGAAGCGGCCTTTTTTTACAGCAAAGCTGTTATGCTCTAGGATCTGGGAAAAGATGTATCCGCGGATGTTGACAGAAAACTTCCCATTGGTCGTGGCAAGTATGAATAAATAAAAATATAAAAAGGGGGCAACCGGCGTGATTCAGCCTTCCTTGGCATTATTAGATAGTGAGGTCTTGATCCCTTATTATCATCTCTAGACATCGTCCTCGAGCTCATCCGAGAGGTCGTACTAGGCGTCGTCCTCTAGGCGTTGTCCTTGAAGTCGTCGTACAAGTCGCCCGAGAGGTCGTCTTAAGGGTCGTCCTGAGGTCGTCTTAAAGGTCGTCCTAGGTGTCGTCCTAGGTGTCGTCCGAAAGGTCGTCCTAGACATCGTCCTTGAGGTCGTCCTAGATCTCGTCCTAGATCTCGTCCTTGAGGTCATCCTAGACATCGTCCTCTAGGCATCGTCCTAGAAGTTGTCCTCAAGGTCGTCTTAGACGTTGTCCTCTGGGCTTCGTCCTCGAGGTCGTCCTGAAAGTTGTCCTTGAGGTCGTCCAAGACGTCGTCCTCTAGGCATCGTCCTAGACGCCATAAAAATAACAGCTTCGCTGGTCCTCCATCTCGCGTGAAGTAGAAGGGCACTACAATTTTTTTTTCGTTAGTTTGAATTTTGTTTAGTTCAAATTTTTTTAGCATCCCCATGCAATTCGAATTAACAAGCTTTCACTGTACTACAAAGCTTCATGTAAAACAGGCTGTTTGCACAAAAATTGAAGGAAACATTTTATTGGCCTCAAATGTGTGTTTTCTATTGCTCCTGATCATGATTCGTGGTCATCTGATGCATCCACTCAGAAACTCTTAGTCGTGCGGTACCATGGGGAGCCACCTTGCACTCTTTATATTCCCACGGTGCCTCGCTCCTTTTTATGTATGGTCTGTGCATACCCTGAATGCAACGCCTCACTTGTGATCGGAGAGTCGTGTCGCTGCCGAATGACCTTACACGCGTTTTATGGTCAGGAAGTTGCGCACTGTTGAGAATTAATTCAATAACATGTAGGCAATATGTACCCCTAGTTGACAAACTTCTTAGCTCTGCACTGTCCACTCTGCCCGTCATAGATAATGTCGGAGTTAAAGCAACGTCTGTTGCATTCAGGACTATGTTCTCCTAACTCTTCGCTAGCTTACTCGGCCCCCAAAAAAGCGATCCACCCTCCAATCATATTTGTCGACGGTACCTATTCTGTGTTGTAGTCCAAATCGTACCTTGGCACTGTTTGTCAGAATAATAATTATCGCCGTATTTGGAGTTATTGGAAAGGTGGTACGACTCATCCGAAATAATGAAACACTTGTCACTCTCAAAGAATAGTTTCTGTGTGCGGTCATCAGCTAAAGCAGACATCGTCATTGAGGTCGCGTAGCTTTTTGTGTGCACTTATTGAGGGCAAGATTAATTTTTTTTATAGAAAAATGAAAAACCATCGCTCGACGAAAGGGCAAAACAAACAACCCGAAGGGGACGGAGCAACGGTGGTAGTGCTGGCATCTGCCGGAGAACGCTTGATAAAAGCTCCGAAACGACAATGCGGGTCAGACTTGCGGTCGGGCTTCCCGGTTCTTATAGGATAACTCGAGCCATTCCCTCCATTGGTAGTTGAGGAACGAAAAACCTAATTACGGGTCATCATGGCCAGTGACTTTAAAGGGGCCCTGCAAGGGCTTTTTTACTGGTTTTTAATTTGGACCGCACCTGAGCGCACTGAACGTAGTAACTTAGTGAAACTTTTCTTTTCTCGAAATTCGCTTTATTTTAAAAGTTATAGGCAAATTAAGATTACAAAAACAAGCAAAAAATAACCTCCCTCATGACGTCCTTGGTTGCTCGAGTGGCCGTGAACTCGAGGAGGGGTAGTGAGCTCAGCGACCGCTCACGGCTTATGCACTCCGTGTCGACGGCACGAGAGGGCGCCACTAAAACATGTTCTGGATAGGCTGTATGCAGCGGGCAGCCAGAGCGGCTCTCATTGCATTTGCTGCGCGATTAAACACTAATTTGGCATGACACTTCATTGGCCACAAACGACAGCAAACACGGGGTAAAGATCAGTTCAGAATGGGAGCCACTTCGCGCTGTCATACCGCGAAACGGCTAAACCGCAAGACAAAGCTTTTCGCTGAAGGCCTTCGGAACGCTCGGAGCGGTCGGATCCTCCTGTCCTTACGACCGCAGCGCCGCCGCGTACATCCGGGACCTTTCCGTGTCGGCGCCTGATCCCACTACTCCTTTCTAGTATGCGCCGCCTTTTCGACCGCTTGGTGGCGGGTATGTTGACGGGTCATTTCTTGTTTTCGTACTTTATAAACTGCATTTGTTTTTTTTCTGATCTAAAATACTGAACAAAAACTACTTTTATAAATAACTGAATCGGTTCGTGCCACTTATATTTTGTATTTCGACTAAAAAGAAACTTTTAGCTGCTCTGACCAGTAGTAAGCCCAGGACCAAAGACGTCAGATATTGCGCGCTTTCGGTACCGCGGGTCGCCCTCATCGGTAGAGGAGGTTTCCGTGTCGTCCGGTTAAAATATGACGCACTGATATTTAGTTCCTCTCTCCGTGCCTGCTGGCTTGCCCGAACCCCAAGAGACGTGGAAACCGCAAACAAGGTAGACGCTTAAATATGATTGCAGGGCCCCTTTAAGCAATTTGCGCGAAAAGTGCAAAACGAGCATTATTAGTTAGCGTGCAGAGTATGAGATGTTGGCCTCGCACACAGCTCGATCTGAGTGCGTTAGCATGCCCGGGCCTAAGGCTTCTCGACCCCTCTCGTGCAGGCAACGGTACTGTACTACCTGGGCCTCAACTACCTCACCTGGGTGGAGAACGGCAACATCTCTGAGCGGCTGCGCGATGTCCTGCTGGACCTCTGCCACCTTTACCTGCTGCACGGGATCTACGAACAGCCCGGCTTGTTCCTTGTGGTGAGTGAGCACCTCTAAACATTTCGAGGACATACGAAAGGGATCATTGCCGGGATTTCTCAAACTCCCTGCGCGAAGCTTGACGGAATGACTAGGGGTATGGAATTTGGCAGCAGACGTGACTAGACTGCCGTCGCGCTACGTCGGCAGAGAGCGTGCGTGGTGGACGCCCGTCCTGCCGTAGTTCACACTACAGCCAACCGGTTGACGGACAGTCAGGTGGCCACATGTTGCGACGACAATGGCAGGCGCTTCCACGACCGGTGACCACGATTGCGACAACCGGCACCGCGAAATACCGGTTCCTGTGACATGCTTTATTGCCATTTTGGGGACGCTCGAGTGTGCGTGCAATATACGATGCCGAACGCTCTAGTCGGAGTTGTCTTCCAGGCACCGCGGCCACACCGTGGTGACCAGGAGGCCCACGCAACGTTGGCTTTAGTCCGTTCGAGTCGTCCGAATTTATTTAGGATGATTGAGCAGGAAGTATTAGTTGCGAGGAACTGTACTACCGTAATATCCCGAGTCGTCGGCCACCCCCTTGCCGCCTGAGGAAGGAATGGGTTAAATCGGGGAAGAAATGGGTTAACAAAGTGAAGTGTCTTTCCCTCCTTCGTTTTACCTTTTCACAGACGTCCTACAACCGTAACGTCTGATGCAGTGTCATTCAAGTATGATGAATGTCCGTGGTTTGCGGAGTCCACTTTGGAATATTTGTAAAGGTGGGCGATAACTCTGTATTTTTACAGCGATGCTGTTGTGCACTAGGATCTGAGAAAAAAATTTGTCAGCGGATGCTGACAGAAAACTCCCCATTGGTCGTGGCGAGTATGAATAATTAAAAATAAAAAGAGGTTGCAATCAGCGTGAGTCAGCCTTCCTGGGCATTAGTAGATAGTGAGGTCCTCATCGTTATCATTTCTAGGCATCGTCCTCAAGGTCGTCCTAGAAGTCATCCTTAAGGTCATCCGAGAGGTTGTCCTAGGCATCGTCTTTGAGGTCGTCCTAGGTGTCGTTCTTGAGGTCTTCTTAGACGTTGTCCTCGAGGTCGTCCTAGAAGTCGTCCTAGAAGTCGTACTCGAGGTCGTCCTCTAGGCATCGTCCGAGAGGTCATCTTAAATGTCGTCCTTGAGGTCGTCCTAGGCATTGTCCTCTAGGTTTTCCTAGACGTCGCCCTCTAGGCGTCGTCCTAGAAGTCGTCCTTAAGGTTGTCCTCGAGGTCGTCCTTGAGGTCGTCCTGGACATCGTCCTCTAGGCGTTGTCCTCGAGGTCGTCCTAGAAGTCGTCCTTGAGGTCGTCCTAGACGTCGTCCTCTAGGCATCGTCCTAGATGTCATAAAAATGACAGCTTCGCTGGTCCTTCATCTTCACGTGAAGTGGAAGGGCTCTACAGTTTTTTTTTGTGGAAATTGTTATTCGCTAAAGGAGTCGATTGGGCGATGACTCGGGATATTACGGTATGTTGTTCACTGCTTGGCACATTTGCACCGTTAACTGCCGATGCCACTCTAGGCTCTGTGAGTAGAAGTCTCGTGTTCCTTAGTTACAGTGGTGCAGCCTTTTGAAAGTAGTCAAATGGGAGAAGGAATAGAAGTAAAGATAGTAATAATAATCTTTATTTATCATCTGTCCACAAACAGCACTAAGCCTATAAAGTGGTACACTGTCATAGAAATAGAAAGCCCCTACAAATCATAAAAAAACGAGGCAAGCAAAGTTACAATTATGCATACTAAGGTTTTACAACAAAAACAAAACCCCAAAAAAAGAATGGACAGAGAAGTGAGAGGGAACACAGTACAAGGCGTGCTTTCAGCCAAAAGTATGAGACGACACATGAAGACATTGCAAACTGCACATGCACAAGATAAAGGCACCTGGATAAAGAGCTCAAAGTAGAAGAAACACCCAGACAGCACTAATGAATAACTGAGGCTTTGCTGATGTAGGCATGCTCCTTATCAGAAAGGGCTACAGAAAGAGCGCTCATACAGACATCACTCAGGCGTGTTCTAATCATTGAAGCTTCGTGAATCTTGTGCTCAAATTTTGTTCTGAAGTTCCCCACCGCTTTTGTTCTATCAACATTTGGGTTACAGTCACGTCGGTTGCAGCGTACAGCTCAGTGGCCAGACGAGGATTTCCTCATGGCAGCGGTTTAGTATTTACATTTGTCTGTCTTTTTAGTTTTGTCAGAGATGGCATAACAATGGACATCAGTTTTGTAATAAAAGAACGTGCCATGCGCTGGCGGCCTCGAGGCCAGCGCTCGGTCAGACGTTTTGCCAACACTCGAACAGGACGGTTGTCTTTCCTTTCGCCACCGGGTTCACTCGGGAAGACGGCTTCTCCGGCTCGGCCATGGAACACCGGCACCTTCGTCCGATGAGTCTTTCATAGTTTTAGCGCCCCGTAGGCGGAATAGTACAAGCGGAGTGCTCTCCAATTCTGTCATTGATGCGTCTCCCCATCTGGCCCACATACACCCTCCCGCGCGACAAAGATTTTGCACGCAATCTCCGTGGCACACTCTCGGAACTTGTTAGTGCGATGCTTTTTTACAGATTCCTTCTGCCACTCCCAAATCATCCGAGCTCCCTTTGATCTTTTTGCATGGCGTAGAAAGTTCATTCGGCACGGAGAAAACAATGGGAGTCTCAAACCGGTTCGCCACTCCTTTTAAGTCGCGAGATACCTTACGAACATAGGCCCAAGGGTCTGCGCTCCTTCCTGGCTCTCCCAACGAACTCCCCGCTGCTGAGCTTCTTCAATTTCTTCTTTACTAAGCTCTCCAAAACATTGCGCAGAACCGAGGGAGGAAAACCCGCTTGGCCTAATCTGAGTAGCTGCGAATAGAAGCTAGTGCTCCAAGCAGGTGGAGGCTGTTCCCCTTTTAACAAGTTTGGAGTGAGCCAAGTCAAAAGGTAGAATCCTCTTCATACTTTCAACACACACAATTGACCCCAAAGAAAAGTTCCAAATTCAAAAATTGTAACCGCCTAGAACTCGGGGTTTTGTGGGTGAGACTGAGGCCGGCCGCACAGTTCGTAAAAATCTTCAGCACCCCAAGAATCAATTTGTCATTAAAGGGATGATGAAGGCAATTTTGGATATCTTTTTGGCGATTGAACTGGGTTCCAGGCACGTCTCGGGCCACGTTGCCCAAATTTCAGCCAAAACCGGCGCTTGTGTGCCGCGCAAATCAATTAAACATACGCGGTAATAATCGTGCCAGGATCGACTGGGGCAATGCCCCGAGAGTTGCGGGAGAAGCCAGGAGAAGCGGAGCTTACGTGACCGATGCGGGGCCAAGAAGCGCGACGTCACAAGAGACGCGTCAGCGATTGGTCCAAACGAGAGACGTGCCCTCGGTCAAGTTTTGTTTCGCTATTTTTAGGAATACTGTTCTAATTTCCGCTTGAATAACCATGAAAAGTATAAATCGAACCGGAAATTATTACTAAACCGTAAATAAAACAGCATAATTGTTTTTCTTTTAACTACACTGGACGCGAAACGGGCAGCGAGCAACTATGGGCAAAAAAAATAAAATTAAAAAAAAGAACACGCGGGAGACGTCTGGTTTTGGTTTCAGATGTCGGTGTCGGGTTTACTTTGGGAACACGGTACTTGAAGGATTCTGCAAAATGGTATTCATGCCAAATTTGTGTGCTGTAGATGGCTGTTGTAACGGTCGACTGAAGACCAGATTTCGTTTGGGCGACGCTAGTTTTCACGTGTGGGTTGCTGTTCGTGTTCTTTGACGACGAAAAGAGAGGACGTCCGACTTTGGTCAACCACAGCACAGGACAACCACAAGTGGTTGTCCTGTGCTTGTCCTCCGTGTTTTATTCTTTCAATTTTATGTATTCATGTTCAACCCGCTCGCCTTCACCAGACCAACAATGGTGCTGTTTATTTTTTCCTTCTTGGGGAGCGCCCCCCGCGGAGGAACCGGTTCCCGAAGCGGCCGGATCGCTGCCGCTTTCCCCTTGGCATCTCCCCCGCATCCCTGTTCTTAGGCAAATGTTCAGCAACGCGCCGCTTTCGTCTCGCCCGCGCGAATAATTGCTCACTGCTGGCTTCCCTGCTCGGAGCCTGCGGGCCGCTCTTTGCCGTTCCCCGTTGGGTCTCCGTTGGGTGATGGCAGAGGCCACCACACACATTCTCCCGCTCCATTGGTGTTAGGTCACGGAACGGAAGCCCAAACTCGCTCGCGAGAGCGGCATTGTCATCCATTTCGACGAAACGACCGCGCCACCGCGCTGCTCTAACCCACTGCGGTAACAAGAGTCTCGATCTCCTAAATACTACCGATACCGACTATTCACACTTGACGTCACTCCCTACTTCACCTCCATTTTCGGAGGCCCAGAAATGAGAATGGAGATTGTTCAGTTTCGATTTCTTTACTTCTTTCGTAGGCACAGAAATACGCGTCACAAATGTCTACAAAAAAGTGGGAAGCATGCTAGGTTCCCAAGAAGCCTAAAAACACCATTTAAAAAAATTAAATAAAACTGTCTTCATTGTCCCTTTAATTCCTACATACTGCAAAGCAGAATCTCCCGATACCTCACAATACACGTTTGCACGGCCACCTGCAGTTGGTCGTGTGAGGCAGCGTAAAGTAAATTCTCAACATCAATCAAAAAACCATTCCTCCCCTTCAAGCCTTTGCATTTCATAAACTCAATTATTTTTTCCAAATTTCTGATTAGAAAAGGATCCCCCAGCTTTAACGAACCAGTGGCTCTATAGCCCATTAAAGAGTGCTTGTGTCACAAAATATCTCTTACAGATTGATCTATACAGTCAAACCTCGATGTAACGAACTTCTATGTAACAAAACCCTCGATGTAACGAAGTACATAACTTTTTCTGACCGCAAGTGTATGCACGCCATGTATTTTTTACCTCTATGTAACGAAGTCCCGTTTGTCGAAATTTCTATGTAACGAAGTTTCACGGACAATTCGGCACAAAATTTGGGTCCCAAAGAAGATTGTGGAAAGCACATGCGCTGAAACGGGCCCTCGATAAAGCGCAGAGGGTGAAACGGGCCGAATCTGGCGAGTAGGGTGTACAAAACGGCCACTAGAGCAAACTAGAGCCACCGCCGTTTCGTCCGTCGGCTTCGTTCGCCCTGCGTAGTTCGTTTCGAGGCCTAACTAAAAGCGTGCATTTCTCGTTGTCCTGGGCGATGGAGCCTTGAAGGCGATGAAGCCACCCCTAACAACGTCGACCTTGACGACTTTCTATACGCCGACTCTGCTGTCATGCGACGGAGCTAGCGATGTTCGTGGGAACTCGCAAGACGGGGACGACATCAAGTCCTGATGAGAAAGACACCTGCGATGTGCCCAGTAACCATGAAGTGGTGGACGTGATCGATGTCTTGAGGTGGTTCGCAAGCACATAGCAAGACGAAGATGCTATGCTAGCTATCTGGCTATGCGAACATCGTGTGATGCCAATAATAATGCCAAGAGTGTTCCAGAAAAAGGTGACGGACTAGTTTCAACCGAAATAAAGGCGTCCTTGGTGAGTTTTGTGCACCCGAGAAACATTTGTGGAAACTTTCTTTAACGTTAGCCCCGAATTTCTATTTAGCGAAATTTCGATGTAATGAAGTAAATTCCGAATTTTACCGACTTCGTTACATCGAGGTTTGACTGTACTCATTTTCACCTCCGCTGTAAAAAAAAAATCCAGCTCCTCGCAGAACATTACTAACTTGCCCCTTAGTGCGTTGAATTAAGATATATGTGGGTGCATCTTACATTAGCTTTATGCTATTTTATCGAGACATACATGTTTCAAAAACCAAAGCATTGTTTCTTTCTTCAACAACCTAATATTGTAAGAACTACTAGGTATGTGCAGCAAATGCATAATGCATAAAACTTTTTTTCTTGAGGTGACAACGAGTTTTTAGCATGCAGCGATAAAAATGGAAAAGAATAATCTCAAACACAGGCTCTTGCGAAGAGAGGGGCTGCGCATAAAACAAGATTTTTGCTTTGTACAGCACTCTTGGCATCGATGTTGTTCTTGGAGCTTCGTGAATATGCATTTCTGACGTTCTTGCACTACGATATGTGCAAAGGCTTCTAAAAATAAGCAAGTCTCGCAAAAAGTGCAGCCCCCGTACTGCATCATGGCGTCAGCATAAACAAACATGGCGGCGCCCACGGAGCAGAGCAAACACTGTCTATTTGCGATCTACCGAACTATGGGGGGGCGCTGGTCAGACAAAATGGCGGACGAAAGGAGGTTGTTTTCGTCGTTCAGCACGCGGACCACCATAAATTTCTTGCACTGCAGCGTAAAATTAGTATTACATATGAAAGCAAAGTGATTTTTCGACAGTAGAAACCTTCTTCTAATCGGTGCGTAGGAATGACACGGTGGAAGCATAAAACTAATTACTTGAAACAATGTTTGTTTCTATGCTGCCCACGAGAACCAAGCAGCGATAGCAGACAACAGAGTTGAAATGACCTCCTCTCCTGAGCTTATCGGCGTTGCCGCTACGCGGTGTCGATTTCGCTGGAGTCACCAATAGCTCGTTAGCTTTGAGTTGCCTTCTGGTAAGTGATGCCGTACGACAGTGGTTCTCAAATGGGGGTCCGCGGACCTTTTGGTTCCCGAAGGCATTCTAGGGGTCCGCGAAGCCCAACCTCATCAGTCAAGCGCGGCAATAAAATAGTCTTTTCTTAGATTGAGAGGAAACGTTCCAATTTTCGGGTGAGTTTTCCGTGTATATGTCAGTAAGAGACGTCTACTTTACACTAGCACTTGGTTATATCCATTTATTAAATAACTATCATAATTAACCTATACTTTCCCTTCCCCTCACCACGAACGGGGTCCTCCATCATCTTAGCCGATCCACGAGGGGTCCGCGGAACATCGTTGGCTGAGAACCACTGCCGTACGATAACAAACCAACAGACAAAAAGGGCACTGAGAGCAATTGAACCGGGAAGAAGAGCGAAGGACATTGCGGCACATGGTGCATTCCTAAATAAACTAGACAAAGCCAAATTCTCCACATCCACTCAAATCGCAAGACTGGTCGCATATTGTAGGGGGATTTTTCTTGCCATCATTTAGACGTGTTAGGGGCCCCTAAAATACATTCCCGATAGCCGGCGAAGTGGACTCGTCGAGATTTCTAATTGGTTGTCGTCGTGTCCCCTCGCAGGTTGGCCTCAAGGACCAGGACCTGACGGACATCTCGAGCATCATCACGGAGCTGCTCAAGAGGCTGCGTCCCAATGCGGTGCCGCTGGTGGACGCCTTCGACCACCATGACATGGTGCTGAGCAGTGCTCTGGGATCGTACGACGGCCGCGTCTACGAGCGCATGTACGAGAGCGCCCTCAAGGCACCGCTTAACAAGACGCAGGTAGGGACTGGGCGTTCTAGGTGTCACTTTTTTTAACCCTTTTGCAATTGGCTGTATCCTTCGAAAGATGTGCCCCAGCAATTGGGTTTCTCTCCAGAGGGAAAAGTGCAAAGAAAGAGTCGATGCACGGGTGTTTCTTAATTGTCTAACGGGAGCACGTACAGTGCTTGGAAGCAGTCCAGATTTAGAAGCGTTGAATAAGCATGTTGAGGGCAAAACGTTGACGCCTTTCTTTCAATCAATTTTTTTTTTTTGTTTGTGCATCCGCTTTTGCCATGTTTTGGCGGCTTCAGACTTTGAACCGAGTGTTTTTTTGCGGAGGTTCTCCATTGGATGAGGAGCTTTCATTCTTTGAATTCATATCTGAGAAGCGTTAGAAGTCTTAATCGGAAGAGCTGGCACTCCCATTGCCACCACAGTGCAACCCTCTTATAACGATAATGAGAAAACCCAAAATTTCAAGAATCGTTTTAATTGAATATTGTTGCATCTGGACTAGAAACTGATCATTTCCAGTGTAGAAACTCTAGGAACTGATTGTTATAAGCGATTCATCGTTATATGTGGTATCGTTTAAGTGGGTTGCACTGTACCACCAGAGGTAAAGGGCAACCCTGCTTCAATTTTGTTTTGGAAAAAAAAATGCAGCCCTCTGCATTGTCAGCTAAGAAGACCACGCGTCAAATATTACAACCTAGTTCTGTCTAAATGTTTTCTAAACGGTTCGGCAAGCCTTGTAACGTTGCAAGTTGCCAAAACCAGCTGACTGTAGCAGGCCAATTGAGGTGCGACCAACAGGGCGGTCGAGGCTACGGCGTTGGCGTAGCCAGCATTGAGCTAAATGCCATCGCCGCTGCCCTTTTTTGTTTGTTTTTACTTCTCCGGGCAAGCTTAACGGGTGACGTCGACAATGTTTCCTCTCGGTGCTCGGCGGTGTCCACGTGATTGGTGGCTTCTTGGGAGCCATCGGGCCATTCTCGCCGCCTCCCGTGTCACAATTGGCATCGCATACCTGCCAACTCTCCCGAATTGTTCGGGAGCCTCCCGAATTTCGATCGCATCTCCCGATTGTACGGATGCAACCTCAAATCTCCCGAAAAATGGCCGCCGTAGTTTTTATGATGCTTTATCGCTATAGTCATGATGCATGTGTCAGCGCGAGTTACTCGAGAGTGGGTTTAGGTGCTCCAGCGGGTTACCACGTGACAACTCGGAGTAGCGGCGTAAAACGAAGGTAGATTTTCAAACGCCAAGGTACGAAACCTCTACTCCTGAGTAAGTTCGAGCGCATTTTGGAGCACGGCTTATATGATCATGGGTACGCGGTGCGCTAGGCTTCACTTGGTTTTGTCAGGTTGACGAGTTAAGCGCGGGACGCCGAACTACTCTTTGTGTTTCCCCGAGTTTAGTTGGAACTATCGATGGTGCTTTCAAAGGCCAAGAAGTACTTGCAAGTACTTGCAAGAAGTTCTCAGCTTTGCAAGAAGTACTTGCAAAGCTGAGAGGTATGGATTTTGTACCACGTGTGCCTGTGATGTGAGCGTTTCGCGCGGCGGCAAGCTTAACATCAAGATACGCATCGCTTCACGAAAGCATCACAACTATGTTCGTGCCGGGGAAGGGCAGGGCACCATCGGCAGTTTCCCTCAAAACAACTGCAAAGACTTTGTGATGCACGCAGACTGCCTCTACACAAAATTTCTTGTAAAAAAAAAGTGTTTTTGCTTTTTTTATTTTTTTATTGCCAAAACGTAGTGTGTTGATGAGGATAAAATGCCCCGTTATGTGGAAAGCTTTTCAAATCAATATTTGGCATAATGAAAATGCAGATGTCAGGGTAAAAATAGATAGCTGCACCCCCTCCCATATGTTCTATTTAAAGGAGCTGTGCAACAGTTATAGTGAGTTGCTTAAATAATTTGGGAGTTGGTGTCTCGACCCTTCTGAATAAAGAACAAAAAACCGCTTTTGCCTGCATGTCCTAGTTTTTATTTTAAAAATGGACAAAGATTGAGGTTTTTGGCGCCTCTCAACTCCTTCACTAACTTCCGAGTCACGTGCGCTGTGACGTCAATGGGGAAGGCGCGGGGTTCCGGTGAAGCTCTCTCTCTAGAGCCATCAGTGAGCAGCAAGAACTCATCCGCTCGCGACCGCCTGACCACGTGCTGGCGGGCGCAGCGCGAACAATATGGTGAAAGGAGGAAAATCTCATCCGGGTCCGGCCATACCCGTCCGGCCCTGTCCCCCCTCCCTAGGGGTGTCGCGAACCGGCCGAGGTTCGAGTTCGACCAGGTTCGACTTTTTCCAACTTTTAGTGGAAAGTTTGACGAACCTTGTATTGATGTTCGACACGAGTTACGCATGCGCGACAGGCTGGCCAGTTAGCTTCGGATTGGATGGTGTTGGCTAAAGGATGAATGAAGGGCAGCGCTGATTGGTTATTTCTGTTATTACAGTACAAGCAATTAAGTTATGAACTTCTTCAGTGATTAGAATTAGTTTCTTTTGATTGCAGCTGTTCACAAAATTAAAATAACCTTTTGCATAAAAAAAGTCTCCAAACCTAGACATGCTTGTATTAAGGTCTGGCCACACTGTCCACAAAGTCGAACCGGTCGAATCTGGTGAAAAGTTCGAAGGTTCGCCGAACCGGTTCGACCCAGTCGAACCCTGAAAGTTCGACCTAAAAATCCGGTTCGACAAAAGTTTGCGACACCCCTACCCCTCCGGCTTCTGGCGGCTGTTCCGCTGCTGACGGTTTTGTGGACCTAGGATAGATGGCGCCACTGAAACTCCGTATAATAAACGTTTTGTCGATGATACCAGGTTTTTGACGCATTTATATTTATGTTGGAAGGACAAGATTTATAGAAAAGTTACCTTTTATCGAGCAGGTATTCGCACAACTTGCTATCTTTCTACAAGATTCCCCATTGACGTCACGCCGCGTGTTTCTCATGGGAAATATTCTAATTTTTGCTTCGCGATTACGCGGCGGAATCTCAACATTTCGAAAGAAGGTGTGTTTTCTGTCCTTTATGACAAGGTGAACAATGTCAAAAGTAGAAAACGCAAATTCTTTCAACGTTAAAATCGTTGCACAGGCCAAAGCTTAGAAATGCTCAATATTTTGCAGCACTTTTATATGATAGATTTCCTTGCTAAATGAGGTGACTTACATCAATGTAGCTGTATTGTACCTCCCCCGTTAGCTTATAAGAAAATTTTCCTACGGAGATGGAACGTCAGTACGGTGCATTTAGGCCTTTAGGCCTTTCTCCCTATTAAATTTGTATGCGTTTACCACCCTATTAAAATTTAAAATTTTGAGAGGTACTCTTTAAAGCAAGCATGTATAGCTTAATGTAAAGATTAAAATATATTAATGTGCCTTTCTCGCTTCGTCTTTCTAGGTGCACGAGTCTTACCACAATTTCCTGGAGCCCCTCATGAAGTCGAAGCTGTGAAGACGACCACTATGTACAACAGCAGAATTCCACATGCCTGTGGGGGTGTACTCGGATTTCTCAAAGGCACACAACATAACCTCTAGTTATTTCAACGGTACCCATGTATAAACCACTTTGCAATCTCACAATTTTCTTCCGTTTTTAAGTAGGGCACTTTTTTTTTGGCCTTATTTAGGTCTTTGTATACACATTTGTATTTTGGTGTAATTTCTCTCATAAATCATTATTACCATCTTACCATATTCCTATTGCGGTCTGCTCGGCATCTTTTAAATCTCGTGTTTTTTCCTTTTATGCCTGAAATTAGTCACCATTGCAAGATTGTAAACAGCTGCTGTTTACAATTGCCTTGGGCATCACGGAAATATTGCTGCAACACGAAGGGTGGTCGGAACCCGAACTTAAAAAGGAGCCTACTAGAAGGCTCAGGTGTGGTAACCAGCATTTCGCGCTAAGAGATAGATTTTTCAGGCACCTTAAAAAGCCAAGTTTCTTAGTTTAATTAACATCAACTTTTGCCCTGAGGTTTCCATGAGGTTCTTTTTCGAGGACTATCACTAACGCTTTCGCGGAAAGTAAATAGAGTAAGACTCAGCACAAATATCCGCAAAAATATTGTGGAGTAGACCTAAAAGTGGCCATTACTTCCGAGTATTATATGCATGGTGGACAGTATAGCTTACAAGATGAATTTGTACTGCCTTCCAGAGTTTCTTCGTACTTGACATTTATTGGGCTGTCAGAGTGCGCAAATCTTCTCTTTTTTTTGTGGAACGGTTAAACGCTCGATTTCACGAGCGACGTAGTTGCTAGAACTCACACTTGTGTTGTAGAAGTTTGTAACTATGAAACCTTTTCTCTTTGTAACGTGTTTTTCATTTCTAACTCGACAGTGTAAGAATGTTGAAATGTACTACTTTTACGTAACATTGCTTTAATCTATAATGCTGCTGAAATTTGGCATGCATGCATGATACGTGAAATGGGAGCTTGGCCTGTATGTCGAGTGTATTTGAAAGTATTACGAGTATTTTAACATTCCATTTTGGGAAACGTGTCTACTGTTGGCATTTGCAGATGGCAATTTTTTTAATGAATATATTCCGTTGCTATTTTTTTCACGTATTGTTAAGAATGTGTTAAGTCTCGTGTACTACGAGTTTTGCAATACATAGCTCTATAGAGTTTATATCGGAGAATATATTTTTCTATGTACGGTGACGTGGTGCTCAACTCTTGTTTGTACAATTTATGCATACATATTAAACATTGTTCAACATTTTGTGGTCGACTGATTTCAATGAGGGGGCACACCTTGTGGAATAGGTCATCATAAAAGCGCATGAAAGTATTTTTTATTAGATCTTTCTCAATATCTAGCACTTCAGAATATCGGTATGTCTTATTAAACCCTTGAATCAAATAACTAGTGCAAAACTTCAAGGAATTTTTCAATATTTTTAAAATCTGCTGCAGATTATTCTACTTTCATTCAAAATGCTTCTTTCAAGGTACGGGTCCACTGCGGAGAAGCGACGTTCGAGGTATCGTGGGAAATTTTTCCGCAGTGCGAGGAAAGAGGGTTGTGCTGGATCGTGTGCAGATTTTGAGAAACTTGTAGCTTTGTTTTCGCAGGTACTAAAATGCTTAACTGTAAGATGATTTTCATCCTTAGAAATTGCATGAGTGCATGAACCTTGCATGATTTAATTTATACAATTTATTTTAAAAAATATTTTAAATTTAGTTTGTGCAGAATACAATTAAAGGCACACAAAATTTTATTTAGCCCCAAATATGTAATATTCGAGCCAATGTACTCTCGATTTAAAAGGAATTCTAGGATTATATGATTGTATTGTTTTGATTTTCTGTGTAGAAATCTGCGAGCACACACTCGACTCGAGGGCCTCGAGCCTAGATTTCATTGACACATTCACCAAGCACAAATTCGGAAGAAAAAGGCTAAAGCCAGCAAATGCCTGTTCTTTTGACACCTACAGAAAAGTGTGTGCATTAAAATTGACACAGAAAAAAAAAATGAGAATGAATTTTTTTGTTTTTCGTCATTTTTTATGGAAGAACAACGCTGGCTTCAAGAAGATTATTGTTGGTTGAATCAACCATAACCTCGTTGGAATTAACCGTTATTGTTCCATAAAAGAAAAAAGAACTGTTAGTTAAAGGGACCATAAAAAAAATTTTGGGCTGGGATAAATTAATTTAGATTGGGATTTTACTAATAGCATATCATTTGGTGGGCAAAAAGAAAGAAGGTAGAAAGTCAAAAGCCTGAGGTTACAGTCCCGAAACTTTCTTATAGCAAAAAAGTTTGCAAGGAGTATTCCCGAAGCGAACTATTCGTAAGTTTTGCGTAAGTTGCGACGAAATCCGTAACTTACGCAAAACTTACGGACATTTTGCTTCAGGAATACTCATAAGTTCGTAACTTTGTCGTAAGATAAATTTACAAACTTTTTTGTCATAAGAAAGTTTCGGGAATCTGGCCTCGGACATCTGATTTTCGGTACAAAAACTAAAAAAAAACAGCGGAATATTTCGTATTTCCTTCCCTTCAAAAGCTCTCTGCCTTTTCACTGTGATACATCTGGGGTACCCCAAGCATGTCATTAGGCCCAAACACGTCACACGACACTGGATTTCACTTATTCTCTTCACCCCTAAGATGACAGTGCAGTGGAAGCTATGCGCTTGCTGGACCAATCAGCCACCTCCCTTTCATCACCTGATTTCATTCTTTCCGGGTGGGTATGCGCGAGGTAGTGTGATCATGTGGCAAAAGTGTGGCAGGCCCAATGAGCACGTAGCTTTCACAGCACTCTCAGCTTCGGGGTGAACGTAGTGGAGAATGGCAGTGTCCAGGTACGCAAACGAGGGTCCGAGCAAGAGGGGAGTCTTCTTGAGCTGAGGAAAGCTAAGAATGAAAGATCGTTTCATGACCCTTCAAGCGTACATCTAAAACAAAAAAAAAGATATTGTTAATTAAACGTAATGAAAAAAAATTTGGCACATTTAATGGTCACTGGTACAACCCACCATGACCTACACTACCAGCGAGGCTCCTTTAATTATAAGTTGTTTTAAGCTGCCCCGTACAATAAATATGATATTCAGCAAATCTTCCCCGATGGAAATATTTTGGCCGGAGGACATTTTTTACATGTTTTCAACCGAAGCAGGTAGTGCCTAATACTCGCGTGTTCCACGTGATGTTTGATGTGATGTAGTCAAATTTATTACTTTTTGACTACTGTTTATGCAGGGGCGGATCCGGGGAGGGGGGGGGGGGGGGGGGGGGCGACAGAGGCAGCCGCCCCCCCCTTCCCCACCCCCCAGACAAAGACGACCCCCACCCCCTTCCCCCTTCTCGGAGGGCAATTTGACATGGGTGGACCCGCCGGTGCACAAGAAAGAATGGGAGAATAGTATCCCTACAAATTTTCCGCCCCCCCCCCCCAAAAAAAAACAAAAAAAAAAACAAAAAAAAACGGGGTTTTGGATCCGCCCCTGCGTTTATGGTCTCATCGCGTATAGTTGTGAAAGGCGCGTAATAACTATGGGTGCCTGGATCGCGTCTCCGACTGGTGTGTTTAGCGTCCTATCGGTCCCGAAGCGGCAACAAATGACGTCACAGAAGCCGGAGTGTCATGTTGTTGACTGTCGCGATCCTGGCGGTTGGCCGTAGAAATGCTGGCGAAAAGCACGAGCCAACGTTAGCACGAGCGAACGCGAGTGTCGCTATCGACACGGCGTCCCAGGCGTCCTAACTTCCGGCTGCTGTGGCTTCCGTGAACTGTCACAGTGGAGAGCGACCTGCAGCAGAACAGGCGTCTGCCATATATACCACAACTGTTAGAACGCCGCCAGGATCGCGACCGGCGACAGCATGACATTTCTATGCCGTCATCAGGCGGAAATCGAGGGACCACTTTTTTGGCCGCGGTAAACACACCAGTCGGAGACGCGTTCCAGGCACCACGGTGCTGGTGGACACGCGAGGGCATTTTCATGATGTAGAAAACCCGAGACAGGGGAAACGTTCGTTTTTCTTGTGTTTTTTCTTCGACCAAGTTTCCCTACTTTTACCACAGTCTCGGTTTTTTTTCGTTTTTTCAGGGCATTTTCGTTTTCTGGCGAGTCTCCTGGCAACGTTGGTCTTGCGCAACGAGCGCCCTCTTTGTATCACATTTGTACTTTTAAATTGGACGTTTATATTGATGTTGCCCATCGGCATTTCTTCTGACGGAGTGGCGAAAGTTTATCCGTCTTTTCAACTAGCATTTGACAGGTTCATGGACTGAGCTGCGCACTAGAAAACAAGAAATGGGTACGCCATCCTTCATTCTTCGCATAGTTCTGGCTCAACTGCTTCACGTGCAGCGGTTATGAATTCGACCGTGCGTTTTCGGTTAGGCGTGTATGCCGCAAAATCCTCCTGACCGTTAGTTTACATCTGCTACCACTTCCTAACCTCTTGAATTTGCATGGTGCCAGGTTTAAGCGTGGAATTTTAAAATTAATGCACGTTCAAAACGCTCGAAAGTGGGATTAATTGCAATGTGCGTACCATTTTGGAGCCGGCAATAAGTTTTCAATGTGTTCTTTTTTTTTTTTCTTTTTTTTACGCCGCACTAAGCTAATTTTGTTCGTTCCTAGTCAGATCGGAGCACCACTTCTACATGCAAGGCTTGTATTGTTTATATCCAGACTGTTGACCGTCAGAAGTTCCGTGATTGCTGAACTTTCCCTCGAACCACGGGTTATCGTTTGTAGTGCTAACGCTTTCGTAATCAGCATGGCACATTTTCTTCTCTGGCGTTAGCTCAATCTTTTCGATTACTTTTTGTATCGTAGCGTACGCACCACTGTGGTACTGAGCGCCGTAGCTTATTTTTTCACCCTTCTTTTTACTGAGTAGATATTTCTGCCAGCTCTGTCGTACATGCAAATCCTCTTGCTCGGGGCAGTCTGCCGATATGTGGCCCCAAGTACCAAAATACTCACCTCTAGCTGCGTGCGCTTTTCCGAAATATTCTGCTAACTGCTCATGCAGATCGTTGTTGCGTAAGTTCCTATACAAATCTTCACCACGCCGGAAGACTAACACACCCATCCAATGGTGCATTTCCCAAGCGTTCTGCGCGAATCTCATACGAATATTCGCCTCATTTTTCACCTCGCAATATTGATATGGTTATCTTGTGGTTCGCAGTATTATTGCAGCGGCCTTACTAATAATTTGGGGTGGCTGGGCTTTCTGTAGGAACTTCCCAATATTGTTTTCCAAAGATTGTTTTCTTTCTTGCATCTGGTATGATTGGTTCATAAAGTTCGATCCTTATGTCGAACTACCATCAGCAGTAGGCCAATCAGGCTAAATGTTTATTCATCTTCAACACCCTTGTTTCCCACATTTATTTACATTCTATGCTTTGTTCCATAATCGTGTAATCAATATATGAGGCATTTGGGGGAAAATCAGCTCAAATGCAGCTAGTGGTTGGAATCAGATGGAAAAGTTTCACGACTTAGCATTGTCCTATTTAAACTTCATAAGCGATTTTTTAAACTTTACAATGAAAGATGGGGACTGTTCCTGACAGCAAAACAACAGCTGTGGCTTTTCTCACCTCTGATCCCAACCACTATCCTTACGTTCAGGTGACTTTTGGTGACACGTTGTAAGTTTCGCGGCAAAAAACGCAGTATTAATTTTTCCCTTGAAAGCATTGAAGCACCATGTTGCAGAGCAGCATACCTCACTTTTTCGGTAGCATGGCATCTTTTCTAAACCCTCTGAACAACTCTTTGTACCTCTCTAGGGCTTCTCTCGTTACTGTTGCTCACTGGGATCCCTGCTTCATGCTTCATGTTTCAAAACATACCTTTCCCACAAATGTTTGGCACCAATCAATCTGCAAATCGGGGAAGCACTCTTCATAGCCTTCTAATAAACTTTAACCAGCTGTCACACCTGTTGCAAACGAAGGTGAAACGAAAATTGCGGAGAGTTGCAGTTAAAACGCTGGTCTTCCCGTGGTCACCGATTGCTGATACCGTCCCATAAGTGGCGCCAAAAATGACAGACAGCGGTGTCTACTACGCATGCACCTAGGCAACCCTGTAAAAGGCCCATTGGCATTACGATTCGCCTATAACTAGCACATACTCCAGGAAGGGTTCAGCACTACCTTGCCATAGACTTCATTTTCATAGCTGGACGTCAGAAATATATGCGAAAGAGAGCATACCAGCAGCAATTCTCACTGGTCGCCGGGTGGCTGTCTGACCGGCTGTTGGCTAAGCTCCATCTCACTTTGAGTGTGAACTTAGTGGGAGCTGCGTGAGTGAGATTTGGCCTTTTGGCATCTGCCGAGCATGTGTGTGCGCTGTGCAGTGTAAGCGTCGTTCGAGGCAACATGCCCCGAGCGACGCTTATACTTTGGCACATAGAGTGTAACAAACTATATATGTCCCATGTTGGCCTCTTGATGGTGTATCATATGTCATACAAGTTATAGAATGAAGATGGTACTTTTATCTTTTCTGAAGGGACTTGTCAAGGTTTCTTACAAATGTTTGCTTTTATTAGCTTCTGTTTCACAGGAGGAGGGAGCAAGCATTTTCTTATTCATTTCTTCCGTTATTTTCTAATAAATAAAGTGTGCATGTATTGCTTATATTTTGTGCTTGTGCTTCTGTACGAGAGCTTTTTCTAGTCCGAGGTAAATATCGCATCTCTGTAGGAGTAAAAATAGGTGGCACAAGCTTCAGCAATCGAAATAAGCTAGTAACTTTGTTTAAATTTTTAGTAAAGTGAATTGATTTCACCCACTGGTTTGGTGAAGCCAGTTAATTCCAGTTGCTTTTATTTTGGAAACTTTACTCGGGGAAGCACGAAACAACACCTGGTTCCATACACTACTCTCTGGGATTGAGCTTGCGAAGCAGTTCCCTGCAATGCGTGAAAGTTGTCAAAAATCAGTTGTATAAAGTGTGTGGATTTTGTATGGGAAAGCAATAAGGACCTTTTTTTTTTTTTTTGTAACCTTATTTCACATCGATTTAATGCTGTCTGATAAATTGATAAACCGCTCAGTTTCCCTATTTTGTTGAATTATTGTGAGCCTTGAAGTCAATATTTTATTTCTAATTTACTGAACTTCATTGTTTTCCCTTACTCGTCGATGAGGCTACCTTTAAGAACACTTCAGGTGGTAAAAGCAAAGAGCTTGCCTTTTCCAAAGAATCCCATCTGCAGTTAAAACAAAATATATTTTGTCTTTGGATTTTTTTTTTTTTAGCTTCTCTTCCTTATGGATTTTACCTTAGGAATGTGGGGAAGTGCTTGTATCTCTTTATGGTGATGCCTAATCTTTTTTTTTTTTATAGATCACTCACTTTTAAACATTAAAAATGCCGACGATTTTCACGTCCGTCAGACTTCAGCTTCCGAGCCCCAGTCTAACCCCGTGTACGGAACCGTGCCACCTTTCGCAGAGTCCGTCAGATGAACCACAGTCCGTCTGCGTCAGGCTCCAGAAGCCGGCACGAGATGGCCAGCGTCCTTCGGCGAGAACTGGCAGGCGAGTCTGGCTGCTACTGCTGCCACACGGTTGCAAGCCTATCGCCCCGCCCCACGTCACCGCCGTCTTCCTCCGCCGACACGACGGATCTGGACGCCTCGCTCCGCGAGCTCGGAATGCTGAGTGCCGTGACAGACTCTCGACACGACTACGTTCTCGAAAAACTCAACCGAAGCAGTGGCGGCCGCTTCGTGCAGCAACGGAGCCCCGACTTCGGCCACCACCACTCGGGGCTCTGCGTGCTCGCCATGAACTCGGCCTACATCGCCGACTTCTCCTTCTCGGCCGCCGCGACGACTGAGAGTCCGCCTAGCCCGTCAGAAACGGTGCCGCTGCTGACGCTAAAGCGGCCGCGGGTCCGCGGCTTGCGGCGGAAGCACTACCTCTACCAGCCGTACGACTACCCCTGGAGACCCAAGCTGGTGGCGATGCTCAAGGCAGGGGAGCCACCCGTGGTCTCCGCTGATGTCAGGTTCGAGGAGCCCAAGGCGGCCCTCGAGAATGGGAACAAGTCAAATCCGGGGAGTCCGGCCAAGCCGCCGCAGGGCGGCTCCTTCAAGGGCAGCCCTGCGCCTCTCGGAAGTGTTGCCGGAGGGACCGGGGGCGCCGGGATCTTCAGGTCTAAGTCTCTGGACGACCTGGAGGTGTGCAGCGCCAAGGCCACGGGGACCAGGATGGATATCGAGACTGTCTCGCGTAAAATTAGCAACCTGCACGTCAGCTAAGGCACGCCGAAGGAAACGTCGCGCTCTTCTGCCGCCGTGGCCAGTGCAATTGCGTCCCTTTTTTTGTTGTTATTTTTTTTACAGTACTTTCGATGCAAAAAACTACAGCGCTTACTTATCCTTCTTGTCTAACGAAAGAGAAGTCTCGTGGCAGCCCCACCATTTAGCTAAGAGATGTAGCTTCTTTGGCCCCCGAAGACGCTGAGTCTCTTGGCAAGACGTCGCCCGCTGCTCCGAGATTTTCGGGAGACTTCTTTTTCGTTGCTTCCAAAATAGCCTCTATCTCCTCCGTGTTTTGTTTGGACTTCCTTTTTCTCAATTGTACCCGAGCCGCACAACTACTCCTATTTTTACCCCTTTCCCTTTGCCCCAATTTAGGCTGGTCTCTGACAGAAATCGAAGCTGGGGGTCTTTCTACCACGTAAATTTGTGTACAACAATGCAAGGTGAAGTGTCGGACATTTCAAGTATCTAATACTCGCTTTTGTACATCGTCTCGCCTTGCGACGGACTACGGCCAATGCCACAAGCTGCCAGGTTCAATCGCGAGCAGTTAAAAACTTGGTGGTATATTGCTTCGATGCATGTTCCGAAGCAGCATGCTGGTACGCACGTCGGAGCAATGTGCCAGATGGTTTCTAACTGGCTCGGGATTGGATATGCCAGCCTGTAGCTTTTGCTATTAACTGCGTTTCGTGGATGGGTTGAGATGGACTGCAGCGCACACTACTGCCATCCTGTCAAGGATGGCAGTAGGTCACGCGACACTCTCGAGGCAGTGGATTGGTTTTGATGGCTCGTAGCCTCCTCTGCGCTCTTCTGCGGTCTGTCGCGAGATGAAACTGAGCATAGTCTGTTGCACGGTGAGACACAAAGCATGGAGGTAACAATGCGTGGTAATTGCAACGTAGCATTTATTTACGTGCAGAACCGTAACTTCGTTTTTACAATGTCGACCCTCGGTTCTTAAGGCTGTTTGCTAGTCCCGAAACCTCCCTGTACCTGATTGGGTGAGATAGGATTAACCCTGTGAAAGTACTGGTCAGTTTGTTTTTTTCTCCTCTTTATTTGTGGGCACCTGTATTCTATAGTCCGTTGCAACCTAAGAACGAAGGGCGAGGGTAAGACGGGCCAGGGAGGAGGAAGCAGACGGAACACTAAAGAGAAAAGGAGGTTTCTCCCTCTCTTCTCCAGGGTTCCGTCTGCTTCCTCCTCCCCGGCCCGTCTTACCCTCGCCCTTCGTTCTTAGGTTGCAACGGACTATAGGTTCAAAGCCAAGCTATCCCCTCAATTTTTGTGTTTTTATTTTTTTTTTTTTTTTTTTAAGGTTAGGCATTGACATTGAATTTTCTTTTTTGCCTTTTGCTTCCGGTGTAATCCCTTGAATCTTTCAGGTAGTGTTCTCAATCTAGTTCCAAATCTCCGGGAAGAAGATCTAAAGGTTGGAGCAATGCTCTTTAGAAAGCATCGCCTTGTATTGGTATCGAAAATGTTTTCAATTTCTACTTTGTACTGTGTCCTTACTGGAACAAGCACCGTTAAAGCAACGCTGTCTTGTCATCCTGGTTGATGTTATCCTTTGAAATGGAAAATTTATACACTTATTTATTTATTTGCTTTACCCTCAGGGCCCGAAGGCATTACAGAGGGGGAGAGCAAAGTTGGGATCAAAACACTCTAATGTATGGTTATTCACACTCAACAAAAAAAATGATAGGTAAGAGCAGACCTAAAAAGTACAGTGTCAGTTATGGATGCAATTGGTTTGAATTTCATCCACCGCACGTCGTAAAAGGTGTGAAAAGAAACACAAAAATAGGGAGCCAAAAAAAATTCTGTCGCTATAGAACTTTTAAAAGAAAACCAGACTCTTTTGGGCCTTCTTTCCTTGGAAAGCTCTCTGCCTTTTCACAGCGATGCATCCGCGGAACCGCACCACATTGGCCAAATCCACGTCGCCCATTAAGTAAGAGCCTACCTCACCAGCACCGCGATCATAAACAATAAGTAGCCGGCGAATGTTTCCTAAAAGTTTTTTTGAAATAATATTCAGATCCACATTCTGTAGCATAATTAGAGATGTGACGAAAATTGCCGAATTTGATAATGCTCAGAGTCAAGCGCCATCTATCGTGTGGTAAACAAAGCAAGAGAAAGACCCTACTGGTCGCGCTTTCTTCGCGGAGCAGACTCGTTTTCTGCCTGCTCGAGTAGTGTTTACTTTTTTTGTGATCTATCGCTCGGTGGCTATGCCGAAAGGCTGCAGTGTACCCAAGTGCCCGAATTAGTTTCTGCAGTCCGGTGGTTAAAAAGAAACAGTTGCAGTTTCACCGCTTGCCACTTGATGAACCACGTTGTCACAGAATTCGACTATTTTTCTCTATTTTGGAGTTTTCGTGAAGGAGCGCATCCGGTTGTCGCTCGCCCCTTTCCCCGCGGGTTGAGTGGGAGAGCTGGGGCCATCGGCTTGTGCTGTTTCGCGGCCCCCGCTAATTGGGAACCGTGGAAGAGGTCCCTTCTCGAGGAGGGTGCGGCGGAATGTTTTGTCCCCAACTCGGGCGGTTTCTTCTCTTTTTTTCCTTTCTTTTTTTTTTGACAAGAAAAGAAATGGGAAAGTGAGGACCTCTGCTTGGTTTCGAGCCAAGTCAAGTTAGTGTATGCCGAGACTGGACCGGTGGGTGGACGCGACGCGAAAGTTGGGAGCGACACCGGGTGCGGCGGAACGCGGAAAGAGCTCGGAGCGGCTCTGCAGGCCCCCAAGTGTGTGTGCTCGTGGATGAGTGTGGTGCCGAGGAGCATCGCACGGAGCATCCAAGCACAATTTGGAACACTTTCTGTGGTTCCATCTGTCAATACGTCCTGCTTACACATGCATGTTAAAGTCCTTCAGAACAAACTCTTGGCTCTAAAGATTCGACAACTCGTAAGCAAGGCCGCTTATTTTTTCGCCGATTATTCAAAGTAGTGCGTTCTGAAAAACTTTCTTGCGTATCAATTGTTGTGTTTGCATGGAGACAAGAACGAGGCCGTTGCTTCTCGATGCCAGACAAAGAGTGCCCTTTACTTCGTCGTCTTCCATAAAAAGAATGCATAACCTGGCTTACTGAACGCCTCCCCTTTTTGTCGGTGGGTGGATAGTATTACAAGTTCAATTTGTTCACTGGCTTCACTGTCCATCCACTTCTAGTGAAAGTCAGACCTTGTGGCCCACTAGAAGGAGGTGGTGGTAGCTCTGGTAGAGGCTGTACTCTCACTGGTAGCAATAACCCCAGAAGAGGCTGGAGTCAATGGTACCAGATGGAATCTGTTGCACCTTACAATCCCACTGTCAGTTTTGATCTGGTAGGAGTGAGGTGGACCTGCTTGAGGCTGGACCATTCCACTTGACCTCTGGTCAATTATCCAGACGCATTGTCCGCTTTGCAGAGGTTTCAACAGGTGTGTCTCGTGTTGAAGTTAAGTTTCTGTTTCTCCTTGTTTTCTTCCTCCCACTTCCGTAGCTTCTGAGGCTCGGGAGTAACAGATTTTAACAAAGAAGGAACAATTGGCGCAGATCTGCAAATCCTTCGGAACATTAGAAGTTCAGCTGGGCTAAACCCGTTTGCAAGGGGGTGGCACGGCATGATTGTAATGCACGGTACGCGTCATCCGTCTTCCAGCTCCCCTTGATGATCTTTACTCCGGCTTCCACAAAATCGTTGCTCTGTAAAAACATTGGGCTGGACGTTTTGTGAACAAAACCTCATTCTTTGGAGAACTCGGGTCAAAGTAATCTTTGGAACTGTAGTTCGTTGTCACTGCTTACGGTCTCTGGCATCCCATCTCTTGCGAAGATAGACTTTGTGCGGTCGACGACAGAAACAGCTGACAAGGGGGCAACTTCGGGGTATTTGGAGTAATAATCCGTCACTAGCATGTACCACTTGTTTTTCCAGTAGAAAAGGTCTACGCCTACTGCTGCCAAGGTCATTCAGGAAACGGAGTTGGTATCAAAGGCTCTCTGCAGTTGATTGTTTCCTGAATGCACTGTGTGCACCTTTTTACCCGTTCTTCTATCTGCTTAGACAAGCCTGGCCACCACACAGATTCATGGGCGCGTGCTCTGCATTTAACGATACCCTGGTGAATGCTGTCCAAGACTTGGTTTCTCATTGCATTCAGAATGATTATCCTCGACCCTCTCATGAGAAGGCCGTCTTCCACTGCGATGTCACTTCTGTGCTGCCAATAGGCACTGCTCTCCTGGTCTAACGCTTTCTTGGCTGGCCAGCCCTCTACTGAAGTGCGTTAGACATTGATATGTTGTGTCAATTTTCTGGTTAGCTTGAATTTCTTTCAACCAAGAAACTTCACCTGAGTTTTTGTGAACCAACATTTAGTTCCTGCCTGTCTGAGTCGAGAGAGACCGTCTCGCAGGTTTCTGTCGTGTTCTGCTCTCGTGGATTTGTAGACAAGAATGTCGTCCATGTTGCAGACTTGTCCTTTGATTCCGCTCAGAAGCTGGCTCATCATCTTCGGGAAGAACCTTGGAGCAAATGTAATACCGAGGGATCTCTCTTAAACTTAAAGCATCCAAATGGTGTGATAAAGGTGGTCAGAATCTGGGACTCTTGAGCAAGCTCAAACTTACAGAATTTGCATCAATATTTGAGAACTTCGCATTCCCAAATTGTTCCAGTATGTGGTCTGTCACTGGAAGCGGATGTCGTTCTCGTTCCACATACTTGTTCAGCTCTGTGAAGTCGAAGCAAATTCTGTAGCTTCTGTTCAACTATGTCACGACCACCATTGCTGAGCACCAGTCTGTGGGCTCGTCTACACTTTAGATTACGCCCGAGGTGAACATACCGTCGAGCTCTTCCTTGATTAAGGGAATTGGGATTCTTCGTGGAGTGCTCAGAGACGAGGGAACTGCATCCTTGTGCAACTTAATCTTGTAAGGTTGTTTCATGCAGCCAAGGCCCTGAAGAAGTTCCGGAAACTTGCCCTTTAGATCGACTGTCCCAGGTTTCGTGTCGACTACCGCACTCTGTCTCTGTACAGTCCCAACTCCACAAAGTGGCCTCTCGACAAAAGTGGTTCGTCTAGATCTTTCAGGACGTAAACATCGGCGGATATGCACTTTTCTCTATGGCAAATATCTGCTCTCAGTACACCCATTACGTTCAGCTTTGTTTGACTGGGCCCCTTTACTACTCTTTTGGCCTCAACCAGAGGCAATGCACTGAGGTACTGTCTGTAGATTATTTCTGGAATCGCAGTGATGTCTGCCCCCGTGCCTATCTTGAAAGATGCTGGAGCTGTCTGGACTGTCAGTACAATCCTCCGTGCGTCTTCCTCGGCTGATTCTATGACTCCAAGAAAGCCGGGCTCTTCGGCTTTGACTTCTCTAACTGTCGTAAAGCTGTGGCAAGCTTTTGCAAAATGTCCTATTTTCTCGCACTTGTTGCAGGTTGCTTGTTTGGCAGGACATTTATTTCGTGAATGAGGACTTCACCCACACAACAGACACATTCTTTTAGTAGCCTCTTTGGAAGGCCTCCTCGCATTCATCTTGCGCATCGGTGATGACGCCGCGGACACTTGGTTGAGAGACTTCTATGTGAAGATCAGCTTGCTGCTTCTTCACAGTCTCCGACTGACGTGCCATAGTGGTTGCTTTTTCTAATGTCAGCTTCGCGTGTGCGAGCTGCATCCGCTCGGAAAACTTGCTCTCTCAGACACCCACTACAATGCGGTCCCTGATCATAGTTGTCGAACCGGCAGTATTCTTGGCCAATCCGTAAAGAGCTGTTATGAAGTCTTCTACTGACTCCCATGACTCTTGCACCCGCGAATAGAAATAGGCCTGTCATAAATTACGTTCCTTCAAACACATTTTGTACTGCGTCTTACTGCTGCATTAGCGTCTCTGTCAGCTTCAGCGAGAGCAGAATATTTTTGCTCTTGTCCCCATGCAGTAGACTAAGGCGCTGACCTGTTTGGAACTGCTTTTTGCTTGGTTCACCACTTGCCAGTCGAAAGCGCTCGAACCTCCGAATCCACTGGGGGCTAGTCCTCTGACTTGGAGTAGTCCATCTCTTCCGGTGGATGGCATGCGAAGAGTGGAGCCGCCATGGCGATCCGATCATCAGGTTCTTGAGGACTGCCGTCTTCTGTTGCCATCGGTTCGCAGTCGTCGTCCTGGTACACTTCTTGCTGAAGTCCTCTCGGGGCAACATCCTTAACCAGTCGCTGCCACCACGTCCTGTTAGGATGGAGACAAGAACAAGCCCATTCCTTCTCGAGCCCAGACAGAGTGCTCTTTGCTTCGTCGTCTTCTAGCAGCCCTCCCACCCTCGGCAGGCGATAACACACGTAACCTGGCTTACTGAACATGAATCGGCAAGTTTCAAACGAAAAGAGGTGACAAAAAGACGAACAAACAACTAACAAACTACATGTTTACGAATGCGAGGGTTTGAAGATAGATTTCACATTTACAAAAAGATGTCTCAGCAAGTGCAAACCGATGGTAATAAACAATCATGATAGTTATGCATCTTAACAAATGCGATGGTTCAACAATCCGGTTCTCTGCATTCACAATTGTATGATGTAGCAGGATATGTACAAACAGAGGAAAAACAATCGTGACATGAAGAAATGAAAAACGTTTACAACTTCCTGTAACGAGGAGGAGGAGGGGAGGGTATGCCCCTCCTCCTCATCCGTACCCTCTCCTCCTCCCATGTTCCTCCTCTGCTCCTGCTTTTCTCTTGAGGTATTTCGATCTTGCGATATACCGTGCTAAACTATCTGAGAAAGATATATAGTATATATATATACTGGTATTCTCACTCGCCGCTTGTCCGGAGAAAGGAAATGTAATACTCGCATCTGGAAGCTCCACTCTGTCCATGTTTCGTCGGTGCCAGGAAACAGGACAGCAGGATCAAGGCGGGAGAACGTAACAGTGTTATAGTTAACGCTTGGACAAAGCATGTGATACTCTCGATATCATCCTACTTGCTGTCTGCTCTGTCGAAGACTGCTCGACGTTTTTGATTTCCTCAGCATTATTCTTGAGCGCACTTTCCCGAGACAGCAGAACAGCGAGTGCCAGTGTTGCCAACCGTAGCTTGTAGGGTATTTTAGGCATTTTTGGTAGGTTGTAGGGCTGTCCGGCCATTTCCCCGCCAAAAGTAAGGTATTTTCAGACGTTGCTTCTTCAACGGCGAGCATAGTAAAAAAAAAAAAAGCTGCCGTGCAAGCTTTGCATAGCTTTACAACCCGTGTGTTGCCACACCATGACATCATGCAAAGCGAAAGTATCCAAGTTGCAAGACGTGCTAATAGAGAGCACAACACACAAAGTTGGAGAGTATTTGAGAGGTTCCCGCCAATTTTTCTCTGATGAATCTGGTCTATCCGGCGGCCCTTGTTACACTTGCGAAACACGTTGCATTGCAGGCGGAACCACCAGAACCGGCAGCCACCTGTTCAACTGGACTTTTCTATGCGCTGGCGTCAGGTGCGCATGCTGCAAATAACCACAGCTGGAGCTACCACTCGTCCTGGGCGCTCTTTTGTTATGGCGCGTTGCAATTAACTCTCCTTACCACGCCCGGGTCCATATCACATGAGCGAATGACGTATTGGCAAATAGCGACATTTGAGCGAATCGACGTTTTAGCGAATAACGGGGGCGCGCGTTAACCCAACCGCCGCGCTGCGCTTACGCCGCTTCGCGGCGACAGTCTGCAGCGACTCGTTGCAAAAATGTGAACCCATTTGGCCCACCCGAAAACGCCGCTTCGCGGCATCTGACTATTCGCTAAAGTGTCATTCGGTGAAACGTGGGCGGTCGCTAAAACGTCATTTGATCAAGCGAGTGCCTCCCACCACGCCCATAGAGCGTCAATCACGGATGATCGACGAGTACGGAGACCAATTTCAAAGCTCCCGCGGAGCTTCCCGGCACGTTGTGCAGTCGGCAGTTGGAAGACTTCCTACCGACTGCACACATAGTTGGGACTGGAGGCGTTCACTTGAGTGTATGACGTTTTAATGAACGAAGCCGAAACCATGTTTCATTGAATGACACTTCAGCGAATACGGAACAGCCGCCGGTTTCCTATCCTCCCCTGGTGTAATAGCCTAGTTTGTCGAAATAGTACCTTGGTTGACGAATCCCTAGGCGGTACACCCAAAGAAGCTAATATACTGTTCGGATTAGCTTCCTTTTGTAATGAGCCGCCTTGTCTGTCGCCGTACCGTACCTCACTCTTCTACTGCTCATCGCTGGGGACGTGCCCTCCAATCCCGGCCCACGCCCTACCTGTCCGCGCTGTTCCCGGTTCGTGTTCGACAACGTTGCCGCTCTACAATGTGACGCTTGTGACTCGTGGTTCCACCGCAAATGCGAAGGCGTTTCTCTTCCTACGTACAGGCGACTTTCCTCGTCACCATCCGAGTGGTTCTGTGCAGTGTGCCAGCTCCCGCCTCTAGCGGACGACCTGTTTCCACAGAAGCAACATGGAGCACCTGCCTCCCCCACTACCGGCAACATGGAGCAACATGGAGCACCTGCCTCCCCCACTACGATCGTATCACCTACCACAGCCGGAGACAGACCCAGCCCGACCGTCCCGACTGCGTCAACGAGAAGGAATGCAAAGCAATTGAAAATCTGGTACTCTAACGTAAGATCAGTGAAAAACAAGATAAAAGAATTAAACACTTTACTTGAATCAACAGCCGACACAGTGTTTACCCTCACCGAAACATGGCTGGACTCGGCGACATGCGACGGCCAGATCGTCGACACCACCCAGTACCAGGTGTTCCGGAAAGATCGCTGGACGTCCCGCGGGGGTGGAGTCATGGTGCTCGCCCCATCCCACCTTGCTTGCCACCGCCGATACGACCTCGAACAGGACTCATTGGAGGCCATCTTCATAGAATTTCGGAACTCCCGGAGCAAATTTCTCCTAGCCTGTATTTACATTCCCCCTCACGAACAAACACTGGTATTCGAAACCCTCCGAATTTCTATCGACAAACTTGTGGAACAGCGCTCATCGTACACAAGCATCTACCTGCTTGGAGACTTTAACGTGCACATCGATTGGAGTGATCTCTCGTCCCCCATCCCGTCCACCCCTGCGTCCCAGCAGCTCCTCGAGATGATGGAACCTGCTGGATTTGTCCAGCTGTGCAAAGACCCCACATACCGGTCGCCAGCAGGAAAGGAGTCCCAACTTGACCTGTGTTTCACCACAAATCCCACTCTCGTATCAGACTGCTACGCCCAGGACAGTTTACTTGGATGTGATCACAAGGCCATACATATCCATAGTTACACCTCGTTTCCCCGCCAGGGTCGCTTTGCCCGTATGGTACACCGCTATGCACCTTGCCCCATGGTCAATGGTGCTGACTGAATCCTCTCCAAACGACATGTACGAGCTCTGGCTCGACTTTATGGCCGCTATTCAGGCCGAAACTGTCCCTCATTTTCATGCCTCCAAGAAGAGAAGGCCGCCATGGATAACCAACGACATCGTAAAGATCGCACGAAGAAAGTGCCAACTATTCAACAGAGCACGGGAACGACACTGCCAGTCCAGCTACACTGAAGCCAAGAAATTGCAGAGGGAAGTGAAGAGGCTCGTACACATATCGCATCAGGATTATGTCACGAGTATCGCAGCCCGAGCAGCCAAAGAGCCCAAGTTATTCTGGCCCTATGTACGTTCCCAACGGAAATCCTCCTCTCCCAGTCACCCATCCTTCAAGCACAACCATAGATTGGTATCCGACCCCTCCACAATAGCTACCCTATTTAGCGAACACTTCTCATCAATTTGGTCACCCCCTGAACCACCTACCCCGTCCCTGCCCCCGGTCCCCTCAAGTCCACCACCAGCACCAGCCTCAATCATCGACAGCCCTGCATCATCCCTTCAGCCCATTCTCTCGTCACTATCAATCACAGAACAGGATGTACACGACTCAGTGTCCTCCATCCGCACAGCCCAGAACCCTGGGCCAGACCAAGTGCATCCTGCATTTTTCAAGCTCTCTGTCCCTGTAATCAAGCCTATCCTGACCATAATGTTCCAGCGCCTCCTGGATTCCGGCACTGTTCCCTCGGCCTGGAAGAGGTCCATTATAACACCTGTTCACAAGGGAGGTGGATTTGGCACGGACACCACGGACTCCTATCACCCCATCGCATCAACCTCAATAGTCTGCCGCACGCTCGAAAGAATAATCAATAATAAAATCTTGGACCACATGGAGGACAATGGACTGTTCAGCCCCGCACAGCATGGCTTCCGACGAAGGCACAGCTGCGAGACCGCCCTGGCCGTGGCTGTCCACACACTCGGCACGTATCTTGATCAGCGAACTCCCTGCAAGTTAGTCCTGTTGGACTTCTCCAAGGCATTCGACCGGATTGACCATGCGCTTCTTCCCCAAAAGATGGAGAAGGTTGGCATTGAGGGCACCCTGGCCAACTGGGTGATGAACTTCAACAGTGGCCGGACCCAACGAGTGGCCTTCCATGGCCACCTCTCGCCGCCCTGCACTGTGCTTGCCGGCATTCCACAGGGCAGCGTATTGGACCAACGCTGTTCTCCATCTATGTGAATGACATCACTGATGGGATGCAATCCAAAGCCATATTATATGCCGATGACCTCACGCTCATACAGCCCCTGAACTCACCTGACGCATTTACCTCCCTACAAAGTGACCTCGACGCCTGTCTCCGCTGGTCTACGGTCCACAAGCTGCCAATAAACCCCCAAAAAAGCCAAAGCATGACGATCAGCGTGTCCTCATATAACAGATCACTTACTTCCAGCCTTACGCTTGGTGACATCCCCCTACCTAATGTCAGGAACTGCAAAATTCTTGGAGTTACATTCGATCAGCACCTAAACTTCAGTAGACACGTGCACGAGACCACCTCCCGTGCGAGGCGCACATTGGGATTCATTACTCGCATCACCCGCGGCATGCCGGCGGCATCACTTAGATATCTATACACGGCTATGGTGCTCCCTCAACTCGAGTTTTGTTCAGCTATATGGGATCCCCCCTCAACTGCCCTGAAGAGCTCCCTTGAAGGTATCCAGCGGAGAGCAGCCCTCACGCTCTACAGACGTGTGTTCCCATCATCGTGCCACACGGCCTCGAGGGACCTCCCCACCGCAAGACTCCTACAGCACGCCAAGTGGCAGAGCCTACAACACCGTAGGGATGTGGCAACAATCAGGTTGCTCTGCCTCTTTATGGGCACCGGTCCGCCTGAAGTCCCCTTTTCACTGCGCCTCAACAAACGTACCGGCAGGCTGCAGCCCCCTCTATCGCGGACCCTGCGCCACAGCAAGTCGTGGCTCATACGTGCTGCAACTCTCTGGAGGTCACTCCCCCCAAAGATGACAGAAACTTTCCCCGACCACCGTGATGACATTCGGGAGCTGGGGGGCTATGTTGCGCTTTTTGGACTCCCAGGAGACTAGGGAGAAGGAAGTGACGTCAACAGCGCAGCAAATGCAGATTGGATGTTGATTTTGTTTTCTTCTGTCAACATCCAATCTGCGTTTGCTCTAGTCGTTGACGTCACTTCCTTCTTCCAAGTCACCTGGGAGTCCAAAAAGCGCAACATAGCACCCCTGGGAGCTGTGCAGAGCAATCGCATCCCCCATATAGTGTGTGTGTGTGCATGTATGTGTTGTTTTGGTACTGTACGTTATGTGTGCCTGGACCTTTTTGTCTGTTCCTGACCGATACTTATCTTCATTGCCCCACCCCACCCCCTTTTTTTTTTTCCTCCTCCTTTTCTTCTTTTCTCTTTTTTTTCTTCTCTTGTTCTTTTTTTTCTTTTTTTACCCTCTAGTCTCAATTTATAGCGCCGCCCGGTCGGTGTCAGGGGCACAAAACGTGTATGGGCGCATTGCCTTTCCCTGAATACCTGCACACCGGGCGGCACTGTACAATAAAAGTGCAATAAAATACAATACAATACAATACAATCCAACACAATTCGCACTCGCACTCGGAGTGCGGATTAGAATCCACCACTATCCGCACTCGGATAGTGGTAGAATCCACCACTCCGCAACCGTTTTCCTCCAGTGATCCAAAATCTAACAAGATTTCATCAAACCATTTGGCCTTTATGCAAGAGTGTAAACACGACCGAACTTCGAGCACGGCGGCATTGAGGTCAGCCAAAAGACAGTCTCGCAGGTCTCGGACGCCTGTATTCGAGTGATAAGATACCGTTAAATGCGGTGAGCGTTGTTTACGGCGTTTGGTCTGGTGGGGATTCTGTGATCTGCTGTTGTTTTCTTCATAAACTTTGGAACTCAATCATGTTTGCGCGATATGTGTCAGCCAGACTACTTGCGCTCCGACAGCCAAGCTGTCGCGGTGCGGCCCCCGAAGCGAGACCAAAAGCATCGTCACTGCACTCCTCAGCGGCTGCGATGAGTCTGCCCAAGGAGTACAAAAAACTAGTCTGTACGAAGACGTCGCCGAACTTCAGGGAAGCGGTATCTGTCGTCACGGTGCCCGCTCCCGCCGCGCTGAATGCCAACGAAGTTTTTCTGAAAACAAAGTACGCGGGCGTGAACGCGTCTGACATCAACGCCACCGCGGCCCGGTACGGCGGGACCACCAAGCCACCCTTCGACATCGGCTTCGAGTCCGTCGCCGAAGTGGTTGCCGTCGGCGCCGGCGTGGGACACCTAAAGGTGGGCGACGCCGTGGCCACCCTAAACTTTCCTGAGTTCGGTGCCTTCGCCGAGTACCAGCTCACCGAAGCCTCAAAGGCGTTCCCGATCCCAGCAGCGGTGCCGGAGGTCATCCCGCTTCTCGTGAGTGGACTCACCGCAGCGATGGGACTGGACCAGCAGGGCAGGATCAAGGAAGGTGAAACGGTCCTCGTCACCGCAGCCGCCGGGGGCTTAGGTCATCTGGCCGTGCAGTGGGCCAAGGCGGCCAAGTGTCACGTGATAGGCACGTGCTCCTCGCCGGACAAGGAGGCTTACCTCAAGAGCATAGGCTGCGACAAGGTCATCAACTACAAGACGCAGGACCTCAGCACCGAGCTGCAGAAGGCCTACCCCAGGGGAGTTGACGTGGTCTGGGAGACTGTAGGAGGCAAGACTTTCGACACCCTCCTCAAGCGGCTGGCCAGAAGGGGGAGGCTCGTGGTGATAGGCGCCATCTCGGGGTACCAGAACAGCGACAAGCCCTTCCCGGACGTAGATCTCCACGACCTCCCTTACAAGCTGCTGAGTCGTTCGACCAGCGTGAGCGGCTTTCTGCTGTCTGACTATGCCCACCTGATGCCCCAGTACGTGGCCAAGCTCACACAGATGCTTCAGGAGGGCAGGCTGGTGCCCAAGGTGGACCTCGGAGCCAATGCCGAAGGCGGGGAGCTGCTGGGATTGGACGGCTGCTTTCGGGGCGTGGAGTATCTTCACTCTGGGAAGAGCGTCGGCAAGGTCGTCGTCAAGGTGCACGACTCCTAGCCTGGGCACGATTGGCAGATGGCGGTTCCGCGTCACCCAAAGACTTCATTTTGGGAATCTAACTGCTATGGTAAAATGCCTGGAACTTCAACCAGTCTGTTTTTGTCCTAAATCAAATCGTGCATCGAAAGTAGTTCCGAGGTGGCAACAAATTTCAGGGGAGCGGAGTGCCATGCTGTCGCGATCCTGGCAGTTGGTCGGTTGTAGAAGTACCGACAAAAGAGATGAGCGACCTCAAGTGTCGCCGTCATCGCAATGACACCTGGCTGCTGAAGCTTCCGCGGACTGTCAAGCTGGATAATTACCTACAGCGGAAGGGGCACCAGTAGTTTCCACCTTCGCTGCTGCGCCACCACCAGGATTGCAGCGGACAACTACGTGACACGAGCGTTATGTCGCCGGGTAAAAATTGAGAGACCACAAACGAGGACGTATTAAACGCACACCGGTCGGAGACGCGTTCCAGGCGCCACAGCTATGGCAAGCACAGGATGCAGCGATTGCCGAATCTGCCGTGCCTTGCGACGAGTCGTTGATTGCCGAAAGACGTCAAGTGCAATTTATGCCCCCGTCTCATGGGCATTTGAAAGAGGCCTATAAAATTTAAGGACGTTTCCATTACGCACGATTATAGCTCCGTGCACGTGGAACGACAGCTTGCACCGCAGAACCTAAGGATCCTGGGTTTAATCCCTGCCCATTTCGATCTGGTTAAATATGGAAAGCAGTTGTGTATTGCTGCTGCATAATGCGTTTTAATGGCCCAAGGCTAGCAATCGTACTGGAATGGCTCAATTTCTCATCTACGGCAGCAGTGCCGGATGCCATTTGGGGCCGACTGCCTTGCCGATCTCCAAACAAACACAGATGCCTCACCACACTTGAAAACAATATTTACACCAAACGGATTTTGTCTACCTCCTTTTCTCTAGTCCAGATCTCTTTCCCATTGTGCATGCGCAGAACGTAACACAAGGGAGAATAAAAATGGTATTTCTTCATAAAACACCCTTTCAAACTTCTTGTTCTCAAGGATGACTCAACTGTTTTGAGGGACAGTCGAGGAGCTTTCCACTCTCTTGGTATTGTTGCAAAAAGCAACTGCAATATGTACATGCTAGGTTGTGTGGAGCTCGGAGCTATGCATCAATGCGTGGCTCGGACGTGCTTGGTGTTACACAGGGAAAAGCTCCCAACTTATACTTCATATCACTAGCTGCATGCAGTAGAGGTGAAGGCAGCACCAGGAAAGGGGAGAAAGGGCAAGCACTGGGAATGCTGGGGACGAGGAGAGAAACCTGCTCTCCCTTTCTCCCCTCGCCCTCCATTGCCCTCTTCTTCTGTCCCACCTTGCTAGTGCTTGCCCTTTCTCTCTTTGCCTGGCGTTGCCTTCGCTTGCGCTGCACATAACTAGTGACACGAAGTATAGGCGTAGGGGAAAAGGAGAGAATTTGGGGTTCGAGCTTTCCCTGGGGGAACTTTTAGGTTCCAAACTTGAGAACCCATGTATTGCTAATTATTCGTTCGTTATAATGTCATTTATTTGCATAAAAAAAAGTTCCGAGGATGCCTAAGCACTTTTTATGACTTGTGAATGCGAAAGCATTCTCGGCGCCAAGAGAAGCGGCAGCAGCGCTGGTAGGAAGTGCAGAGGTGCGCTGCGCAGACCGGCCTGGCTTGCTGGTGACTGCTGTGCCGCTGGGTAAAGCAGTGGCGGGAGTGCGAAGCTCGGCACGGCACATGCTAAAATCGCGTGTCCTCTCATCATCGCCCTAGCTGCGGGTACCAGTTGACGTTGCACCCGAAAGCGCAACGTTAGGCCGAACGTCAGGCCAGTGCATACCTGCGTCTCCCCCTCGCGTCGAACAGCTGCTTGTACTGATTGACGACATTAGACCTCAAAGCATAACGATAGGCCTAGCGTCAGGCCAGTGCATGCCCGTGACCACCCCTTCCCGCTGCGCTGCCAGCAGTTCAACTGCCTCCTTAGCAACGATGACACCGTTGCTTTGGAGCCACATGATGCGTCGCAGCCAATGGGAATTTAGGTGCCGTTTTTCTGCTACAGACAATGCCTGCCTCGCTCCATAGGACAGTTAATGCTGTCACATTAGAAAGGAAACTAAAGCCAGAGGAATATGGCATCAGGTTCCGGAAGTTGCTTGGGCTTCACTCGCCACAACTCTGCATCCAAGGTTTCTTTTAACTAACATGCTTTCAATGTTTTGGTGGTCATAAAACTGAAAAACTACATTTGATTGACCCCAATTTTTTTAATTAAGATTTTTATTTTCAAATATTTTTTCTTGGCTGTAGGTTGTAATCCTGTAAAAAATCTAGGACCTTTAAAGTGCAGGTACCAGGGATCCTGGGCTTGATCCCCACCCTTGCCCGTTTTCATCAAAGTGGTAATCATACTGCTGTTCATTTGTGTAAGCAATACGGTATGACATGTGTCAAAGACACCAGGCGAGCGACCGTACTGCACTGGCCAAATTGCTCATCTACAGTGAAGACTCCAAGCACCCCTTGAGACAATCCAACCTTCCAATCTCAATATTCATACAGGAAATCTGAATATGGAGAAACAATGCTTAAAATTATCTTTTCGTCATTTGCTTGGTTCCAAGATGCATCTCTAAAAGCAATTGTGCAGATGTGCCAGTCGGCCTCCAACAAAATGATAGAAATGCAACTTGTGGTTGTCGTGACTTGCCAAAGTCCTTTGAACAAAAGGGCATTGGAACCAGCGCTTTTCCTCTTGCAAGATTGCTCGACGAAGGTAGTGGCCTTCACATGAACCGAGAGAGAACGCCACCTCAAAGAATATATTTAGAACTAGTGCTACCTTTTGCACGTCACTTTTGATGTAGAGGTCCCTCTGCCTACAAAAATTTCCAAAGAACTTGTAGACTTCGAGGTATCATTGTATTGTATATGCACCAGAAAGAAGTCGAGAGTTCTCAATTAATATTGAGTCCTCAAACAAATGTCTGCCTGCACGATCGCCGTCTTGTTAACAGAAAAGGCATGAATTTAAGAGTGGCACGAGTGTGCTTGCTGCGCCCGTCCACCTTAGCAGAGCATTTCACAACATAGGGTGACTCAAGTCACCAGGCTAGATCTAAAATGGACCGTAAAAATCGACGCCTGCACGTAGCAATCTAAACTTTTCGTCAAAGGTGTATTTCACAGGTCAGTTTTTAGAGCGCAGCTCTTAGGCGCCCGTTTCATCAGTGACGTCACTGATGACGTCATCGTCACGTGACCTCATAGGGGTCACGTGACCCCCCGTGAGGTCACATGACCCTCGTGAGACGACGGCGACGCTGCTCGGAGGGAGGAGTAGCAGACAGGATGAGGAGGAGGGAGGAAGGATATACCTTCCCCTCCTCCTCCTCCTCAAGAGCTGCGCTCTAATCCGGCGTTACAGGGAGTTGTAAACAGCTTTCATTTTTCTTAAGTGTAAAATTACAAAGCGTACCTCCGTTTCTGTAAAAAATAGGGCCAAAAAACTTTCCGGGGTCAACAGCAGACAGCGACACAGACGACAAAGTCGAGTAGCGGGGTGTGTTTGGCGTTCCTATTGATAGATGGCATCGGGAGCAGCATCCGAAGGTGTAGCCGACCAGCGAAAGAAAGACGAAATCCGTTGGCAGCAAAAGCGCCTTCGTTATGCAGACACATTTTGTTTTACTTTAAGTTTTGCTTTTATTGTCTGCATTTATTTTTTCACCAAAGGTACATTTCAAAAAGATTATGTTCATTTTAATAAACCACGGTGGTTGCGAGCCATCGCGATAAGGAGGTAGCGCCATCTATCAATACGAACGCCAAACACACCCCGCTACTCGACTCGGTTGTCTGTGTCGCCGCCCGCCATAGACCCTGGCAAGTTTCTTGGCCCTATTTTTTTACAGAAAGAGAGCTACACTTTGTAATTTTACAAGAAAAAACCGACCTGTGAAATACACCTTTGACGAAAAGTTTAGATTGCTACGTGCAGGCGTCATTTTTACGGTCCATTTTAGATGGAGCCTGGCGACTTGGGCCACCCTATATATTATTGCGCCATCCGTTGTGGCGTTGTCACTAGCACTAGCTGGGATAGTACATCGATATTGTCGGTTCTGCAGCGTTTAGATACAAAATACAACCTTTACCCGAGACACCTTGAAATTTTTGCAGACTTCGTAACCCAATCATTGGTGTATTGGCGCTTGCGGACCACGTCTCGCGTAGGATGGCTGCTGTGCCTGTCCAGAGCTCCAGCCAATTCAACTTCGTAACCTATCGCAATCCTCCCTTGCACGGTTTGTTTAGAACCTGACTTTCTGCCCTTCTTCCAGATAGAGAACGTGGCAAGTATGCAGGATAGCAGACCTTCTCATATTGGTCTTATCTAAACATGGCGAAACTTTTTAGCAAGGGCGAGGTTCAAAAGATCCTAGTATTCCAACCAACCTATTGATCTATGGATTTGGTGAACGCCAAACTTTCTGATCCACCGACTGGACCACGGGTAGTGGGGTCTCCAGCGTATCCTCGAGGAGGTTCCTCGAGCTTGCATCTGCCTTCAAGTAGCTTCCTTTCAGTATAAATTTTGTTTTAGAAGATCCGAGCCATCAACTGGAGCACGAGCATGCACAAAATGCCCCCTATTGTAACCGACAGGTGAGAACGGGAGGGAGGAGATTCGGTTGTCCCACCTCCAGCACCGGCTTCCTATACCTTTGACGACGACTTGGCGTCTCATGTGCTTCGAGCGCACATGCGCAGCCAAAACTTGGCGGAAGCCATGGGGTGTGTGCTGGAAGCCGGGTGTTCCAAAGACATGCCTTGCTGTTCTCACCCTGTCATTACTGCTGTACAAGGTCCGCAGGCTCCTGCACTGCTTTATGGTAGCAATGCAAAGACCGTGAGGGGACTCCCCGGCCATCAATCGAGACAAAAATTGGTATTCCTTGAGGAGAAAAAAAAAAGCAGTTTGAGAACCCAAAGTTGACGAACTTGCAATAGCATCTGAAAAGTTTCACGATTGAAAACTTTTACAGAATTTGTAGTCTGCGGATTTACAGTAGTATTGTATCTTTCCCCGGCTTCACGCTTTTGGACATTTTCGCTCTCGGGGCCATAACTCTCAAGTGTTGAATGCAAAATTTTGATGAAATCGGAGCTTGTTCGAGTCGACCCTCGAAAAGCTCTTGGCGTTTTAAAGGCCAACGTACACTGTGCGCTTTCCACTTTTGCCCGCCTCCTCTTTTCCTATATCCTTTCCACTTTTACCTTGCCACAACTTGGCTTCCTTTGCAGCTTAGGAGAGGGCAGCGCAAAGAGGATTATCTTCCCTGCAGAAAACCTAGGTTGTACGTCGGCCTTTAACTGAAACCTCGCACAGTTTGCGAGATCCCTAGCTTTGTCTCCTTACAAAGAGGAAAGAGCCCGCTAAAAGGGAGAGGACGTCATATCCATCTAGCGACAAGGTGCGGTCGATTCTTGCAGCAAAAGCCAGCTAACCCCTGCATTGTCCCAGCTGAGACCGGTCCACCATCCCAATACCAATGCTGTAATGTGGATATAAACAAAAATGTAAAATTTGAGTGATGCAAGAGAAAAAAAAAACATTTAAAATAAATGCACAGTAGTCCACCGGATTGTCACCAACTACGCATAAGCTTTGGTGATTGTAAAAGCCAAGAAATGCCAACAAATGTAAAACGAAAATTTGTTTTCCACAGATTGTTGGCAAAACTAAACATCAAAAATCTTACTGATCAGCTAGAGTTCAAAGAATGCGAATGGCAGTCATGATAACAATAACATCAAGGCTGAAGCAACCAATGAAACATTTCTAATTCATACCGTTGCACTTTTGCTCGCTTCTATGTACAGATGCTTGCTCATTTACATTGCTTTTCGCCGATTTATGTGTATCATTTTCATGCTGACTAAAGGCCGATAAACATCTATTCTACATCGCAAAAATCAACAAAATTTTAGGGGGACACTTGAGACTGCTTACGTGTAGGAAGGCAAAGCATTATAGTCCCGCGGGAGAAATGTTTTCGAGGAATGTTTCTACACGTATTAAAGTTTAGGACGACATCAAGGATGCCTAGAGGACAACACCTAGACGTCGACGTCTAGGACGACCTCAAGGACGGGCGTCGTCCTTGAGCATATGATTGAGCGGCGCGTGCTTGATGACATATTTTTATGGCCATCTTTCGGGCACTGACGCCGCTTATTCACGCAATGGGAAAAGTAAGGCTCTCACCTGACAATTTATGCCAAATTGTCGCCAAAAAATACCAAGCACAGAAAGCTTATAGTTCATTTAATGCAAGATGGAAAACCCCTTTTGCGCTCCGATGAAGTCCTCGCAGTTACAGCATAACCTGTAGCAACAGGGTATGACTATTTGTTTTATAAACCTTACGAACCATTTTTTAGTGTGACAGCAAACAGCAGGAACCTTGGAAGTATTTGCCACTCAGCCAAATGGTGTCATCGCCATTCACCCTTGTTCCACATAAAATTGCAAGGTACAAACATAAACCAACTGGCTTTTATTTGCAAATAAAAAAAAGAAACAGTTTTTGTTGATTCCAACTTGATGGTGTTTATGGTTCATACTTTGCATCATTAAGTACACAACATGATGGTAGATCTGGAACACCTTGAAACATGATACAAATGGAAGGAATTTCTAAACAGTCCTTTCCTGCTTAGAGGAGGAAAAAAAAAAAAAAAACATATTCAGCACGATTTAAACATGGATCATTTTAGAAACGCGCGTAGGAAGGGAGCTCTGGCTGAGTGTCTCGGCGCTCGGACGACGCCGGGCCGAGCAAACCGACGTCACAAAAACCGGCTTTGTCCTTTTTCAAACGGCCAACAGTTCCACGTGGCATCGTGCCCACGTATCTCGGTAACCCGAAGTACTGCGTTATGCAAAAATACAGGATTCAACAGTGGTATAAAAATATCTTTGACTCTCCCATCCGTGGAGTACGCCATTGCGCAAGCATGACTAGTCGCGGGAGCGAGGTGGGTTGGCAGGGACTGCGAGGTCTGCAAAATGCTAGGAAGAAAAGACACTTAAATCTAGCACAAAAGAAACAAAACTCTTAAAACCAAAATTTAAGAAAAAGTGAAAATATAATCATCTGTATTGGAAGATGATCACACAAAAGCCACCGAGATATCTGCCCACCTACATAAACGGTAGTAGTACAGGAAGTACTCAAAAGAAGATGGAGAATGTGTCGGTTAAACGCCCCTGAAGGTTTTAACCGAGTCTTTGTCGCATTCAGAACCTCCAAGAAAAGTACTACTGCATAATTGTTTGTATAGTGTTATAATAGAAAACAAATGGGTGTAGTGAAAGTTCAATCTCCGCCTAAAAGCATTAAAACCGTAGTGCACCCGATGCAGACTTCTGACCACTTTTCTGAAGCACTGACCGCCGCCACAGTTGCACACATTCCTTAAACAACCCGAGAGCAGAGGGCAACAGTCCACCGAACGAAGTGAGGCAAAATGTGTTCCACCCCACCGCAGACCGCGAAACGTATGAGAAACAAAATGTTTTTGGCGTTAACAAACCGCACAGTTGCACGCTGGTACGTTTCACGGATCTGAACCGTTCCTAAACCCCCCTGGTACCCTCGGCAACGACGACACCACTACAATTTGTTCGCACGTTTCCTAGAGCTGCGAGCTCGAGCTCGCGCATTGTCTCTCGCAGTGCTCAGAGTTCCGGCCTCCTTTGATTGCCGAGGACCATCACAGTGCTTACAAGGTCAACACCGTTGGCAGCGCGCACTCTACACAACATGTCGGCACCTTCTCTTCATAACGGGAAATGCACAGGACGACGGACAGCGGGACAGCAACAAACATAAAATCCCCGCTTCATGCAACACCACGAATCCACGTGCGGCGGCAGACGTGCAAGTGCAAGCAGAGTTTGGAACCTTCAGCAGCATTCCCCACAAACACAATGCAATTAAAAGCTTCGTAAACCAAGGGTGCTCTAGAAGTATAAATGAAGTTTGAAACTTGCTTGAACTTGCATGTGTCCTTTGCACTGTTTAGAGGCATTCCCATTAAATTGGATGCGTAAAGCAATGGGCATTTCTTTTTAAAACAAGTACTCAAACACCTGAAAACGGAGAAACGATTTGCACACACATCCGTGTACAAAGGGCAAAAAAAGTTGCATGTGATCATAAAACAATGACTGAAAAAAAGTTAAAAGGGCACCGAAGTAATAACCATTCCCTTCTTAATTTCTTCATCATGTATGAACACTTTTGCAACACCGAATCCTGAGATGTTATAAAATAAATAGTAGGAAGATTACCATCATACAAAAATTAGGTTATTAAAAAGTAGTAAGCATGCAAAAAGTAAAAAAAATAATAATGAGTTGAGTTGAAGCTTAAAGTATGATGGCTTTCCACTTAAAACCCACGAAATGTAGAAACAAAGAACTATAAACTAAAATAAAAAACTATGAAAAAAAAGAAAAAAGTTCACGAGTAATATTTTATAGTACTTGAAAACATCCCACTGCAAGTAATACGCTCGCTGAAATCCCCAGTAGCTTACAGCTAAGTGCAGCCCTATTTAAAGTATAAAATCACGCGAGCTGGGTTATAGGCAATGTCCAGCTAAAAAAAAAAAAAAAAAAAAAAAGCAACCAAGCTCACACAATTTGTAGTTATTTGGTCTAACCACGCATTAGTATCGAAACATCCCCCACACATTACCAACCGGCATGCATCAACATCCCAAAGAGACGCCGGTGGTGATCACAGAGAGTGCTCTTAGGTACTTACAATTCAAAACGAGACGGTATCCCGGTTTAAAAAGTTAACTCTTTCCTACAAAGAAAGCAAACAAAAAGGAAAGTTGCAAAAACACTCAAGCACAGTCGACGCATAATTACCGCGCCACACCATGACCCCGTGCACGGCAGTCCCTGGCAGGTGCCATGATAGGTGCAACTCTCCGAGGAACATACATCTTAGAAACTGACAAGGTCGCGGGAAGAACCGCCGAAAACGAAAACATGGCTGCAAACAGTGCCCCGGCCGGTGGGACCTTACAATCTGGAAGACGTTTGCGTCGCCTTGAATTGGGTCAATGCGTCTGCCGCAAAAACCCGTGGCAAATGATCGTGGTAGGTGGTCACACGCGGGGCTTGTGCCCTGCACCCGACCACCTTTCTCTTTTACGGAAGAATTTCTTGGTTAAAATAATAGAGAGATACTGCATCATTAATCGTGGAACGGAACGTAAACTATGCCGAGACAATGTAGGTTTCGAACCCTGGCCACTTGCATTTAAAACCTTCAAGAACAATGATTACAGATGCACTTTATCCCTATATGCCAATGCGCCGTTTACAAAGAAGCCTGCGTTTGCCCACACCTGGCGTGGGCACTAAGCATGTGTAGAAACTAGATTTGCCTGAGGTGAAGTGTCTCTGCATGTGTTGCGCCGACAGCAGCTCCGCCGCAGAGGCGCGACGTCAGGTTCACGCATTGGTCTATGCGGAGAGCAAGTACGTCTGCTTCTTGCACACGGATTGCGATGATGTCAGAACCCCGAGCGAGCTCTTATTGACTCATCGAAAGAAATAGTGGGCAGACCCCAAGGCATCTAGCATTGAGGTCTACCCACTATCCTTTCAATCAAAGTCAATCAGAGCTCAGCGTTGTTCTGACGTCACTGCAACTCCTGCACAAGAGGCAGACAACTTGCCCTCCCCATAGCTATCTACACTGGCCGCCAACGCTGAAAAAGCATTAGAGGGGTACAAAAGATCTGTGCGGAAAGTGCAGTGCAACCTCCGTGATTTGGAGGTCCGAGTTTTCTTTCTGGGTTGTTTGAGATAGGTAAGTAGTACTCAATTTCCACAAAAGAATGTATGTAGCTACATAAAAAAAACGCACTTGATCAGATTTTTTAAATCTGCATTCAAACAATAGCCTGCACATATATTTCACTTAGGCTGTTGTACGTTAGTACAACATAAAAAATGAAAAAAAAAAAGAAATGGTGAAACTTTTACCAAGAGATAGCACAAAAAATAAAACACGCAACCAGAGGCAATGGGCCATTGAATAAAGTCGTCAGTCTGTCTGTTCCTCGTGCAAGCATCTGCAGTTTTCTACCGCGCTTACCCTGTCCATTTGCCAGTGTTTCGCAACCTAATACAAATCAGATGGTACCTTACTCTGACGTCCACATCAACTCCAACCTGGGGCAAGAAGCCTTTTAAACGCAAAAGAAAAGTTATTACCTCCACATTTCGTGAATAAATAGTATAAAAATGAAGTGTATTAAGCTGCAACAATGAAACGGACCCCAGCTTACTAATCGAGGAGGGTAAAACCAGGGACGCCGCAGCCTCAAAATCAGTAGCGCAATTGAGAAACACATAGGTGCACTTGCAGAACTTAAAACAGAATAAAAACTTGTCAACCGAGGCTTGCCACATCAAAATACCTCACGTGCATGGTACCAAGGCCCGTGTAAAATGGGCCAGGTAAATCGGCAGTCAAATCCACAAATTTAAAAAGTTAAAGAAATCATTAATCTCGTTTGACGCAGTTAGAAGCATCTCTTCACAAAAGAGGCATTCATGCGGTAGGTTCGCCTCATCACCGCTTTCAGACTGTGGGCAACCTGGAGATTCCAAGCGGTTGGCCCAGGTTGCCCCTACGACGATCATGAGTGGTCATCTTGACCACGAGGGGGCCAAGGGCAACTGGCCACGCCGCTGATAAAGGGCCGTCGCAGCGTATGCGCGGGGAGAGTTGGGATCGCGCCGCAGGCGATAGCGGTCATTAAATGTTTACGTGCTGTTGAACCGGTGTGCTCCGTCATTCCTCGAGACGGGTAGCAGCAAGGGAAATCCCACAAGACTCAGATGCCAAACTCTAGAGTTGTGAGAATATACGAGTGTAATACAATTTCCAAATAATACGCTATTCGATATTTGCTTCGAGAGGAACTGCGATATTCATACTTTTTGAAGCGTTGATAGCGACGAATTATCTACGTTGAGTGCGCTTCTTACCGAGCACACCGAACGGGGTGCACTGCAGAAAAGCAGCACCCGCGGAAGCGAGCTCCACGTGCGTTGCTTTCCCGCAGTACACCGGTGCTTGGTAAGAAGCGTGCTTAACGGGCTAACTTGCCGCTATCAACATTTGGAAAAGTATGAATGCCGTAGTTACATGCTTAAGAGAAAAGCACACTTATCTGCATGTAGCAAGATTTATGAATTCCCTCGATTAGGTATAGCTCGCCATTTCAGTAGACTTAATCTTATGTCAAAGCCATTGTTTACTTGCTATCCCCAACTACCCCAGGACTTTCTGAGGCCACAGTTAATAAATATTATTAAATTAAAATTAACATAGCTTAGAATTTGCGAGTGGCAGCTTGGAAACAATGTTCATGAGTTCAGCTGGGTTTTCGTTTTAAGCATGGTGCAACAGTAGTGAAAGCCGCGGAGAAACTTTTGATATTGGATTCGAAAACATCTAGCCAAAACAATAATACGCTTCAAACTCATCATCCGCTATTCGCAGATGCCAACCAAACTCCCAAGTTGCAACATATTTTCCGCTCGTTGCTACACGTCGACGAGACCAAACTTTCGTCGTCCGTCCGCTAAACAAACCGCCAGAACATCCCTTCGTTGAAGCTTTTTTGAAAAAGTAAACTGACTTTCACTTGAGATGGAGTGCAACTGCTGTTGTGCCGCTGAAAAAATCCGCCCGGTCCAGGCATTATTCCCGGGACCTCTCCAAGACTAGCGAAACACTCCATCAACTGAGTTAACCGGGAGTTAGCCATCGGCAGAGCAAACCAGTGTTATCAGTTGCTACCTATATTGACCAGGGGCGGATCTAGAGGGGGGGTCCGGATGTCCTGACCCCCCTCTTGATTTCTGCATGTGTAAAATTTAGGGCGTAAAACGAAGGAGAGGGGGAGGGGGTTCCTAAACATATGGTGAGCTGACCAACACCTGACCCCCCCTCAGGAAATTCCTGCATCCGCCCCTGATCTTGACTATGCACACTACAAGGGCAAGCATCTAGCTGCCAATAGAGCAATTGTCCGTTTGCCTTAACGACGGCTACGGTCTGTTGCGGGAAAAAGTGAGACAAAACACAGCTATCTGCCCGCCGTTATTGATGGTTTTTCCCTCTCCCTGCAGCATTCATTCTGTTAAAGGCGAAAGAGTAGAGAGCTTTGTGGAAGGAGCCTGTCCCAATTTTCTTAGCCTGCAACAGACTATACACGTTTGCAAGTCCGGCTTCAGGGCGCTGCCATCTTGCTTGGCCGGGGTGCGTTTGGTCGAGTCGTAATTCGATTACGAAGCCTTGCTAAGGCGTCGTAATCTATGGCCGTGCCCAAAAGCGCACCCCACTCAGGAAGATGGCGGCGCCCTGAGACTGGACTTGCAATCGTGTATAGCTCGGTTAGCTCAGTTGGTAGAATGCTCCGCTAGTCCCGGACAAGGCGGATGTTTTCAGCGGCACACCAGTTGTCCGGAGGGCGCAAGTCGTGCTCCATCCCAGATGGAAGCCAATTTAGTCCTACTTCTCCACTATAGCGCCTTCCCCCGATTCACGACCATCGTGGAAAGTCGTTAAGTTGCACGGCCCTCGAGTCGGCTGTCGATTCACAAGGCCCATTTTCGCACACGGTTTGGTTCTGTGGTTGTCTGGTGTACGAAAGTGCCTTCGAAACGCACAGCCGTCTCACGGCATCCGGCGAACGCAAACTAACGAGTCGAAATGTGCTGCAGACCCAACGAGTCCAGATTGCAACGGCTCCCACCGACCGGAGGGGAGAGAGGGTGCATCGAGCGCGGGGGTGGAGAGCAGAGCAGGGACGACCGCCTCAGTCACCCACGTCCGAGTCCCCGTCGCCGATGGCGCTGAGCAGGCAGAAGGAGACGGCCAGCAGGGCGGTGCCAAACAGGTCGCCCAGGGCGGTCAGGTACGGGATGGCCGAGTTGTCCGGGTCCACTCGCCGGGTCCACATCCAGTGCACCATCACGTGGGCAATGTACAGCAGCAGGAACACCTGCACGGGGATGGTGGGGTGAGACCGGGCGGTTAACTAAGGTCGACTAGAGTCACTAAATAAGCTACGCTTTCGGAGTACCGCATTCCTTTTCTTTGGCGTTTTGCCGACAATACAGTCGCTCTATCCAACAATATTCTGGTTCGCTGCGGCATCATTGGACAGCGGCAGTCACGTGAGTCGCTATCATCATCATCGCGTTTTTTCAACGCCACCATCTTGGGTCCAGCGATCCGCTGCCTGCTGCCGTTTTACTGTTTACAGCGCGCGCACGCTGAAGTCTGTCGCTCAGCATGCACTTTTTCCTCCTTATGTCGAGATACGAACAACAAGCTTCGATTCGCTGCCACAGTTGCCGCTACGGCAGCTGGCGCAGGCGACGGCTAGAGCTCGGCTTGGCTCAGCTACAGTCGCTCCTCCATCTGCGCGCAGACCCAAGATGGCGGCGCCTGACGCGCTTCAGACGCGTAGTTAGGGAGTTTCGGTACTCTGAAAGCGTAGCTTTATTTAGTGACTCTAAGGTCGACCTCAGGCACATCGCACCTGTAAAACCCATTTACATGGCGTCAATTCTTGATCGGTATCCAAGCATGCAAAGGCACAGAGACGCAGCACTTTGGCGTGCCAAGGAAGCATTGATCATGCCGCGAGATAGGTGAGGCTTATGTTCGACGAGCTATGCTTTTTTCCTGCGGTGCTGCATGTTTGCAAAAATTTCCACGTGTTCTCGAAAGCAACTACGACCGTTTACAAAAGGTTTTAAAAAAAACTTTTTCGGCAAATGACGGCAAACAAGAAAACGTGTCTTTATCACGCTGCAGCCCAAGCTCTGCAACGCTCTAAAGGGTCGACTTCGGTACATACAAAATGGTCGTCCGGTGGCCAGGCATTCGTGGAGCGGGGAAACGCGACCCAGCAATTGTTTATAGAAATCAACGGTCAGGACAACTCTGGATGTGAGAGAAACTAGGGAACTGGAGACAGCTAGGGATGAATAGAGACGTGGGGACAATTAGGGATGTCGGCACAACTAGGGGTGAGAAGGGACATGGGGACGACCGAGGACGTCCCCAAACACTTTCCTGAAATGGCGGAACCATTTCTCGGTGTACGAAGTCGGCTCACACAACGTTCGGCAAGCTTTCCACATTACCCCACCGATTACCGGTTCCGTCGCACTTGGGCGGCTGTCAGCCCTGCCCCTTTTGAAAATGCGTGGCCACAGGCTACGGTGCCTCGACCACGTGACTGGCATGTTCGGCGTCCCATACCACCCGTGCGTCGAAAGTGGTCCCGAAGCAGCAACGAATTACGTACAGAAACCGGCGTGTCGTGCCCTCAAACGCCGCGATCCTCGAGGTTGGTCATAAAAGTTCCGGTAAAAAGTACGAAGGAATGCAAGTGTTGCTCTCGTTGCGGTGCCTCGTCTCATTTTCGCTTTAGTTTCCTACAATTGTCTGGCTGCCAAACACGATGCGGCAGAATGAGCGTCTGCCACAATCCCCTTCACTGCTGCTCCACCGCCGAGATTGAGGCTGGTAAAAATGCTACACTTTTTATGATGTCGCTGGGGCCAAGATGGAGCCAGCCGGGGAGTGCGACTCTGCCCCCCCTCACCTGAATGACGGCTGCGGTGAGGTACACGACCAGAAAGATGGGGGTGACAGACGTGTGCCCTGCCTGGAGCAGGCGGATGCCGTACGTGAACACCAGGTGGCCTGGAATCACCATGAGCAGCAGTACCATCGCTGTCCTCGCGTGGACACCTGGGGGAGAGGGCACGCGGAGCGTATGTGAGTCCAGCATGCTGCGAGACCTCCCCAAGCGACTTCTCGCCGTGGGTCACGTGCGTTTGGAACAGGCATTCTGTTCACTCGGGTGCATCTAAATACGTTTATTAGAAAAAAAATATGGATTATACTGGTCACATCATGCGGCAGCCCTCACTTTAAAGGGGCATTAGAGCGGTTTCTGAGACTGTCTTTTTATGGCGCCAAGCCTCCTAGAAAGCCCAATATTACAATTGTCTCAGAAAAGGGGCATAATGTTGCGTTCTGCACCTTTTCCCAGACACGTCTCAGAAAAAATGAGACGTTTACTCGCATTACAAACGGGAAAAAGAAGTCTACGCACGGTTGTGATTTTGGATAGTCTAGGATGTTTTAGGGTGCGTAGATCGAACTTGAGCCATAAAAAAAGGCCTCTAGGTACACTTTAGCACCATTTTAAGGGATATATTATTCTACCACTTACCCAGTTCTTTGCTTTTAAAAGGTTTGTGAAAAGAAAATGAAATCCCCGAGCTTCAATTTTAACCACAATGCGTGCCATCTCCGAAGTATTTCAGCACATGGTTCGCTCCTACGGGCGTGCAAGCGTCATCCTCATGTCGTGCCGACCACAATCTTCCCAAACTGCATAACTGTAACGTTATGCAGTTTGGCGACCCCCCTCCACGGTCGAATTTGGCGACGTCTTCGCATTCCCCGGTGCCTTTCGCCTGCTTCGTTCGGTGTGCAGCGCGCGACCCGATTCTTACTTCGATCCCTTTGCGCCAGACTCTAAACACTCCCTCCAAAAGTGCACCGCATTTGCGGAAGAAAAAGGTAATCCAAGAGTGGGCAATTATGATACACATTGATTGTTTCTTGGCCAATTAAGTGGGTTACAGTGGCCCGACCGTAGTGTCCTAAAAGTCTGGTTTCGTTCGCCTCTTCTCCAAAGGGTAAATAAAAAGGATAAAGGAGAGCGAGGGTAAATAAAGAGGGTAATTGAGAGAGGGAGGGCACACTTACTCTTCCCAAAGAAGGCGGAGCAGGGGTTGATGCAGATGGCAGGATCCGAAGCGGGCAGCGTGCCTAGCACCGCCCTCTGGTGCAAGAACGTGGAGATGCGGCTGGCTTGCACCGCCACGAGGTTGCCACCCACACCTGCACGACGCCGGGGGCGTGTTTGCAGCCCCGGAAGACGGAGGGCCAGAGACTACCTTCCACGCATAGCACCGCAGAAGCAAAGTTTGTATTACTTTGTTTCACGTACGGGTCGTTCCATGTCAAACGTTCCAGACACACCAACCATTTACGATTTTTAGGAGAAAATTCGTGGCTTTTTACCTCGAGGTACTTAAAGGGCAACTCCGTTCAAGTCTGAAAATTTCGGGATAATGAGTGATTTTGCATTAAAAAGCACTAATGAAAGACGCTACGCCGTTTGCTTCGTGAAAAAGGGGACATATATTGTTAAATCTTACTTCACACGAGAGCAGAAACTGAAACCGAAACTTCGGCTCCCTCTGGCAACGTAGGCCTCAGGCTGCCAAGAATGTGGCTATCGTGTGGTATGAGGTGCCACGTAATCCTTTACGCGACGACAGGCGGGATTGGGGCGGGCCGGCGGGCCACCGTTGAGGCGGGCGTGTGCCATGCGCAAGCGTCAGTCTGCACCGCACTCTTCTTCACGACGTTATGGCAGTCTTCGATATTCGACTGCGTCTGCACAACTGCGGCATCAGTCAGCGCACATAGTGTAAACGAAACTCCGAGAGACAATAATCACAAACGCTGAGGCGGCGACAGCGGTTGTGATGCGGAAGACGGCGGTTACGGTTGGACGGCTCAATGGCTCCCAAGAAGCGCGCTGCGCAGGCACGATGCCAATCACTTGGACACCGCTGAGCGCAGAGAGGACACATTGGTGACGTCACCCGTTACATTTGCCCGGAGAAGTAAAAACAAACAAAAAGGGGCAATGGTGATGACATCTAGCTCAATGTTGGCTATGTCAATGCCGCAGCCTTGACCGTGCTGTTGGTTGTGCCTCAATTCGCCCGCTGAAGTCAGCCGATTTCGGCAACTTGGCACGTTGCAATGTTTGCCGAACTGTTTAAAAAACATTTAGACAGGACTAGGTCGTAATATTTGATGTGTGGTCTTCCTAGGTGATATTGAAGAGGACTGCATTGTTTTTTTTTCAAAAACAAAAATGAAGCAGAGTTGCCCTTTAACCTTTTCCTAAAATATTTTTGCCGAATTTTTTTTTTTAATGATGTGAGCGTGGTTTGATTTTTTAAAATGGGCATAAAGCCAGGCATCATTTAATAATTTAGTAAAAATCAAATTTGTTTTTAACATGCTTCACAATTTATTTATTTTTTTTTGTAATTAGAATGACATTGAGCTTCCTATGTTTTGATGACTACAATTTTTATTGTTAAATATTTTCAAAAAAGTTCAACAAATTGCATGAACATTAGCACTTTTCTAAATTGTTTTGTGTAATTATCACTTTGCACTTGACAATTAAAACTTTTTCTATTAGAAGCACTGTAGATGTATTACAAATTAAAAATGTTTGAAGCTGTACAACAAAACACTTAACAGAAAAAACATTTCTAAAGTAGTAAAAAAGCCAGTTTTGCTGCCTAAAGAGCCGTTTATTCTACCCCGAGGTGGTCCAAGTAAAAATTTTAAAAATAATGAATTTATAAGAGGAGTTTATTTCCTTTCATTTCTGAAAGTTTAATCAAAAATTTTTTTTCTAAAGCGAGAAAAAAAAATGTAGAATTCCTCCACTTCACATGAAGATGGAAGACCAGCGAAGCTGTTATCTTTAAGACGTCTAGGACGATGCCTAGAGGACGACGTCTAGGACGACCTCAGGGACGACTTCTAGGACGACCTCAAGGACGACGCCTAGGACGACCTCAGGGACGACTTCTAGGACGACCTCTAGGACGACGCCTAGGACGACGTCTAGGACGACCTCAAGGATTACGTCTTGGACGACCTCGATGATGTCTGGGACAACCTCAAGGACGACCTCAAGGATGACTTCTACGAGGACGTCTAGAATGACCTCAAGGATGACTTCTACGATGACTTCTCGGATGACCTCAAGGACAACCTCAAGGATGTCTAGGATGACCTCAAGGACGACTTCTAGGATGACCTCAGGGAAGACTTCTAGGACAACCTCGAGCCCTTTCCTTTCCTCTCTGGTGAAAACCAGAATGGAGAGGCTGGAAAGGTTGTCGCCATCTATGAGCGACGGCGACAACCAGACAACCGGCAAGCCAGTTGTCTGGTTGCCGCCATCGCTCACAGATGGCGGTAGCTGTCTGCAGTTTTGTGTCGACATTTGTTTGTCCACGGACACAATACTGGGGAAACTAGCCCTTAACAGCTCCGCTGTAAAAATGTTGAAGTTGAGCTCTCGCATTGCAACCTGCCATCGTTTCTTAGCGCCGCTTCACCGCATAACATGCTACCTGACATGAGAGCTGAGTAACTTTGCGCGCACGCAAGGCAATTGCTGGTCGGGAGTGTGAATTTTGCAGGGGGTTCTACGCATATGCATTTTTACAGTGAAGCTGTTATGCGCTAAGATCTGAGAAAAAATGCATATGCGGATGTTGACAGAAAACTCTTCATTGGTCGTGGCAAGTACGAATAAATAAAAATGAAAAGATGAGGCAACCAGCACGAGTCAGCCTTCCTTGACATTATTAGATAGTGAGGTCCTTATCTCTCGTTTTCATCATTAGGCATCGTCCTCGAGGTCGTCCTTGAGGTCGCCCAAGAGGTCGTCCTAGAAGTCGTCCTTGAGGTCGTCCTAGAAATCGTCCTTGAGGTCATCTGAAAGGTTGTTCTAGGTGTCGTCCTCTAGGCGTCGTCCTAGAAGTCGTCCTTGAGGTCGTCCTAGACATTGTACTAGAAGTCGTCATTGAGGTTGTCCAAGACGTTGTCCTCGAGGTTGTCCTACAAGTCGTCCTTGAGGTCATCCTAGACATCGTCCTCTAGGCATCGTCCTCGAGGTCGTCCTTGAGGTTGTCCTAGACGTCCACCTCTAGGCATCGTCCTAGACGTCGTAAAAATAACAGCTTTGCTGGTCCTCCATCTTCATGTGAAGTGGAACGGCTCTACAATTTTTTACTTGCAACTGCCTTATGTATGCAATCACTGTTTACAGCTAAAGACGCGCCGCGGTTTGCCAAGGCTGCTTCCTCTCATCCTTCTTTTTGGCTGTAACGCAAACAACAGCAGATATGGTGTAATTATTAGGGAGTTTTAGTGGATTGTTGCTGCCAGATTGTAATGCTCTCCGCAATTACCCGCTACAACATTCTTTACCATACCTGTTTTCTTCCTTTGCAGCTTGCCGAAAGAAGTGTCAACTATACTCCGTCTCACTAAAACCGTGCAGTACAGACAAAGCTACAGGGGGAGAGTGTATGCCAACCTGTTCAAAAGGAGGGAAAGAAGGAACGGGAGAGAAGGGCTGGGATTCCCCCATTCCTCCTTTCCCTCCTCTTGAACAGTTCGGGATACACTTTCTCCCCTGCAGCTTTGGCTATAGCGCACGGTTCTAGTGAGAGGGAAAATAGGTGTTACCGTAGTTATGGCTTGACTCCATGCATTTAGAAATCTAATTGATAATTTGAAATGTTTCAGATTCAACACATGTATCGGCAGTGGAAAAGCACTACCCTGTCCCAACTTCATAAAGATAGTTTCATATCAAAGCTAATTGCAATGTGGCTAAGATGTTGTGCCCCAATTTGCCTCTTAGAACTATTAACATTTCTGGATTCAACTGAATACACTTTTGAGATTGCTGTTCACAAAAACTGTTAGTATAAGAACAGTTAGGACTATACATTTCAAAATATTATTACGTATTAAGAATGAGACAAGTCCAATGTTCAACTGCTGCCTTACGTTCAGAATGATGCAGTCGACTCGGTACTAACCATTAATAACAGGTTGAAAGACTGCAATTCCATGAAACCTGGATACTGCAAAGTCCAGAATACATCCTCCAACACTGCAAAAGAAAAGCAACTGCTTGGAATTTGAGGCGACGACCAGCTTCGCAGGGCAAGAATCCTGTAAAATAGAAGCAACCCCTTAATTTTCGTGAGCTTCAAATTTTGTCAAATTTGAAAAGACCATAATTTGAAGGGACACTGACACCCCCCAAAAAATATTGTTCATGTTTTGTCAGGCAATCTATATGGCGTACCCAATCAATATATTGTCCCACCCTCACATATATTTTTAATAAAATAAAAAAATGCTACTGCTCAAAACCGAAACTGGACTGGGGAGGAAGAAGAAATATAAAGGAGGAGAAAGTTCCCGGAAGTCACGTGGCTGTGCTACGTTTTTTTTTTCTCTATCATTGTATTTGCATTTTTTAGAAGCCACAAAAAATGGGTATCATATTTTTTGTCTATTTTTAGTATTGAGTGTGCGCCTTCGATGACCCACGACTTTGATTTTCTTTGGTGGTTGTGTCTAAACTATAGGAAACAGCACACGACCACGGGGAAGACACTAAGCGCGGCTCAAACCGGCCAGCTCTCGATTGGCAGTTTTCGGGTGGAAAGAAAACGAATTTTGAGCCGCAAATTGTGTTCAGGGTAGTTGGGATCTCATATGTCATGTAGAAATAAAAACCTTGGCGAGCATAAATACCCCGTCAGCGTCCCTTTAAGATCACAAAAAATGCTTAACGGAATTTTATTATAACATCAAACCCGATTATATTGAACCCTGTTAATCTGAACTATCCCTTGTATCAAAGTATTCTTGAACAAACTACTAGTAGCTGCAATGATTATGCATAACAAAAAATGTGGTTACATCGAACGAAAATTGCAGCGTCTCCCGATACATCGAACTGCCGAGACTATTTTGTGAACTAGCGACATTTCACCGGCCATTTGATTTTTGTCTTTGCTCCCCATTCGATCGACAAACAATCGTGAATCAACGCCGATCTACTATCGGCGTTGATTTGCGATTGTTTGCAGATTGAATGGGGAGTAAGGATGAAAATCGAACGGCCGGTGAAATGTCGCTAGTTCACAAAATAGCCTCGATGAGAACCCGGTTTCCTTACGCTAGATAGCACCGGAGGTCTCCAGAGCCACGCGCTCGCCCGCACCACACACGGGAGTCGCCTTTTAGCAATTTTCTCGAAAATACCAAAATGTGAACGCTCTCTCATTTGAAGCTGCCTATCACCAACCATGTCCAACACTCTCCATCTTTTTTTCTAGATCTGGGCTTGTCGGTTTGATCAAAGCCCCGTAAGGTTCGATCAAAGCCCCGTTTCGCGAAAATGCATTAGAGCAACAGAACGGCCACGTCGGCGAGCTAGAACCAGCAGCGCGAGCTGTTCGCGTCCATCCGCTCCGTTGCAGCTGAGTTTTAAAATTCTCGTTCATCCGACGCACTTCGGTCTCCGTTCTCCAGGGTTGCACCATCTACGGTGAATCGGCTCGTTCTCACGCTTGCCGCAACCACGGCGCCAGGAACGCGTGACCAACTGGCGTGTTTAGCGTCCTATTCTGCCCACGCATCGAAAGAGGTCCCAGAGAGGCAACAAATGACATCACGAAAGCCGGAGTGTCATGCTGCCGGACGTCGCGATCCTGGCGGTTGGACGTAAAAGAGGCGGCAAAAAGCACGACGCTCGTATGATGTCGTCGGGCAGAAATCGAGGGACCACTTTTTTGGACGCGGTAAACACTTCGGTTGGACACGCCTTCCAGGTGCCGTGTCGCAACTCCACCAAAGTCACGGCACGTCCCACGCTCTGTTTGCCCCCTACGTGGCCAGGGGTTCCCCGGACCAATCTACCACCTCTTTTACGTTGCCCAATCTCGACCTCTTTGCGCGGGTACAGGGGCGTGATCTCGTGAAGCGTCGCTTTGTCAACTGGGTGTCCCCGGAATGCTTTCGAAAATTCCCAGAGCTCCCCAATTTCCCTCTCCCCTCCCTCCCTCCCTCCCTCCCCCCCGATTCGGGCCAGGCGGAGCGTAGTGCGAAGGAAACAGGGCGTCACCTCGAGATGGCCATGGCCGAGATGACGGGGCACCAGCCCGTGTAGAGCACCTCCCGGGCGTGTGGGTTGGCGCAGGCGACCACCCCCCACAGGGGCAGCAGCAGCAGGAAGCCCACCAGGATGCCCCCCACCAGCCATTCCTGGCCGCCTGAAACGCATGCGAGGAACTCCGCGTCACTGTCGCTCTGCGGTTGACGAGGCGCAACGTCGGCGTCGCCCGCTCGGACCATCTACGTACGAACGACGAGGCGTTCGCTGCAGACGCGTTGACGGGATTATCCGAGGACGCACCTCTTTGCTTCGTAGGTGCGTATGCTTCGAACGTGCCTGCAGACAGTTTTTGTTCGACCGATGTGACACAATCTCCGTACGAGGAAGAAACATGCCTCAGGCAGTGTCTACAGACTGCCTTTTTTTTATAATGAATTAGCGGTGTGATCGTCGCCTTTCTTTTACAACGTGTGCGTGTGTAGGGCTAGAGTTTCGTTAAAAAAAGAATGTCCCATAACGTGCGGCACGAAAGCGCAACACGCTAAATTTTGCGGATTTACATTCCGCTAAGTTTAGTGGGAAACCTGAATTGGTTTATAATTATACACCGATTAAATAAAACTTTCAGCCTTTCCACTCTGGTGAACAAGGAAGAGCACCGGAGCTGTAGGTTCTGTTCTCGGCGGTGGCTTTCCAGGCGAGCCATCTCGACGCAGAGGAACTTTAGGCGATAGCGGGCTTGTGGCGGTTGCGGAACCATTCGCGCTGCTGCGCACGTGGGGATCACTGCCCACGGTTATTCTTACCTAGGCGCGTGTACAGGAAGCTTGCCACCAGTGCCAGCAGTGCCAGGGTGGTGAGGTCCCCGAGAGAGGCCGCAATGGGCGTGGCCACGTTGTCGGGGTTGATGTGGCACTTGCGTGACAGGATCACAACCCCAATCATCACCGTGCCTGCGGAAGCGTGGCGATGCGGCAGTTGGTGAATGTCGTCGGCCGGTTTCGTGCAGCGAGGACAGAGTGACCGAGTGAATGAGGTGGGGTGTAAACACGCAATGCGAACTGTACATTAAAGTGGCTATAACTGCGTGTCTGCCTCGGGGAACGTCTGGTGTGCAGCAATACCTACTGTAGTCAGTAGGTATTGCTGCGTAACTGAGGTTAACAATATCCCAGAAGCTCCTCCCGCATCATCCCTATTGCTATGGTCACTGACAGAATGCAAATGGCAGGGTGTGTCTTTTGAACATGCAGCCTCCAGCATTCGGTCCATGTGCGGTGACCACAGCAGGGGCGCCGATGACTTCGGAAGGGAGCAGATTCAGTAAGGTTCTATTATAATGCGAAAGCATTAACAGTCCCATGGAGCGAAGCCGGCATTGTCTGTAGCAGCGAAAAACGGCACCCAAGTTCCCATTGGCTGAGCGAAGCGGCACCTAAAGTCCCATTGACCAAAAGCACAGCAGCGCAGGTGCTTCGTCACGGAAGCCGTGGAGCTGGCGCAGGCGCCGCGCCAGTACAAAGGGGAAGCGTGATGTCACTGGCTGTACAACACTAGAGCGCACGACACTTGAGCGCCGACATTAGAGCGCCGACACTAGAGCGCCGCGACGTTAGAGCGCGCGACACTAGAGCGCCGCAACGTTAGAGCGCGCGACACTAGAGCGCCGCGACGTTAGAGCGCGCGACACTAGAGCGCCGCGACGTTAGCGCGCTCGACTCAAGAGCGCTGCGACGTTAGCGCAGCGCTCTTGAGTCGAGCTCCCGTCACGAGAACGCACAACCAGTCCAGCGCGAGTGGACCGACCGGACCGGCCACTCTTTCGGTCATCGCGTGTTTTATGTAAAATTGGCAGGGATGTATTCCGCGGAATTCAGCAATGACATTGTGAAATGAGTCGACGAAATGTTTGCGTGTGACAAACCAAAAAGTGTTACAAAAAGCTAACAGAAAAAGAATAATATCTGAAGCGTGCATTTTCGCAGGAAAAAAAAAACAAAGATTGCAGCTGACCTAGCCTAGGTCAGCTGCAATGTTTTTCTCTAATTTTTATAACTTTTTCTCTAACGTTTTCTAAATCAAAGAACTAATGAAGGCTTCATTAGTTATTTGATTTTGTATATCACAGATTTTCAGGGGAGGTTTTCCTGTATCCGTTAAATGGCTGAAAAGATGTGCATGCGATAAAATTGCGCTGAGCTTTCCTTCGATGAGGTTTTTACTGATACGTTTTAGCGGTGATCTTTCTTCATTACGGACATAGACGTCAGAATACCATTTAAACTTATGCGAGGGACGTCTAAATAGCCACCAAATAGATCGGAGCCCAAATGCCTGTCAAGAATAGACCAGATATAGCAAAAAAACCTGTTTATAGTATATCCGAGAGGCGCACCGCAGCACTGTGAAGAAATCTTAGACTCCCTGCTCCACTCAGCTGCAAACTTTCCCGGTACCTATATGCCCCAGCCCACTCCCCTGCCCCCTTTTCTCTCCGATGTCCGTAAACAATTGGTTAGAAAGAGTCGTACCCTTTTTATTTTTTATTAAAGGCGTATTCAATGAATCAAAAATCACCAATGCTTCAATTCGATGAGTCGCACAATTTTGTTCTGTCTGTGGAGCCGCGGATACATCACACATTTTTCGGTGTTTGCTCAACTGGTTGGGCGCTCTCGTGTCGCGCGCTCAACTGGTCGTGCGCTCTAGTGTCGCGCGCTCAACTGGTCATGCGCTCTAGTGTCGCGCGCTCAACTGGTCATGCGCTCTCGTGTCGTGCGCTCTAGTGTCAAGCGCGCTACTGTCGCAGCGCCCTCGTGTCGCGCGCTCTAACGTCGGCGCTCTAGTGTCGCGCGCTCTAAAGGCGCTCTCCCGATGTCACTGCTGGAGCACCGTGTGAAAAAGAAAGACGTGGTGAGCTGCTTGTAGGAATGCGCTGCATGTAGGAATGCTTTTGCATTCCTACACGTACGCAGTCTTGAGTGTCTTCGTCTTTTTGTTGTGTTGCACAACAAAAAGAGAACCTTACTGAATCTGCGCCCCTCCGGAGTCATCAGGGGGGCCATAGCATGCTTGGCCACCCGCTGTGCATGCCTATGGGGGTGACCAGACGTTCTGTTTTGGCCAGGACGGTCCCGTTTTAGAGGTTAATTTCTGCCGTCCAGTCTTTTTGCTCTAACGAAGCCTCATGTCCCGTTTCCGTGGGAACATGCATAGTAGTTGCGAAATCAGTACTAAGCAACTGGAAGAAAACCGAAAGAATGTTTACTCGTTACAGCATAATGTTATAAAAAGAAACATGCCATGAAACATAGTCAGGGTGTCTAGCAAATTATTATTTTAAAATTCCCTGACTTTTCCAGGTTTTCCCTGACATTTTCAGGTGAAATTCCCTGACCACTGTAGAGGCGGCTAAATATACAAGACCATTACAACATAAGGCACTGAGCATTGAGCACTGTGAGGATCATTTTGCACGGGCTTAATCCAACTTGCATATTTCGAAATACTCGGACTCGTCCGGTCCAGATTAAACGAGCACTTTCTTACCGCCGACATCGTCAGTGAAGAGGCCACTTCCGGAAACGCAATAAAAACACGAAGCTCAACCGCACACCTCAATAACCGAATGGCAGCATGGCCGCCAGATGCACACTTTTGGATACTTTCGGCTTAATGCTTGAATTGGATTGGGGTCTGCGGCTTTCCCATTTGTTCCTAAATCCAGTAGCTCTAACTGGATCTAACCTAGTGTCGCACCCTGAATCCAATCCAATCCAAGGCTTGGACTGGATTTGTCGGCTGTTCCCTTTGCATCGGGTAGCACACTCCACATCGGGTGAGCAGAGCCTGCGCTCCGCCCTAAGAAGAATTTATTGCCATTTTTTCTGTCCCAAAGTCCTCAAGTCTTTCCTCAGGGCACTCGATGGCGCTTCCGGCTCATTTTCCCCGGCTGGGCTCGCTTTTCGACAATCTCCCTGAAAATTCCCTGATTTTTCCCGGTAATTAAAATTCCTCGGACAATTCCCGGTTTTCCCGGTCGCTGGACACCCTTATAGTGTAGTTGCATCTGCTAATATATTTTGTTCACATAAACGCGTCTGTGGGAGACTCTTTTATATTACTTAATGTGACGTGGTTCAGGTGGCAAAATTTCTTCCGCATTGTTAAAAATGGGGAAGAAATGCACTTGTGTTCCCAAGGAAGAACTTTGGATAAATGTACACGTTTACATTCACGTGAAGCAGAGCTTTCTTTTTCTTTTCTGCCAGCCCCCTCTATGTCCTGCTTTTTACTCTGAGGATTATGGTCACCCTAGCTCCGTGCCTTCTGCCGCGCTTTGGCTATATAAGCGCGCTCGAGGCGCTGTCCCGTCTCGAGCGCAAGCTCGAGACGGGACAACTGAAACTCCTCTCTGTCATCCCCATCCTGTCAGTGACAATAGCCACTGTTCCTTCGCGATGCACATACATAGTCCGCTTCCGAGGCGCAGCTATAAAAACGCTGCGCCCGGTGTCGCATAACTCGCCGTGGCCTTTCCCCTATGGCCCGGGGAGTGATTTAATACCGTGGCTTTATGCAGTGCTGTTTGATTGGCACGTAACTCGCATCCGACTAGAGAAAATATAGGTGTACGACACAAAAAAGAAAGCATTCCTATGTCCCGAGGACTATTCGCGATGAAGGCGACCCTTTTTCGGGAATTAGCTTTGTAGCCGAAACAAGGGCTTCGGAAATAGTTACCTAAGAACAATAACTTGTCTGCTCGGCAGACCACAATAGGCTAGAAAATGACAAAGTGTTATCAGACTCAACCAACGAAATATGACAAGTTTTTGTGGAACATCTGTAAAGAAAAAAGAAAAAACTGAAATTTGCACAGTTTAAGAATAGAATACCCAGTCTCCCGTCGATTAAAGACAGCACGACGGGTTATCGTCTACTGCACTCCACACTTTAGAGGGCTTGTTCTCCAGGGATGCGAGTGTTCTTAGAATAAAACCAAGTTTTGCAAAATAGACTCCCCCTAACTTTAAAGGCTATGACTTCATTATAACAATTTATTTTTCAATTAATTTTTTTTAATATTTAATTTAATTTTGTTATTTAAGTGAGAATCTTCTAGACACATGGCCTGAAAACCTTGGCCCAATTTTGAATACATTTTGCTGCAGAGTCTGTGGCGACGTTTGCAAACAGGCAGATCTAAGGGCATCATGGCCCCCGCCAAAGTGATGGCAGCGCCCTCACCCAACACGAGGCTGGCCACACTGGCCGTGAAGAGGCTGCTGGAGCAGAGCAGGAGCGCGTGTTGCCAGCTGAATTCTCCGTCCGGAATCCAGCCCATCACCACCGCAAATATAGATGCCAGGAAGCCCACCACTGTTGCCTGGATCTGGCATGGTAGAGAAATGCTATGTGAGCAACCCTGACCTGGCAGACACCACTTTCTGACATTTCTTTCAAGTGTGGCTTTCACTCTTTATTTTCACTAAAAAAAAAAAAGGTTTAGACAACCTTCCGAGTAATCATCCACATTCATTCTTCAGAGTGAATCCTATTGTCATTACTCCTCGCCTTTTTCCCAGTCTCAGCTACAAGACGACGGTCCCCCCTTCTGATGGGACCGATGAAATCCACTAAAAACTGTGTAGCAAAGTGCTGGGCAACTGTATTACACGTGCAACGTTTCGGCGTCTCTCTGGAACGCTACCGAGTCCAGCACCTACGCTCACGGCGCTCTTCACCGGACGACTTAACACGTGGCACACAAACTTGACGGCAGTTCCTGGAATGAAAATACTGGCGCTAGTCGGGTCGTAAAGCCCGGCGGCTTTCCAGAACACCCCTTACTCACCGGAATCAGCCCGTCGGCAATTATCCCGTGACCTTTCTACCGGCCAATCGACATCGGGCATTGCGGTCGATTTTTCGGGCTCCACTAATACTCTTTTACACCGATACTTCCTCGTCGCAACAGCCATTACGGGCTCTTCCCATTACCGGAAGTGACCGTCCGTTGTTGTGGTAGTCGTCTCAGTAGGGCGTAGGGTGGACGTCGTCAAAGGCTTTCAAAAGACTGCCTGCCGCCGCAGTGCTCTCGGCATTCGATCCCAGGTCCACGAGGTGCAAAGCAGGTGCATCACCACGCAGCTACGCCGTGGCTTCGACAGTCCGCTTCATTCGCGGTGTACGTGCAACACACACGTGCGTACGAGTCTCGCGTAGAGCACACTGGGTGGCAACAGGTGCCGCAACGTCGCGATAGAAAATTCTTTTTGCCTTGGACGTTTTAGGATGGCATAATATAACCCACCTTGTCGAACAAAATAACATGCTTCTCGGTACCATTTGCCGGAGGTACTGCAAAGAACCGAAGCTTGAGCCGAAGCTCAAAATATGTCAAGGGCTCTGTACTTCATAAAAACAAAATTTCCCCATTTTTGAACTGTTGTAGGAGAAGCCTCCAGCCCACGTGCAGCTTCGAAGCAAAGACATTTAGATTCTTTTGTTGCTTCTTCGGCGCCTGCTCGGAGAGACACCCCTCGAAAGAATCTCGAAATGGGAGTTGAAATTTCGCCGACAGACGTGGCTCGCCGAAAAGTCGGCTCACTATAAGCTTCCATTCGCACGTATTCTACCGGCTCCTGCTTCCGTTATGCCTTGCATGGACTCCCCCGGTGTCGAGACAAACAAAGATTACTGACACCAAGAGGAATCTCACTCTCACCAATGAAGAATAAATCGAGAGATGTCACGAACGCCTACTCAACACTCGCTTTCTCGTTTGCGGAACTTTCCGGAGAGTCTACGCGATGCTCGTACAACTGAGTGCCAGCGAGAAGGGATCTCGACCATGTTCGTCCCGAAACTTCCTACTTTGGAGGAAGCACTGCCAGTTTTGTGCCTTTCTCGGGAAACCTTGCGGCACCGGAGGGCTTCCAAAAAACCGGCCCTTGCGGTTACCTGGAGAAGTGCAAGGTTCCCTGTCGCCATCCTCCACTGCTCCGCGGCCGTGTCCATCCTGCCGAGGTTGGCCTGCGCGAGAAATCAGATGCATCGAGCCAAGTGAGTTGCCCCTTCCGAAACCACGCACGAACACAAAGTGCAATCCAATTTTAGAAGCCTCCAAGTTTTGCTGAATGGGTACAGTCATGTCTCATCAATATGGACCCTTTCAATCACCTAAAAATCGTCCGTAATAATGAAACAAAAATGTGCATATTTACCCAGTTCGTACCTTGAAAATATTTGTTTACTATAGAGGCATGTCCACATTAATGGGGTCCTTATTAACGAGTCACGACTGTACTGCTACATTGTGTCGGTACTTAGTGATGAGGAGGCCAGCGTGTGCGCATCGTAAGCCAGACTTGGAATTCGACGGCCGTTCAAAAGAACCACCGTAACATGCAGAGCATGCCCCTGAGTCACGATGAACGGCCACCCACTATACTCCTGAAATGTAAGAAAAATAAGCGAAGGATGTATCGAGCATCCCCCAGGCTTCTGAGCCCAACTTGCTATTTAAGATGCTTCTCCACTTCAGTCGCTTCTCTAAGCACACCGGTGCAAAGCAGTACTGAACAACTGATAGTCAGAGCAGCTGTGGCCACAAAATCAAGAGCCTCTGCTTCTTTTGCCAACCGTCGCAGCTGGGCATCAGAATGCCATCGCAATGTAAACAAACTAAGATTGTTGCTATCAAAACAAAGTGGGTTGAGTATTTTATTCACAACGAAATCGACGAAAAGACAGAGCGCCCAGTGCAGGGAGAAGTACAAGAACATGCAAAAATTTGAATTCTGTTGTTGTAGCTAGCGCAACAATATTTTATACATTTATTCGTTTATTTATTTATTTTGGACATACTCCCAGCCATGAGGCAAAAGCAGGTTTCTAGGCACGCTAAAAGTAAAAGCACCCACAAGGATTAAAATATTGAGAAAAGCAGACACACATTCACTATTGACAGCATTCGTTAATAGGCAGTCCTGTTCGTCACCACATTCAACAAAAAAACATTGCGGTGGCTTAGCTCGGCTATGCCAGGATATACGTAGCGTGAGCTTATGCGCACAAAATGAGAGGCGCTATCAAGCAGCTCCGGTGCAGCGTCAGACTTGGCTACTGCGCAACGGAGGCGCACAGCTGGGCACGCGGCGGCGCCAGTGCGTCTGCCGCGGCTATGACGTCACTCCTCTGGAATGCGCAGACCAGCGAGGCGCGCGCAGTGGCAGCGGCGGCTCCGGCGTGCCAGCTGTGCGCCGTGTGACGTCACTGCTCCTCGCGCTTGCGCAGCACGGAGCACGGCTCATTATGCGAGCCACGCGAAACTGCTCAACCTCGGTCAGTGTAGCTCACGCTACAAAATTAGTTCCCAAAGAGTTTGTTTCGAAGCAACGAGGCAAAATGTATTTGTTGTGTTTTGTTCTAGTTGCATTATGAGAGTTTGCACACGCGATATATTTGCAAATATCAATACAGTAATGACCACGTAGCAAGTTCAAAACTAATTTAATGCGACTCAACATGACCCTGGTACTTATAGGCCGGACGTTTACATGTGTGTTAGTGTTAGTACGCCGTCGATAACATTATCACGAAAAGAGATTAATTATTTAGCCGCAAATTAGCCTAAGCGTTAGACGGGAATTTGTTGACTCATATTTCGTCTGTTTCTATTTGCAAATCGTCTCAAAACTGAAGGAGAAGTAGAAGCCGAAGTTAAACACGAAATACAAAGTTGTTAGTGAGCGCTGTGTGAGAGGTGTGTTCTTTTGGTGAGTGAGTGCTTGAGTGACAGTTTTTTAAGTGCGCTACGTCGACAAACATGAATAACCAACTCGCCCAATCTCAACTTCTTACAGTTTACATCCAACTCAGTACGAAGAAAGAGTGTGGATCGATAGCGATTGAAAATAAAATGTGCAGCATTACTTCGCATGCATTCTATTTTGTAAAAGTTTTGTCGCATGAATGGCTCCCAACTGAATGTGCCACACCTCACCTGCAAGAAAACGGGTAAATTTTGTTGACCATGCGCATCTCAATCTTTGTCATCCAGTTCAATATACTTTTAGGCAAAATTCCACCTCAATATTTGACGTCTTTCTAGAAGAGACTAAAGACAATTGCACTTTTTTTCCCAAGAGTCAAAATTAAGTACAGCTGCCCTCCAGGATTCTTCAAACACCTCCAGCATTGAACCGGGAGCTTATGTGTTGGCATTGGCCGGTTAATCGGGTGTAAGTGCACGCGAGCTTGATGCTACCTACACGCACACTTGGGAACAAGAGCGTCGGAGGCGGCACGTCACCTGTGTCGAGAGCCGGGAGGCCAGCGTCATCTCGAGGTTTCCCTTGAGCCCCAGCAAGGCGGGCACCAGGATGAACAGCTCCGAGACCTTCTGGAACACCTGCCAGTGCTGCGGGAAATGGGCACACGGGGCACTGGCATGACGTCCACGACACACACTTGCACCGCAAGTTCGCACGTCGCAAGTTCGATTCCTACTACTGATTTGTCTGGATGTGGACGGGTGGGAGCAAACACACGCTCGCAGATGGCCAGAAATGTCAAGCATTCATTCGCCGCTTAACCTTACGATGAACCGCAGCAGACGAGCCATCCTAGCCCATTCGGCGTTGTGAACGTGAAGATAACGTGACGCTCACACGACATTGGATTGTCTTTGCTGCCTCGTAGCATTCGCTGCAGTTCATTGTAAGGTGATGCAATGCACGTTTGCAGTCTCTTAGCATTCATTTGGCAAAAAAGCAAAAGACAAAAGTACACTAATTGAGCCCGTTATGAAAAAAAAAAAAAAAAAAGTACACTTGCATCATGTTTCGAGAAAGCCGAAACCTCACGGTTCGGATAATTAAACGGACATCAATGTGGCCGCAGGCAGTCAATTGGTGGCTTTCAATTTCTTCCCTTTGGCACATGCAAAGGCCAGTTTGCTGTCATGCAGTCGCCAATGCGTGACATGTGTCAAAAGACCTCGGGTCAGTGGTTGCACTGCATAGGTAGAGTTGCCCTGCTGCCCGGCTATAACTGCGGAATAAAGCAACCCATCTTCCCACAGCACACACTTGGCCCATGATGTGAAAACCTGCAGACCCTGCATAGGCTAGCCGCAAGTAATAGAGCATTTGAGTAAGTTTCTGCTGTCCACGAAGAAGTGTCACTTCTACACTCATTTTGACCAACAGAAGCACGCCTGGGCAGATGAAGCAGACGGGTCGCACGCTGTGTGCTGTTCGAGGCGGGGTTTATGCCGCACGTCCTGAGGCTTCCTGGCCTTTGACGACGACCATTCCCCGAAGTGAAGAACCCAGGGGTCCAGTGGAGGTGGGAGAATTGGTAACGTAACGAACGGTTTAATTACATGGTAGCGATACAGTCGTCAAATCCAAGAGAACCCCTGGAGCCGCCTCACGCCCCGCCTTATATAGGGTCCGTTTTCTCCCTCACTCTCCGCCAGGGCAGCAGGTGCGACCGCCAAGTGCGTAGCAGCAAAGTCCGCCGCGTCGTAGCCAGAAGTGCGTCGTAGCCATGGTTCTCCGCAGTTAGGCCAGGCCTCTCTCCCCTTCCGGAGCGCACGAACCCACACGCACACACACACACGTCCCGTTGACGTCACGGACGCGTTGAGACTCGTTTTGGGCAGGCATCGACAGGTGGGCGACAGTCCAGAACACGTCGGGACTCGTTTCGGGACTCGTTTCCGCAGCGTTGAAACTCGGAAAAGGTTGCCGAAGGTTCCATTCTTAACAGTGCCTAGACTTTCGGTGCAGATGGCACAGGAAGAATGAAAGATACGGGACGCAAGCTTTAATTTACTTTAGAAGTTCAACAATTGTCTTCCATTTTCCCAGACTGCGGGACTATACAGTTGAACCTCGATTTTACGAAATTCGATTTTACGAATTTCCCGATTTAGCGAACAAATTCAAATTCCCCGCTCAGCCTATGCACGAGGTCTCTCTTCCTCGATTTTACGAAGTTCCCGATTTAACGAAATAATTAGCGGGTCCTGGTGACTTCGTTAAATCGAGGTTCAATTGTAGTTGCAAAGTTCCTAATTTAATTTCAGCAGCCAAGCAAAATTTAATTCAGATTAATGTTTGTAAATAACAGTCACTGGTACTACTGATCAGAGGTAGACTTCTGAATCGGCATAACTGACAGCTAGGGCAATAAGCCATTTCCAGGCATCAAAATTTTTCAAAGTTCAACACAGAACAAACACAGCACACACAGATGTGCACAGAGTAAAAGAAGCAGACAACGGAGAGTTCAATTCATATCATGCCATGTCTTTGCGACATGGGATGATATGAATTCAACAAGCACTATCATGTCAAGCTTGTGTCAACTGGCCCAAAAGACAGGAATGCTTGTCTATCCAAGACTATCTTAAAGGAAGAAAAGGACCAAAATACATGGCCTTCTGTTTCCCATGCATGGCATTTTCATCTCGACTTGATTCAAGAATTTCAATCTTTTCAACTTTAATTTTTTAAATGCAGCGAGGGGTGGTAGAAATACAATCAGCCAATACACCAGACGTAGAAGACTCAAGGAAATGCATAGGGCAGCGGGGAATGATCTGAAAATTGGCAATTTCTCCGAATGTACCATCCTTGATTGACAGATGTCGTCGGATATGGTACAAGCATATGTGAAAATGTCACTTGTGACACCCACAGTCCTGCTTGCGTCACATCGCCCAGATGACACTCTTTCCATTGTTGAAACAGGATCTTTTCAGGCCGCTACTACACACATATCCGTAACTGGGATGCCTTCCCCCCCATATCCCATGAAGCAAAATCAAAAAGGTGAACTTAATGGCATGTTTGTATAGGCAGCTTAGCCTGCCTCGAAATCATAGTTCTGACATGAGACTGCTAATGTGGTATAAAATGATATCCAGTATGAAAGTTACATTAGAAAAATATACTGGCACAAGTGTATTAAAAGTATGCTTGCACACGAAGCCACAGGGCCAGAAGCTTCTTTGTCAAAGGGTAATTTCAAGAATAGAAACGGCCTATTTCTCTGTCTCTACTTCAGAAAGCTTGCTGACATAGTCGTGGGGATTGCAGTGTGGATGGCGGAACGGGATTCACCCCAAGGTGACGATAATCGAATGAAGCTTGTGGGCTGGGCACTGCATGACCGATTAGTGTCAATCAATGTTTCAACAGACATTTGGGTTGGGGCTCGTGACCAATCGCTGCAGTGACGGGAATGATCAAACCCTAACAATGTTCTGAACACAACGAGTGCACGGTGCGTTGCCAACCCCAGAGCAAGACAATGATGAATACCGATGGTATAAAATCGGTGGCAGATCGGGCGGCTATTCGCTCTGGCTGCACACAGAAGGGGTGAATGATGCTTGGTGAGATGTACTTAGGAGCAGACACGGGAGCAGCTGTTTTGGAGCAGGTTGGGAGCAGCTAAAACTATGTTCTGGAGCAGGCTAGGAGCAGCTCAGATCAGTTTTTATTGCACTTCAGCTTGTGTCTTGGACAAGCACGGGAACAATTTCAATTGTGCTCAGCAGCACAGATGAACATGGGTGGTTAGGGACCTAGGCAGATGGGATAACAGTGTAACAGATGCGAAAACTTGCAACTTTGTGAGCCTTAATGAGAACCGTAAAAAAGCAAGTACCATATGTTTCTAAAGATAGTGTCCTTGATATTTTCTGAGTGGCTTTTAGCTGTTCAAAATGCAAACCAGCACTGCTTATCGCACAACCCACACATGTTCGACATAGTAATTATATGTGCGAACCATGTGACGTGCGTAAGCAACGGACGTGCAGTTGCGCGGAGGAACAGGGCAGCAAATTTCAAGTTTATCCTATTGTGCAACTCAATATCAAAGCGGCAGACTACTATTAACGGAGTTATCGTATTCAAAGCGATAAGCAGGAGCAAGGTTAAAAGTACACCGAGCAGATTTACCGCTCGCGTGAGAGCTGCTGGCCGGCAAGGTTTCGGATCGGACCGCGTTTCAGTTCTATCAAATCACGATTTACCTTGCGGGAATGCGGTTCCAACTTCTAATGATGCAGCAGTAAAACGAATCTTTTGCTCATTTGTTTTCAACTGGCTGATGTCCGGATCCCAGGCCGCAGAGCCTCAGCCAATCTGACGCTTAACGACTCGACCTCACCTCGGCCGACTTGCTTAACTGCTTATGGTTGAAGAATAACAATCCAGTCGTAGGTGGTGTAGCGCTTGGAATCCGACCCCCGAGTTTGTTCGCGAGCTTCAGACTCGGGATACACAGGGAGAATAAACAGAACAAAGGATTGCAAGACTGACCAAGCTAAACGCGCTCATTGTTGCCAATCGAGTTGATAAAAACCGAAACCAAGACAAAATGAATCGTTTTGGCGCACGTTTTGCGATTTGGTGCATAATGGCGCTAGGTAATGGCTGTGGCGCAGTTTCCGCAACATGGCGCAGGATGGCGCAGTCAAATACCTCCGGCGCAAAATGGTGCAAATGGAGCAGCCGTTCCACCCCTGTGCCAGCTAAAGGAGGTTGTTAAAGGTTATGAATGTCAGGATTCATTTCAAGCAGCACTTGGCAACAAGCAATAATATTGTTTCATGACCCCTTGTAAAGGATAGCTAAGGGAAAATTTTGATAGTCACTGATTTGCCTCAAAATTAGTTATAGACGTCAATAATAACTACCGTAATATCCTAAGTCATCACCCATCCCTGAGTCATCGCCTACCCCACCTTTTGGGCGAATATCGATTTCTAGAAAAACACAGCGTGATCGACCATCTCTACAAAAAGGCTCGAGGTACACCTAAGCACTTCTTATGAGTTGTGAATGCGAAAGCATGCAAGCCGCTCGTCCGCTCCCTTATTTCGTCTGCTGCATACTTTTCGTCGCCGATCAGCGCGTGCACGTTCTCCTCGGTGCACTGACCTTGGACGCTCCGTGTTAACGGAGCGCTGACGAACAGGCAAAGCCATGGGGTGAGCGGTCGTTGAAACTGATGCGCAGCGGCCAATGGGAGCCTCGTCAACGTGTGCCAGCCAATGGGACCGAAGCCGAAAATCCATTAGCTTTACTCAGCTCCTATGGGATAGGGGAAACTAGGTGCCGTTGTCTAGGCTTTTCGCGTGGTTTCATAGCTGGGAGCTGGCTTCACTTGGAGAAAGGATTTAAGGTGCCATTTTAGTGCTTCAAACTGATGATGTCGGCTCGCTCCATGGGACAGTTAATGCTTTCGCATTAAAATACCCTAACTCCACAATCTGCGAACATTCATCCTATCCGAACGACGCGGCCGCAGACCTCACGGTTGGAGGACGTCCGTGACAGAGTAAAAACAGAGCTGTATATTGGGAGAGTTTGGCCAGTGGGTGTGGCGACGAAGGCGCCGGAAAGGAGGAAAGTGAAGGAAAGGGAGGAGAGCACCAAAGGAGCGAGAGAAAGAAGGGAGCAAAAAGAAGACTACTGCCATTTTGACGCAATGCTGTCGGCGCCGAGCACTGTTGAGGCTACGCGTCGCCTGCTACAGGCTTATTTCTTTTTCAGCTGAATAAAAGTTTGCATTCAAACGAGGAGAAACTTCATTCATTAGCTTTTTAAGCCACTGAGGAATAACACTATATCATTTTCTTGCCAGAGCCTGCCAAATAAAAGGAAAGAACCAAAATTTGGATGTCGATCCCATGCATTCTGCAGGGCAAATGAATGAAAATGGCTGCCCTCCCCCTCAGCTGGCAACAGTCAAGAGTTCACGCGCATGCGCTCACACCTCTCGCTTTGTGCCGCAGGCTGATTGGCTCACTCGGGAGGGGGGCGTTACGGCGGCGAGATCATGGACTGGCTGAACTCTCCCCATATATAGCTCTGAATAAAACGAAGCAGGGAAAGACACTTTACCTTGTTTACACATTTCCTCCCCGATTTGAGCGACCCCCAAGTTGGAGTACATCCGTGCAAAAGGTAGGCGGTGGAGATAACCAAATATTTTGCTTACAAAAAAGTTTGCTCGGACAAAAAAAAAAAAAAAAAAAGTTGGAGAGAACACAAGCAGTAATGCATTTAGGGATCGCGAGGTCAGCGAATGCCCGATACCATGGAATGTAACCGCACAGTGTATGGTCAGCGAATCCATTCCTTCTCCAAGGAACGTCACGACTGTGGTTGGTAAGGTTGTGCAATGTTCAAGACAAAGCCGATGGGTAAATAAAGATTTGCTGAAAGGCCGCACATCAGACGTCTGTAGAGCATCCCATTCCAAGCTCCGTGTTCGTGGTGCCGTCCACACCACGCAGCAACGTTGCCTCAACTTGCGCTGATAACACGCCGTGCACGGATGCACGCTTGTATGCACCAAACAGGAAAGTTGAACAATAGCCTGCTTCTTGTCATTGACAAGGCACCCAACTCGACCCGACGCCAAAGTATTTGCCAATGCAATCGCTGGCTTTCCCACTTCACAAACATCACTCTTTGTCGCTTCTTTCACCAGCTCGCTCGCTCACTTCTTGAGCCAGATGGTTTTTCTTTTTTCTTGTTAACTCATTTTTGTTTTTACTAAGGAAGAGAACATAGCTGTGTTAGAAACGTGCTTTCAGGGAACAAACGTTCACGCTGTATGTCGATCGGCGAGGTTCATCGCGCGTAAGCAAGGCAACACTCTTTGCGATAGTAAAACATTCTTTCATGAGAATTTCTTGCATAAAACAATAAAACTAATTCGAGCTTTGAGCTTAATGTATCTTTAGTGCAGCCATGCTAGATTAGTACAAAAATATGTGAGTTTTTTTTCGTTTTTTTAAATGTTTTTGTGTTTATCCATTGAAACATGGCTTACCCCACTTTTTTTTTATGAATTTCAGGCAGCAAGGGGGTGGGTGATGACCCGATATATCACCGTAGTAACCCGAATTACCTACAAGGCGCAATAATTTCTTTCGCAAAGTTATTCAAGTTTCAAACTTGGTTCGAGAGCTGACAGGCTCTGCTGGCAACATCAAAAACACTGATGTCAGATGCCATTATATGGGAGGCAGTACAGCTTGATCCCGACCGATTACAAGAAAACTGATGGCCTAAAATTGAACCTGCTGGTCCTACGCTCGTCCCGTGGGTTTCTTCTACAACCTCATGTTTTCGCGCGGTTCCCACGGTGAAATCAATTAAACTCGCACCAGCAAAACGAAAAAAAAAAAAAGAAAAAAGAAAGGATGCCCAAAATACTGTGTTTCTTTAGATTGCCTGCTTGGCTTGCAAGTTATACAGCATGCAACGACACCCTACCAGGGGCATAGCAAGGTGGGATGAGGGAGGCTGAGGTGCCCGCAATCCAATGCAGGCTTGTTGCAGAGAAGGTGCTGTGTAACGGAGGTTTCGGTTGCACAACAAAAGATCCTCGGGTGGTCTAAATGAATCCTCAATCCTCCGCTGGGGCGTGCCAGATGCCCTTCGTTGGTTTGGCACGTAAAACCCCCAAATTTTATTTTATATTTTTTCTTTGGTGTGTGTGTGTGTGTGTGTGTGTGTGTGTGTGTGTGTGCGCGTGTGCGTGTGTGTGTGTGTGCGTGTGCGTGTGTGTGTGTGTGTGTGTGGCGGGGCGGGGGGGGGGGGGGGGATGGGGGGGGGGGTCAAAATGCATGTATACTGTAAACGGCTTATTTTTCGCGGGCTCAAATTTTCGCGAATCGGGCCAAAGCTGAAAATTTGAAATTATTCGTGGGTTCTAATTTTCGCGAATGAGTGTAGCTTCCGTGGCGTTCACATATTGCCCGAATTGTTCGCGGGACATATTTTTTGCGAATTGTAGGCGATTCGCGAAATTCGCGAAAATTTAGTCGTTTACAGTATATTTAAAGGGAGACACTGCTCTTTGAGGCAAAAATATGCTAAGAAAACACATTTTTGAAATTGTGTTTTTTGAAGATTGGCAGGCACTCACCATCTTGTCCTGAAGGATTTTTTTTAAATAAATCTCTCTCATCTATAAATATTATCTTGGAAACAGAGCAAAATGAGTCTGTGGATGTTTTTTATATTATTTCTGAGTGAACTATTTACACCCTTTACTATTTTAGGGAAGCCATATCTCCACTTGCACATGTCTAGCCTTCATATTTTTTTCTTTCTCTGGTAGGTGTATGTGCGACATGTGCAATAATACATTTAATAGTGTACCAGGCTTTTTTTAGGTGCCTTTTAGGCATCCTGCAATAAATCATTTTGAAACTGGAAAGTTCTAAAGGGTCCTAAAAGGTTTATAAAGCATCCTAGAGCTTTCATTTATGCCTTATTGGATTCCACATACCTTTTAGTTTACTGATATATGTTTATTTTTTTATTTTAGTAATTCAATTTGTCTTAATCCTTCCCATAATCTTTGCAAATGAAATTTTCAATATTAACAAAAATAATTAGGTTACATCAAAACCAAGTACATATTTGTAGTCAGATTGTAATGGGAAATAAGCTATGTAAATTTCATTTGAAATGACAAGTGAAGCCTGGGTATTCCAAAAATGCCTTTAGTTTTGGTAGTTCAGAAAATTGCCGAAGTGCATCATGTGGCAGCGGAGACATTTATTATGCGCTCGCATCAAAACCGGCAAGAGTGGGACTTGAACTCATGATTTCACAGTTTGCAGCGTTGTCAAGCATGAGACACACGGCGTACCGAACACCCGGGCTTGCCCTATTGCACGTCCAATTTTGTTGCTGACCTTTCACCCACAGGCCCAGAGAAAGGTCAGGGCAGATGCTAAATCTGCAAGAGCGAATGGCCTTGACAGCGCACGATTGTGCTGTCAGGAGCTTTGACGACTACGACACAAACTGAAATATCCACATGCACACAGTAAATGCAAAAACACTCGTCAAGTACGTGGAGGTTCACCGTATCGTGAACAGATAGCTTCTCTCTTCTTTTTGGAAGTGACGACAGCACAACGCAGTTTTTTACTTCGTTGCACGGTGGCACGAAAGTATGTGATAAATTCAATCCACTGAGCCACTCGGGCATTTGCTAATTCCCTCTCTTTTATTAATAATAATAATAATAATAATATTTATTTGCATACAAAAATATGATCCTGGGTGGCGTGCATGGCTGTGCAGAAAGGTTAAAACCCGTACGTGACTGCGCCTGCCAGCCCGCCACCCAGGAATTTTGATTAAATATTTGTGCACCACCAATCGTGTCGAAGTCGGTTTACCCTAATTTTTCCCCAAGAATTAGAACATGAGCCTCGCTCTTGAGGCTTTTTAATTACTGGCATTCTTTTGAGGTACAAAAAAAATGGGTATAGGACAAGCTGCGTAAAAAACTTTCAGAGGAGCCCTATATGTGATTGCAAGCGTCTGGCCGCCAGCGTGTCTCCGCTCGTGCGAGTGAGCACGCGTCACGGCAAGCTTGCCAAAGTCACCCCTTATGAGCATGCTGCGCGTGTTTGTATGTTCAGCATGTTTTCTGATTAATTTGTTTCCAATAAAAGAAATTAATCAAAGTGAAAACGTCAGAACAATCATGACTGGAAAGTGATGTGAAATTTTATCGTCCACAGTTTCTATCAAATGTCGACGTTACCACTGGCTATAGAAGACTAGCACGCACTTATTGACCATATTATTTCAGAAAATGACACTACCGTAAAGTTCCAAAAGAACGCCCACCCAAAATGAACAGATAAATGGTGAAAAACATGGGGTGGGCTACCTTTGGGGACGCTACAGCAAAACTTAATAAAAAGTTAATGATAAACACCCTGGCACCGGCTACTAACCACGTGATGCGGAAACTGATACCACAGATTGCGGACACAGTAAATTTGAGTTTCAAGATGCGATAAACATGTGGGAATTCGCTGTGAACTCCTGTATTACTGGAAGTTCATAGCAACTGAGAAGAAAAAAATTCAAGGGTTTTTAATGACTTTCAAGGTCCTAACAAAGAATTTTCAAGGACTTGAAACAACACTTTTTGAGATCGTAGAATAAGACAACACCATCTTTCACATCATGGAAGCACATCTTGTACTGCACACAAGTAAAAGCAAGCACATTTTTCACAAGCAAATAGACGTATTGCACATACACGGAAAAAAGGGGCCTATTTTCAATTAGTGGACACCAGATTAAGTTCCCGAAGCTTTCCCTTCAGGTTCTCATCCATTTCTGCGAGCTCCAGTCTTTTCTTTTGCCGTTTTTCGACGACGTCGATGGAGCTGGCTCGATGCGTTGCTCATGAACAGTTGTCGTCAAGTAGCTCCGCACGGTACTCTGCGCCGTAGTCGCTTTCATATTCTCCATGTGTTTTGCGCTCTTCGTGTGACTTTTAAGGGCCGACTCCCCCATTGATGACACGTCAAACGTTTTCCCACATGGCTTGCACTTAGCCCGATGCGAGTTCGACGTATCTGGAGAAATCCACTCCTTATAAGCACCACTGCTTAATCATGACTGCTGGAAATTGCACTTTCCAGGCATATTGAGGCTGCAAAAGACGTGACTTTGATTATCCGCACACAATGTTCCCAAACCGAAGGTAGGCTTAGCTTTCGTCGTTGCTGCCGCTGGCCGTACATGCCGTACGGCGTTGTGGCTACAGAAAGGGATTGGATTGGATGCCTAGGTGGCTCGAGTGCGTAGTTGCCAGGCGTTTAAGAGGCATCCGCTAAAAACTGGCTGAACAAAAGTCTATAGGCTTCTTGCACTGACGTCACGTCGCATACTTTTGAACACCATGTAAGAGGAGAAGAAAGAAGCTGCTTTTGTAAGAATTTTGAGTGACAGGTTAATCTTCTTCTGGGAGGAGAATAGCGACGCCTGTGCAGGTCCGGGAGGCACAAAGGACGATCTTGATAAGAGGAGAGCTCCTTCTTCCCCTTTTCTCTGGAGGGCATCGGAAATGACGTCATGTGCAAGCCACGTATTGACGAAATTCAAGGAAATTTAAGGACCTCAAAAAATTTAAGGGTTTTCAAGGCCTTGAAAATGCTATATTAAAATTCCAGGGTTTTCAAGGGTTTCAAGGACCGCTACGAACCCTGGGATACCGCAGATTGCAGACGCAGCAGATTCGCGTTTCATGGTGCGAAGGACCCACGGAACCCGCCGAGAACTCGCATCTCACGGGTACGAGTACCGCAAATCGCGGACGCGGCAGATTAAAGTTTTATGGTGCAGTAAACACGCGGGAACTCGCTACAAACTTGCCTGTCACGAGAGCTGATATAGCGCGCAGAGATCGCGGACAAAAACGCAGGAATCCGCAACAAACTTGTATGTTACGCGAACAGAGACCGCAGATTGCGGACGCAGAAGATGAGCATTTCACGGTGCAACATACAGGCGGGAACAACTCGCGTGTTACGGAAGCCGATATCGTGCACGCGCAGATTGCGGACAAAAACTCGGGAACCCGCTATGAACTAGCTTTTCAGACGTGCCACCACAGCAAATTGCGCGGCTGATGCGATTCCCGTAGGACATCGCGTGACGTCCGACGGGAATCGGGGGGTGGGCGATGTTTCGGAATTTTTATGTTACAGATATCTAGCCAGAAAAACGGGATGGGCGATCTCTCGGGGGCGGGCGTTCTTTCGGAACTTTACGGTAATATTATTTGCCACAGCCACTATACCCTCTTCCTCTCTAACCTCCCTATATTGATTCCAGCGATCACGTTGCGTTGATTGCTTTCTTTAAAAATAGTTTTGTATGCTCATTTTTTTACATAATACCCATTAGGGTGCTCAAGGAAAAATAAATGATGATGATGATAATAATGATTCTGTCTTGGCATTTAAAACAAAAGTTCACACTTTCGAAGAGCCACCGTGCAATGAAATTGGTTAAAGATAAGTTTTATAGACCGACACGCTGTTTACAAACAAGCCCTTTTTGCCCACACCAGGTGTGGGCACTGCGCGTGCGCAGAAACTGAATTCGCGTGAAGTGAAGCGTCTGCGCAGGGCCGCGTGCCGGTCTATACTTTACACTTGTACTACTAGGAACTGGGTTTTAATTATAGTTGAAGTTAAAGGGCAACTACAGTCAAAAACGAAACCAAAATAAATGACTGGTATCGCTTTAGTGACACGAAGTATGATCACAGCTAAAATATTACATCAAATTGAAGCCGCAGACTCCGCTAAAACCGATTTTAAAGATGCGACCAGTATGTCTTTAGCGGGCGGCAAGCGGGCTAGTTTTTAGTCAAGGAACACTGGCGCAGCACCCTTGTGACGTCACGACGTGGCTGTACGGCTGATGATCAGTGTTGCCATCCCACTAGCAGATAGTTTCGGCTTTGCCATAGACGTCCGAAACCCTTTGAACCGTGATATTTATAAAACCACACAAAATAACGAAAAAATAAATCACACCTTTTCATTTAAGGACATTGCTTTAGCTGAGAACAGTCGTAATCCAAAATTCAGAAATATTGACTGGAGTTGCCCTTTAAAGGAACGTACGGTATAGTGAGGGAATGCAATCAAATTCTGAAGGAATGCCTCGTAGGTGCTTCGCAAAAAGCTGCTCATTTGTTTTAATTATCGAAAGCAGGTAGTGCAGATCAGCTCTTCTCGAAGGATGGATAGGAGCGGGACCGCTACGTACTTGTTCATTTCTTGTGCGCATCTTTGGCCCAAAGAAAGTGCTATGACAGGATGACTCTTTTAGCTGAATTCTCGATGTTTGACGTAACAGTGCATTAAAAAAGACTATCACTCTAAGGACATGAACCCAGTTTTCGAACGTGCTCGAATGCCAAATGCTGGAGTTCGCGTTCAAAAGCGCTCGAGCAGCGAGCAGAGACAACGGTGGCTAGCTTTGCCTCTACCCACTAATCATTCCAACCAAGGCTCGGCACCCTGGTGCCCCCACATGCTCTCGCCTCCTCCTTTCCCTCAATTTCGACCCATGTATTACTTATATGACGTTGATGTTAGGGTGTCATGTGACACTGAGGTCACGATGTCACCTGATGTCACGGAGCCATGTGATGTGACATGCACGCACAGCATGTGCCCAGTTCATTTGCAGCCCATTCTGTGGGTCACCGAGTTCACCAGATACGACAGGGAGGCTTGAGTTTTACCCTAACCACGCGATTGCGTTGAGGCAAAGCGATATGCAAAAGTCGCATTATCCAATCCGCGGCTGTCGCTTCTCCGCAGCGCAGCGGAGCGCGCAGAAAAGCGCTCTTGCTTAAGCCGCACGAATGCACCTCAGATAATGAGAAATATTGCGGAACCCCCGAATAATGTCGCTGTCTTGTACAAATACGAAATGAAATGGTGTACCATATGAAGGGATAACCATCAAGTGTCGAGAATGCGCACGAGCCCGCCGTAAGGGCCAGTTCACACACTTGTGTCTGCTTACGACTGAGTGGATTACGACCTCTTGTGGCATCCTATGACGAGAGAACACACTAGCATGCTGTTGCCTTCTACCAGGTTGCCCTGGAACTGCATTTTACTACAGTGAAGGTTTTACAGTATTTGCAAGAGCCAATTTACATCCCGTCTACGAAAAATGGGCGTTTTTAACACTAAAAGTTTTCAAGCATATAGCGAAAGAATGATGCGTAAAAAAAAAAGGGAAATATACGGAAATGTATTGCACATTGCCCCACTATCGTGTTGCTACGTGAAACGTTCCTGGTTTAGCGCTAGTAACCTCCAAGCATTTCTTCCGGGGCTCCGCCTCCACGACTCTTTACCGCATAGACTCATGACCCACCGACTTTTCCCATTTGGTTGGCCTGTGTCTACAGAGTATGGAGAATGAAGGGCTGTGGCCGGTCATGTGTCAATTTTTCCGCTAAATTTAGCGGGAAAACTGAACTTGTGTGCACGTCACGTGACGTGAAGTCGTGTAATGTCATTTTCCCCGCTAAATTTAGCGGGGAAATTTGCGGTTATGCTTTTTGTAGCTCCACTTATTCCCAAAACCCATCCTAAAAACGTTTCCCGTTAATATACGGAAATGGCGAGTGTTCTGCGGCTGCCTGATGCAGTGCCCTTCTCTCGTCGTAAGAGATCACAAGAAGTCGTGACGCACTTGGTCGTAAGCAGTCGCACGTGTGCGAGATACTTTGCAACCCGGCAGTGTAGCACCATTTTTTTTTTTTCTTTGGTCAATTACAAGTACTTGCATACCTATATGATGCGGCAATATACTGCTTGGCATAGAATAAATGCGAAACATGGGGAAAAAAACTTTGAGTTAAAAAGTTGCCAACAGCAACGCGAACTAAAGCAAAGGAGGATGCACCTAAGCCTCGCCTCACAGTAACACCTGTCGTGTCCCACAACGACGCAAACTTGAATGATCAAAGCCCATAGACGGTATCCCCTACGTCGACTCGACGTCATCGCATACCGGTGGCACTAAGTCGGCAAACTGGGACCGAGCCTCGCCGTCCTTGGACGCGTTGACTGGACACGAGGCTTGCCGGAATGCTTGTCCAATCAGCGCCCGCGCTCCGTCTCGCTGTCGTGACGTCAAGATGCTCGTGCACTGGCTCTGATTTTATATGTGGTGTTGCTCACACGCGTGCGAGTGTGACAAGTGCGCGACCGAAGTCTAAACCTCATTTTACAGTCTCTTTAAAAGGAACATTAAATATTGCTTGCCAGGAGGCTTGATACACTGCCCTTCTCTTTCCAAAATGCTTTTGTTATTTCTTCTTAAAGAAAAAATTAAAAAAATGGGTCGAAATTGCTGCTGCCGCCAACCCAATTCTCGAAAAAATGTGTTGGCATTTTGCACAGGGTTTATATATAATAAAGCACGGTGAATGCGGCCTCTCGGCACTTTTCTGCAATGTGAACGTTCCCGTAACTCCTCTTCTCTTTTGTGCGAACAGATTGTGTTTATAAAGAGCGACGGCATGACATAACACCTATTAATCGTGGTGCAGTGGGGGACAGCGGAGCTAGGGCATGCTTCTCGGGCCGCCAGCAGGCCACCTCAAAGCGGCCTGTATGGCGGGCCAAGGTTGGTTAATATTTTGTAATGAGCCATCCGCAGACTGTCACCGTGAAGCCGCATGGACGAGGGGCGGGGAGGGGGTTTAACATGCGTCCCAGCGATACGCCCGCCGTCCCCCGCTGGGCGGCACCAAATTTGGCGAAGGGAAACGTATACGGCGACCTTAGGTTGCCAGCGGGGCCGTGGCGCCATCCTACGGCAACGTTTCAAACCCTGTAAACATGCTCTCCAACCCAACCGAGGTCACCGCAGGTGATGATGACGACTGAGGGTTTAATGACGCAAGAGCAACTTAGGCCATATTGCGCCAAAACAGAGGTCTTTATAAGGAGCGTAGAGATGCAATCTAAAAGAACTGCAAGCTACAGCTGGCGTAAAAGGCCAGTTTTATGCAGGAAACTTGTAACTCGATTGAACGGTACCAAGGGTTGGTCGCCAAGTGGAAAATATGGATGGAAAAAAAAGATGATCTCGGAAAAGTTCTGGAAAACGTGATCGGTGCTGTTGATTCAAAGATTTACATTGCTACAGGATGTGCAAGACAGTCACAGCTTTACCACAGTTGTCGCAAAGCTTAACATCCTCATTGCAGAGCAAGTGCAGGTAAGTCAAAAGGGTATGCCCAATTCTTAAACGGCAGAGAAGAACTTCAACCTGACAGTCTTTATGAAAACAGCTCTCCCATACACCCCAGAAGGGGCTTGATAACGTGAAGCTTGTTCTCTTTTTCCATATCCCAATCCAGCTGCCATGACTACATAATCAATGTCTGTATGAACGGCTTCAGATCTTGGTGTGGCAGTCCAAGGGGCAGATTTGGGCACTCTTTCGCAGAGGCAGCAAGCAAGTCTGCTTTCTCATTGCCAGGAATACCCACGTGGCTTGGGACCCAGCAGAACTTGATCGGGTGTCCTAGTTAAAGCGCTCGATTTATCACCGCACGTACCGAGACACTAATGCGAACGCATTAAAAGAAGTAGACAAATATTTTGGAAGTGAAACGCTTGCCGAGAACCGGGGAGAGAAATAGACAGATGTGACACTCGCGTTGAACTCTGCAAGGGCAGCTATAAGGAATGCAGCTACGAGGAACAGCAAAGTGTCCAGACCAGTGGTGTAGGCAGGGGGGTTGGGGAGTTGAAACCCCCCCCCCCCCCCCCTCGGAGTGCCTAAGCTACCCCTCCCCCTTCCCACCCCCCCCCCCCCCCCTCCCCCCCCGGGGGCCCACTCGCTCCCCTGCCCACGCAGTCGGTTTTGTGCGGGGCACGGAGCAAAGGGGGAGCACGGACTATCTCCAACTCGTGGCTACGCCGATTTGATCTGTTGGGCTTTTTGTAAGAATCCCGTTCTGCGTAGAAGACGCTCTGTCCTGTCCCTCTCATTGTTAGTGTAGTTTGCTTATTTCAGCAAAATACACAGTATGCGTTTCTTTCTTTTTTTTCTTGGTAGTCAAATGTCTATTGCGACACCACTTACATTGGTGAGACGGGTAGACGAAGAAGCACCTTTCTCAAGGAACACAAAAGACATGTTGCCAATTCAACACACGCTACACGGGCGAAGTTCGATCTGGTCGATCATTTCTTGATGATGAGTCATGCTTTGGATTTCAACAATGCGTCGACCTTGCACGGGAGCAGAGGTGGGGGCCGCGGAAGTTTGTAGAATCGTGGTTTATCCGGCATGAGTCAACGGCATGCAATGTTAACTGCGGCACCTTACCAGATGTCTACGGGGTTTTATAGGAATATAGACTGGTTGGCCCTCTCCATCATGGCCCTATATATGTGCCGCTAGTGTTTGTGTATAAATTTTCTAAAATTACAGCGTCAATTTTTTTTTTTTTTTTTTTTTGCTGCCTAATTTTTTTGTGTTAGTATAGCTATTTTTGTGTTTTGTCTGGCCAGCTGGCCGGCACACATTGGTAATGCAGTGGTACCTCAAAAAGCGGAGGGAGTTGTGTGCTGTGAGGAAGATTTTGAAGTTGGTGGGCCGCAACTACGACAACAGTACAAGAGTGAGACACCAAGCTCGTATTCCTGTAAATGAAGCCTGCTTCATTTTCAAAAATGACAATGCAGCTTTACCCGTTTTATCTTAACAGCGCCTCCCTAACGCCGTTGAACTTACCCCGAAATAAAATCCTGGCTACGCCACTGGTCACATTCTCTATTTAAGTAATTGATTTGTAAACTAAGGAACCACCCGCTAAATCGGAACTTGGTTGACGACGTCTAGGGTAGATTCGCTCAAATCAAGCTCAATTTCAGTATCCCTACGGATCCCGACGAGAAGGCTAAAAAAAGGACATCGAGGCCAGTAGGACCGGCTCCGGAGTCTCTTCAATTGGCAACACCACGGACTCACCTGAATGACGTCGAGGACGAGGCCTGCTCCGACCGTGCCGAATCCCGCGATGAGGAACGGCACAAACACCTGGATCGCAACCGACCACAAAGGCTCCGGCGCCAGGTCGCCAGAGTTCCCTTCTCTCGCACGAGTCCTCCCCTTGAGCCCCGAGTCACCGTTGTCCAGCTCGCCGTTCTCCGTCGGTAACAGCGGCTCCTTGTCCACAGACACCACCTCGTCAGCTGCCCAGTCGTCATCCGAGTTGGCGGTCAGCGCCACCATCTCAGAGCCCGCGTCCCCCGCCCCCTCGCGGATGGCGGTCCCTCTTGGGCTCTCCGGTCAGGCGTGGCACCATCCTCCTGCGTCGCGGCTTGGCGTCTTCGGATCGGTTAGCGGCGCTCGGTTCGGCCGGGGCTATGGAGCCCATCGTGGTCCCGCTGGCATCGGGTTGGCTGGAGTCCTGCAAGGGCGCAAGGCACTCGAGATCGGTGCGGAAACTAGGCTCGAGCCTCGACCGGGATCAAACGTGCTAATCCGTAGTCCACGACGGATAGAGGTGGTGTATACACTTTTCCGGCACTTATTAGCCGAGCGAAGAAATGCCAACTCGCTGGGATGTGGATGCGTTAGTGGCACCCGATATTCCCCTCGGAATGCCTCGGTGACCCAAACCTCCGCCGAATTCCCCGCTACATTGTATCGTCTCCTGGACCAAGCACTCAATATCCTGAAGGATAGCCTGTCCCAAACAGAGGGACAATTTGTCCCCAGAAAGGCAATGCGTGGACTTTGGGTGTGCTGAATGGCCCAAAAATCTAGGCTTTAAAGAGAGAGAAAAAAAAAAACAAAAAAACTCAATGCGGAAATTAGGTGGGCAATGTTTTGGCAGATGGTTATCCTTTTGGATTTTTTTTTTGGCCGCAGGGTGGTGACATGTTTACAATCATTTAATCACCTTGTAACAATATAGGCAACTCACACTTTCCTCCAACTGCCGGGTACGACGTCAACAATCGTGAAATACGGGATCTTCTCAATTGATCAATTAGCTAGCTGCCCCTTACTGTATTATTTGCATGACAAGGCCGACTCATTGCTGCCTCCTTTTATTTTTGCGTTTTTGACATAGTAGTTGATATAGTTTTTGACACATTGATAAACTGAAGAAAAAAGTAATCTGAACTCTGCCAGGAAACATTGTCGCGGAAGAGTAAACGTTCGAGGTCAACATATGCCTTTTAGAAAGCGAAATATTGGTCTTTTGAGAGGCGGCAAAGGGTTTTACTTGGTGCTCAATGCGTTCTCCAGCCATGAATTTAAAAGATTGCAGAGTCTTTCGAGTTTCAACATAACGCACTCGAGGTACGCTTTTTTTTTTTTTTTTTTCAACGGAAGCAGCAGTCACACACGTGGCTCCTAAGCAAAGTGAGGAGTCACCAACGTCACCGTAGCTCGCAGGAAGAAAAGCATTCACGCAGACGAAGCGAGACACAGGAGATACGAGTTCGACAACAGCGTGGATCCGAGGACGGTGCAAGCATACAGCGGGTCGTATGACATGAGATCTGAAAAGAACGACTTCACTTACGTGGACTCATCGTGGAACAGTACCGCTCGCTAAGCCGCGAGGCTGCCTAGGTGCGAAAAAAAAAAAACAGTGTTTTGGCTTGACATGTGGTGATCGTGAAGAGGTTCGCTATCGTCCGCTGGACCCGACAGCTCAAGATTATCAGCACATACGTTGGGCCATACTCGACACTGCGTAACAAACGAGCGGTCAGCTGCCGCGTACGTGTCTGCAACAACTGTTTTCGCGGCGATTGTTGTTGGACGCAGAGGTTGTGCCGAAATTTATACGCTCACTTGTGAATACTGATGAGCTGTCGGGAGCCCGAGAGAAGTTTCCACTCACCGATGGCTGTCGATGGATTAGTCCGTTTCAGTTAGAACTAGAGATATGTCAAAAGCATCGCCCACAACCGTCGCACTGCCCGCTCGCCGTCCGAAAGTCGAAGAATTTTTCTTTTTCTCGAATTTTGTTTTGTGTTACGAATCTGATTCCCTTTGACCGCTGGCTGCCGCTGGTTTGGCGCAGGCGGCAGCAGGATGTGGTCGATAGCTCGGCTTCTGTCACGGGCGTCTCGGGGCAGATTAACTTTTCACCGCTTTAACTTAATATACTAAAAAAAATCTATTGTATTTAATAATATTTTTTATTTCTTTTTATTTCGAACATAGTGTTTCGATACTGGTACCTAGAACAAGTTTAGAAGCCGAAACTGCACTAAGCTACGTCACAGGAAACGAAGAGGACTGCTGGAACGCAACAAGTGAACGGACGCCAAAAGCCCTCTAGTGTCCTCTACCCAACTGTTAATATTATTAATATTAATACATTTATTTACTACGATAGTATTTGTTTAAACATTGTACTCAAATTAATTATTTTTTTAATTTATTACATTTGTAATTTGTTGCGCTTCAATTCGTCTCCTAGCAACGAAGTGAAGGCATACGAAGTGAAAATCGTGTGAAAACACGTGTAGGAGATCATCCGCTGCAGTGTTTTGTGTTTGACAAACCTCGCGCCGTACTCAACAAGAATGCTACGTTCGTCCAAGCAGCTGTTGAACACCGGTAACCTATTACCCTAGTTTTAAAAGCTCGTCAACGACCCGTTACACACCGTCTCAACTTGCGAGTGCCAGTCGGCAGGCTCTCTAGTGGCCGCAACGGATGAAGAAGCGACTGTTCGTGGGGAACCTTTCGTCGACGGTGAAGCAGGATGAACTTCGCGAAAAGTTCGAGCGGTTCGGGCACGTGGAGAACGTCGAGGTGCACACCAAGCGGGACGAGTGCGGGAACCCGTTCAAGACGTTCGCCTACCTCGACATGGAGCTGGGCCAGGAAAACCTCGTCAGCTGTGAGCGGTCATGTTGATTGTTCCCTATGCGGTGAGAAACTGAGGGAGAGGGAGAGCGTGCGCCGAACGCCAGACAGCACGAGGAGCAGACGACGCTCTTGTTAGCTCTGATTGGAGGAGAGGCAGTGGATAGGCAGAGACAGCCAGCCTTGGTGTCTACCGTCTATCCTTCCAATCGGAGCCTGGCGCTCTGACGCCACCGCCACGCTCTCATCTTCTCCTCTCCCTTAGTTTAATTTCTCACCGTATAGTTACAGACGAGATGAGAACGGAGGCATTTCTCTTTAGAATGGCCAACCTCGAGCATACGCATGCATGCTCGAGGCTGTTCTCACCTTGTCAGTGACCATGCAGAGAGCAAGTTTGTCTGCTGCTTGTACAGGGGGTTGCGGTGACATCCGAATGCCGAGCTCTGATTGATTGAAGGATAGTGGGCGGACCTTAAAGCCTTGAGGTCTACCCACTATTCTTAAGCGGAGCTCAACATTATGATGTCACCGCAACCCGGGCCCCTGCGTAAGAAGCAGACGAACTTGCACTCTGCATAGCATCCTTTCGTTGCCTGCAGGGGCGGATGCAAGGGGGGGGGGGAGGCGACGGGGGCAACTGCCCCCCCCCCCCCCCCCCCTCCGCCCTTCTCGGAGGACAATTTGACATGGGTAGACCCCCCCCCCCCCCCGAAATAAAACCGATTACCGGCCTGTCAGGTGGTAGAAGGCTCGGTACTCAAGGACGAGGGTTCAAAATAGGGTAGGTCGCACTTTAGCAGGCACGCTTGTACTCTGAACTTGGAGAACCACTCCATCGAATGGGAGAATAGTATCCTTACAAATTCCCCCCCCCCCCCCCCCCCCCCCCCCAAAACGGAGTTCTGGATCCGCCCCTGTGCCTGCACTACACTTTGCGGCAGTTCGACGCAGGGGCGGATTTAGAGGGGGCGGGGGGGGGGGGGGGGGGGGGGGGTCCGGTGTCCTGACCCTCCTCCCCTCTTCTTGAATTCTGCATGTGTAAACATTTAGGGCGTGGAAACGGGAAAGGGGGGGGGGGGTTCTTAAAATATGATACGCTCACCGACACCTGACCCCCCCCTCAAGAAATACCTGCGTTCGCCCCTGGATCGACGCGATGGTGGCTCTGCAGCAGTGGATGTCTGAAAGAAGAGTCGGGCTGGTGTATACTTCTCATGAGCTGAACCTGCAAAGGAAGGCTGGTAGAAAGAATGGAAACACACAACGTCTCCAAAATTCAGCTATTTTAGGGGCTGTCCAAACAGGACATTGCCGCAAATGCCGTCTACACCGAAAGAAAACAAAAAAACAAATGCTTCTAGAAAAGTGTGAACGTTGCGGTGTGCATGCACGTTTTTCGGGAGGACGTCAACCGTGCAAACAGCACGTCTTTTCCCCTCGCCTCCTCACGATTGTCCCCTCCCCTTTTTTTGTTTTCGGGAGGTTCGGGACTGACAACAACAGCAGAGTCTTTGATGACAGCCAGCAGAGCGTGTACGTGGCTGTTTGAACCCATGTGATGACCACGCTCTAAGCCAGTGGTCTCAAACTCATTTGAGTGTGGGGGCCAGATATCCCACACCTGAAAGGCCGAGGGCCATCGCATGATAGGAAAGGGGGGGGGGGGGGGTGTTCAGAAGATTTTAAAAAGAACAAACCTCGTGCACTATGCTTTTTGGAAACTCGCTGTGGTTTGCGAGTGATGTCTTTAGATTTGATTTGTTTATATGACTACTTTTGGCCCTAGCTAGATGTGATAACATGAACTAAGATGACACGCACCGCCAACGTGCTGGCATTATTAAAACAAGAAAGCAAGTACACTGTCGTTCCTGTTGCTCAATTCACTCACGAATTAACAAGCTCAACATGTCTCTACAAAAAATGAGTTAATTTGACAGTTCTTGCTTTCCTGACGATTTTTATAACAACATTTTGAACAAAACCTTGTCTTTTAATGGGAATATTTTTTTGAAGGCGAGAATAACGAGCTCGTAGCTTTATCTTTGGCAGTTGCTCGTGCTGACCGAGAGTTCGCGCAGCCGAGATGCATCCTTCAACGAATAGCTCGCGCTCACGGCCAAGTAGCGGAACTGTTGTGCATTACAAAAAGCTGGGAAGCCAAAAATAAAGCGAAACAAAGGGCAAAAGATCACTGATCACCTATTCACAGATGTGAATAGGTGAAAAGAGCAGAGCTACTTTTCGAGCGAAAATGAATCGACGAGATAAGGTCACTATGGCGCATGCCATTTCTAGCGCTCGGGACATGGGAACCGGGACTCGTAGCTAGTTGCCTGCGGGCCGCGTCCAAGCGAGTCCGCGGGCCGCATGTTTGAGACCCCTGCTCGAAGCCTTTGTCCAAGGACGGAAGCTGAAAGTAGCTTTCCCCCCGGCAAAAAAGAATGTCCCAAAGTGGACCAGAACCGAAAGGAAACCTCCACTTCTGGTACAGCAAATGCTGCGAACTGCAGCACCTGTTCCCTCTTTATTGCCTGTCCACTCTGCGCCTTTCAGACACGAACGCTGGTTCTGCAACAGCGGATGTCTGAAAGAAGAATGAATGCGCAGGCAAGCCTGTGAATACTTGACATGACTGAACCTGATACATTGAAGTAGACTTTGGGTGTTGTCTCTCTTTTTACGGGTCTTCCCTTTCCTTCCCTGTCTCAGGTTCAGTCATATTAATGGATATCCGCTGCTCCACTTTACAAGTATTCTACCAATTATGTTCGCAGACATGACGGAAACATTTTTCTTCAGCAACTGTCGTGACTCTAAAGCAAGTGTGTGCAGGCCAGCTGGGTTAAGACAGAAATGGTAAATCCTGGAGCACAGGAAAGTTAAGAAGTAGACAAACTCCAAATGCAACTAAAATTCAATCGCACCAAGACATTCTGAAATAGGCACACCACCAGCTGAAGTACACAGATAATACAATGAAAGAATCACTGAGAAACTAAGAACTACCATACAAAATAACTTTGACAACCAAAATTTAGGAATTGCTATAGGCCGTTCCATTAGGGTCATAGCAAAGAGTGTAATAGAGAGAAAAAAATGCCCTCCCCTCTCACCCCGCATGTCGTCTGCTCCACCGAGTGGGCAGTACCTAGCATCCGGCTGGCGTGCAAACTCTGTTTAAAATCGCGTCATTTTGGAAATTTCAAGCGCAGATGTGCAGATTTTGGTATGCCAGTTATCGTGTAATACTATGCTAGATAAAAAGACTAACATGGTCCAATTGCGCTGTTACCTATGTGCAAATAAAAAAAAAATAGGGAAAATTGTGTCAGATTGGCCGGTCTCTCTGGCGAAAAGTAAATCCGGTTGCTGTACCTTTTTTACTAAACAAAGTTTGTACTGGTGTGGGCCTTTAGCGGCCATGAGTGGAAATCTGAAATAATAAATAAAAACATGCTCTCCTGCCGCAATACACGCAGTAGTTGAGGGTAGTACTGCCAGCTGACTCAACTGCTATTTAAATAACGGAAAAAAGATATGCTAGTTTATCATTTACCGAAATAGAACAACAGGCTGATTTTGGAGTAGCCATAACTATTCTAAATACGCGAACCACTTCACAACGGCAGCCACGAGCGAGAGTTCGATGTTCCGTACAGCCCGCCGATACAGCCCAAAGATGGAGAATGGCAACCTCCCGGTTTGTCGTCTGCTGGCGGAGTCGGGCGCGTGCCCTCTCTCTCGTTTTACCCCTCCGAACCCGCTGAATTTTCCGGATGTATGGAGGGGGCGCTGCTGTCGAACAAAATGGTGCCGCCCAGAGAGCGCTAAATGGAATGGTCTATTGGCCTCGAGATCGAACTAGAGGTGGTGCTACTGTCGCGCTATCATCATCATCAAAGCGGGGACAGAAGCATGGCTGCCCCACTCCACGCTCGCGTGCCAGACGGTGTAGATTCTTGCGTTTATTTTGTCGCACAGTATCGGTGGGAAAACAGTTTTAGCGGAAAATGGTGCCGTACCGTTTGGTGCTTCAGTGAAAATCGAATTGTGTTACCAGCGTACGACATAAATTTAAATAATCGCTCGTGTGGAGGCGTCGTCTGCGCTGGGCAGACATTAGGAAGCATGGATCACCACGACGGATGCCTGTCTCCTGGTGAACTGCACTATTTATGTTAAATATTTGTTTCTTTTAAAATGGATGTATCGGTTCACCAGCGTGGGAATTCAACAAAACAATGAATTCCAACCCGGATAACATAACGGGCACGGTGGGCTCGGAAATCGCAGGTTCTATGCATTTTTGTTTTTGCAACTTTTAGCTTTTGCAGTGTTATAAATATTGAGCACGAAAAAAAGTTAGTGCTGTATCAGAAATTACCGTGCTATTGAGTTCCGCTGCAGCCAATTTTTTACTTTACTGTGCCATGGTGGGGGTAAGTTTTTCGGTGCCAGAACAATTCTAGTACGTTGCGATGAGGAGAGAGTGGCTCTTCTAGTTACGATCTGTAAACTGTTCGTTGGCAGGACAACTGCAATGAGTGATAAAAACTATTGTAATATATCTGCCGCGAGTGGAACAAACTGGTGTAACCGAGCAACGCAGTAGCGTGTGTGTTATTAGATGCTTTTCTCGGTAATGTGGGTTCACCTGCTTCAATTTTTTCGAAGAGGGTCGCAGATTTAAAAAGCTAATATTATAAATTTCTGGCTAAATAATCTTCTATTCAAACCTAGTATATTCTGCAACTCCAACAAACGACTCGCACCACTGCACAGATGGCGTCGGCCGCAGGGACTCTCGTTTACGCAGTATTCACAGTTTCACTCAGGGAACTCAACCGTATCTGCAAAGCGGTTGCAAATGCACCAGTTGATGCCAAAAACGAGCGGATCCGCTTCACGGTTGCGATTCAAACACCAGTGTGAATGCAGCCTTCCTGATGAGGGCTAGCGACTCACACGAGACTTTCCGATCACCCTCCGCCCTCACCTAACGCACATCGGAACTGGGCAGTTCTTCGATTACCCTTCAGATTATTCGAGTGGTGCTCTAATTGCGATTTTTTTTTTTTTTGCCGTTTAGTGGAATCTTGTGCTGGAGAAAGTCCGGAAAAGTAAAAAATGCCCACTTTAATATTTCTGACGTATTTATTTCTTTTAGAATACAGGCTCTCACAGTAAACCACTTCAGCATGCTTGTGATAGTCATCGAGGGTGATTATACTATTTAAATAATAACTTAAAAATTACTTCACCTTAAAAGGCTTCCCGTGTTCATATTTCTGTAGGCGTCACAACGTGAAGCTTAAAATGGGAATGCAATATGCCATTTATGACATAGTAAACAAATTTGTAGTTTTAACCTCTTTGATGTAATATGACTAGAGAATAATCAATTAACGAATTAATTAATTGATTAGCCTATTAAAGGATGGCGATCAGTTTGGTTAATTTATTAATGAACCCCCAGCTCAAATCAAGATCCAACATTTTATGAAAGCTATGGATTGTGCGAGATAACAAAAATATGTAGGACCAAAGGTTCTACAAACCACAGCACTAATAAGATCATGGAAGCATCTGACTTAATATTTATCGCTTTGCTGAATTTCCGCGCGTGTGAAACAATACAACACAAGCTTTAGTAAGAAAAAACAACAATAAAAACATCAAACATTTAATAAGGAGGGTCCAGCTCAGCCAGAAATGGGCTTGCGTCGTCCATATTCATGCTTCTGAACGTGCGCCCGTAGCAGACGACGCGCCGCGGTATCCCCGCTTTCGCATGTTTCCAATTTCGGCCGCACGGTGGCGACACGGTTCAATCTCGAGGCGAATATACGAGGAAAATTTAGCAAACAAGGGTTGCCGAAGCTCTTTAGGAACTATCGTACGAAAGAACTTCAACAACTGATTGTTTCCAAAGTCCTTTAGGAACTATCACACACAATTATTCTTTTGCTGCATTAATTTTAAGAGTATACTTTGGCTGGTCATGGACCTATTTAAATTAAGAAGATATTGCAGCTCTCCTACTCTTCACAAGACCTATGGCAATGTTTTGGTCCTTAGTCTCAGCAAGTACCGAACATATTTATTTGGAAATGGTCTTTTCTCCTTTCTCTCCTCACACTTTTTTCTGTAAGTTCAGCTGGTTTCCACAATCTAAATATGTACAACCAACTAGGTCAGCTCCTTCCCATTGCAAGTTATCTTTCTAGTTATCTGAGCATGTTTTTTTGTTAATTTTAACCTCCTTGAACCGCAAGCCCTAAGCCTCTTTATTGCCACCTCTATCTGCCAAGCAAGACTGCTCACTCGGAGCATACAAAAGAAGATTGTCCTGGATGAAGTGCAAACCTTCTTTGGTGCGGTAGAACCATCCCAAGGACATGCATCAGTTCACCCTCTATTGCCCTACAGGAAAGTGAAAAGAAGTTCCTGCGAGACGCAAATGCCTGTGATAGTACAGAAAGATTAAGAAAGAAGAAAAAGAAGAAGACGTGAAAAGGACAGCCACAACGCCAGTAGAAGAAGAAGGGGAGGGTCAATAAATAGTTGGTAGTCCAGCGATCGGACGTCTTTTCTCCTTTCTCTCCTCACACTTTTTTCTGTAAGTTCAGCTGGTTTCCACAATCTAAATATGTTCAACCGCTTTGTTGGCAGTATTTCGCGCATTGAGGCTTAGATATCTAAAGGGGCGATAGTATAATCTTCCCCTAGTTTTTTTTTTAAAAGACTTTGCAGTATTGCGCTCATTGTCAAGCTTGAGCTGACCGAAGAGTGGCCGAAAAAGGCGATCCGCCGGTCGTACGTTGGCACACGCAGTCTTCTCATAGTCATCGTCATGAACAGACACATGGAGCAAAGCGTATGTATCATACTTAGATGGTAACTTCGTACAAGAGAAATCGGTGCTCCTTGGCACACTCGACACAGTTTTTCACGAGCTCGTTGCACAAGGTTTCAGGATGTAGCGGGATACGAAAAGAGCTTTTTTCCTCGGGCTTGGCCACGTCATGCAACTTACTGCCCTTGCACGAGCCAACTGAAGCCTTCACACGTCTACAAGACAGGACTGGCTGAAAGCCGACCATCTATAGCCTGCTTGGTGTGATCAGCACCCGTGTAGTCTTGCCGGTCCGTAATTGTTGGCAGAGAGCTGCCCCCTTCGACTCCAGAAAAGCCGTATTGCACTTCGGGCCGCTCCCTTCGCTGCTTGTTGTCCGAAGGAAGTCTCACCTTCCGCTAATACTACACACTCTGGTGTAGCTCTCCTCCCAGTGGGCAATCGGAGGCCTTGCGGACAGTAGGCTCTCTTCCCGGTGAACTCTGTGCTTAGAGGCCTCGGAGATAGTGGGCCAGTCTCTGTCTGACGACATTACGGTTGCATTGGGTTGTGAGACCTCGGAGGCAGTTGGTGCTGGTTCATCCTGTCGCTCACGGCCAGACTCATCGGCAGCGAGGCATTTCCGAAGAAGATTGGCGTTTCTTGCGAGGCTCGTTTGTAGAGATTCATCGTCGCTTCACAAAGATCACACTTCCTCGGATGAGTTGTCGATCTTGCGGCAGAGCTCCCATACCAGAAAGCAAAGACCGTGGTCCTCCCGTGACAATTCTCCTCTTTACCCCTCCAGGACCAACTAAGATGACGACTCAATAATCACAACCGACGTCTCCAGGCACTGCTGTTTAGTGCACATATTTCGCTCGGACGCGCTAGCACCAGCCATCGTAAATGGGTCAAAGTCAGGATTCAGAATGTCGACACATTCATAGAGAAAGCTGCGAGCGCATGTGCCCAAGCAGACGATGAACCTCTGCTAAGATATCGGAGCATCGCAGATACCACACACGTCCTCCATTCTTGAGGGGTAGCGTCGGAATCCTCGTGGCAGCCGAGGAGCAAATGATGACCGTGTCAGCAACTACCATCTGGTTGGCAGGATTTTAAGGCTGCGGCAAGCTTATTTTTGAGACGAAATTAACAGAGCGATTGGAACGAATGTCTACACTCAGTGACTTCTCCTTCTTTTGTGACCTGAGTGTCTTTTTCTTATCTTAAAGGGGCGATGCAACAATTTTTGTACTTTGCGCAAATACCACTTAGAACGGATCCCTGACGTTAATGACCTATGAAACACGCGTTCGTTTTTCACCCCACGCAATAGAAGTCCCAGTAAAAAATTAAAGAAAAGCGAGCTGCGTTCACCCCTCAACTCACAGCCAGAACAAGCAGCCACGTGATCTGGAGCCGATTATATGCCGCCAACGTTGATCATAGCCACGCGCTGGGGTTGGCAAAGCACAGGACACGCACTGAGTTCCCGACATTGTTATGGCTCGGCTATTGTCGTCGTTGCAGCGATTGGACACGGGCTACTACCCGAATGCTTCTCGAGCTAGTAGTTATCACGAGCCCAAATCGAGTGCCCACGCAATGCTCGGGTCCAATCTATGAACAGCATTCAAATATCGTCATATGGGTGTACTGCGATCCCCACTTTACGTCATCAAATTTTGCAAAGGAGAGATTGAATGAAAATGATCGCTTTTGTCTCTGAAATTACACCGCAAAAAAGGAGTTTCTTGGTTAGTGGCGTTGCGTGCGAGTATCCTTGAGTCCCACTAGTGCCAGTAAGCTCGTGTAAAGTGAAAGACATTCCAATTGAATATCGTTGCACCGCTCCTTTAAGCTAAAGGAATCACTTCAGCGACTTCTTATCTTCATCTGAGGAATCCCGCAGCCAAGTTTTCTTGTTCAAACCCACGAAATACACTGTTGACGAGGCATTTTGTGAAATAAAGCAAATGTTGACAAACAAGAACCCAAACGTCCTTCATTATCATGTTTGTCGCTTGCATTGCCTTGGCTGCGACAAGGTTGCTCGCCTGTTACTTTGGCCTCGACTTATTTTGTTTTTATATCGATGATGAAGATGTGTTGCATACAGCCAGTGTTTTATAAGTTACTTCAGAAATATACCTAAAATACACTTACTCATGCAAAAAGTACCAGAGGTACGTATCTAAATACTCAATGAAGAATGTAGCTAAGTACAGCTACATTTACTTAAAAGATCCTTTCTAATTTTATGAAAACGGCAAATAGTAGTGAACGGTACAAAGGCTTCGACCAGCAAAAATGTGCGGAATGTTGATGGGGAACCTTCATGACTTACAAGTTTGAGTTTTGTAGATAACAAAATTTTGTCGGCTTTGCAGATAATAAAAATTGAACACATGATTGATCATAGAATTAACTAAAATCAAGGCTTGTCTGGAAGAGTCGTTGTGAAATATGTTAATATATACTTACAATATATATATAGAGAGAGAGAGGGAGAGAGAGACGGAGAAAAGAACACGGTCGTTTAAAGGCCAAAGTCGCAGTTCAAGGAACTAAAGGTACCACGGTTAAACAAAACCGTGGAAAGCTGAAAGCATGAAAAATCACCACCCGACGTGCCAAGCAACGTCGACGCGTGCCATCTCACAGCAGTTTGGCAAAAATAAACAAATTGTTAAAAAGAATAAAATATATATTCTCTGCTCAAATTTGTAAAAGATACTGTCCATGTCGAAAAATATCTTCCCAAATTATGCGAAAATATTCTAAATAAGGCTTCTTTCTTTACTAAAGGTGTACACAAGCACAATTTCCAAACAACTGCTTTATTGGTGCATGAGCCCCAGCAATAAAGAAAACTGCAGTCACTCATGGACCTTTGGCAGCATGTTATCTTTTTTCAATTCCCTGCTCTATTCACCTTTAGAATCAGTACCTCCTCGATGTGTTTGTCTATCTTTTCTCATTTCGCTGCTCTATTCGCTTTTAAAACCAGTACCTCCTCGAAGTGTTTGTCTTACATCTTTGATTGCAGCTTAGTAATGATTGTCCCTTCCATGCTTTTTACACATTTTAAGCCCTGGGAATCAGAAACGGCTGATCAAATTTCTCGGTGTATGGTCCTAAGGAAGGAAGCATCGAGCAGTAAGTTTGATGCAGCGTTGTGCGCACCTTTCTCTGGACCATGTTGCTCGGTGTTAGGACATTTTGTGGCCCAAGTCTTGTAACACCTCTACCCTTCCTGAAAGTTTACAATACCTTTTTGACCTTCAAAGCCTCCTTCAATAAGAGAAGAAAACATGCCTCCAGGAGAGACAAAAAAACAACTGAAGAGTTGCGAGATGGTGATACGTTATCATACCAAAAAGTAATGCCATAGTAACATGCATTATTTTATATTGTTATTAGTAACATGTTACTTTTATCTTTTGGTTACGTAAGGGCGGTCACACATCGCTTTTATTTCAATTAACGAGGAACGTATTTCGTATCTTCTTTTCGGTAGCGCCTACAACGAAATGTGCAGTCGGCGATCACAGCCGTCTCATGCTGTCAAAATTAATGTGTTCATTCTGGGGACACGGCAAGCAAATGAGACTACCTGAATTTATCTCAGTGTTTGTTGTCTCTGACTGAGTGTGCCCTTTGGCTCCACCTTAATGCCTCAATACTTCCCACTTCTTGGTTTCTATAATTTGGCTAAAGCAAACAAAAAGTACCTGCAAAAAGTATAACTTCACAAAGTTACAAGTTTCTCGAAAATGTATTTAAGATTCAGGTACAGATACAGAAAAATAAAAGTACCTAGGTTTGTACCTTAGGTGCCACAAAAGTACCTAGTTACTGACTTGCAGTTACTTGTATCTAGGTACTTCACAACCCTGCTTGAGAACTCCGCGGCAATGTCTGCTGCGTGCCTCAGTAGCACAGATTCGGCCAATCATTTGCCAATGGCTGGCAATGGTCCTTTGGCCATTGGCCAATGGCCACTGGCCATCAGCCATTGGCTTAGCCTTGGCCAATGAATGGCCACTCTTTGGCCATCGGTCAAAAGACCATCACCAGCCATTGGCCAATAGTTCGCCAAAATCCGTGCTGCTTGGGAGGGTGTATCAAGTGAAATAAAATAAAATTTCGGTCTGTGAAAAATGTAAGGGTGAATTAAGTTTAGCTGATTCGGGTGACGTAACTAAGACATTTGTTTTTTTATTTAATTTTTGCATGAACGATATACTGTACCGTTATTATGTGAATTTTGGGGGGGCACGGACCTAGTCAAGCTTTATCTTTTTGCTTTTTGCCTGTCCACTGCACATCAAGTAATATGCGTGACAAAACTAAATTTGATTTGAAAATGTGACATTGCGGGAATGAAAATATGTTCCGAATAGCTACGGGATGCAGGTCCCCACTAAATACAGGTTCACAGCGAGCTTCTGTTTCTGCATTGACGTCCAACAAAAAATCTTGAGTCACGGATGGAAGAGTCAAACGAGATTGTCCACTCAAAAACAGAACACGGGCATCGAAGCCTGCCAGAAAACTTCGGTCCGGATTAATATTTTCTGGCTCATATCCAAAGAATGGAACAGTGCCGCCTTCCCAGTCACAGCTCTTTCATATCTAGGTCAAGGGTCCAAAGATAACGAGCACAAAAGACATATATGCTGTCTCAATTTTTTTATAGAAATAATTAACTCTTTCGTGAATAGCAGAGTTCAATGGGGCACAAATGCAGCACCCCAGTGCCATCTGGAATCAGAAAATCCCTCTTTTAGTTCAAATTCAACTGCAATATACCGGTGCAATAAACTTTTAGCCGTGTTTGGAGTTTCGTGTTTGTCAATCCCTTCTCCTGGGAGCCAATAAACTTATTTCTCAGGTAGCATGCCCAGCCATTATTAAGGCCTTTTTCCATCTCGTCTGCGTGCATATTGTAATATCTCGAGCGATAGCCCACCTAAAATCGAGAGTAAATTGGGTGAAAACGGGGAGTGGGCTAACTTTCAATGTATAACCGAAAAAAGTTTGAAAAAAAAAAAACTTGTAGCAAAAGAATGCAAAGGTGTGTTTACGCTTCGTTCACTCACCATCAAAGCCTTTAAACGAGCGGTCGCTATCGCTGTCAAACAAAATGTCGATCACTTCGTCACGTAGGTCCTGTGACCTTTCGAACTTGTTTTTCGCAGCAGGGGTGCTAGGAACCAAAGAGGACCATTCTTCCCAGTCTGCCTTTATCGCATGCCTGACTGTCCTCATTTCCGCTGAGGTCACCATTGGCCCGGGCATTGCAATTACTAGAAGTGGGCTATCTTTCGGTGTTTTGAGAAAAATACTGAATCGTGTCGAAAGTAGGGGTGGGTGGGGCATCTCTCCAGACATTACGGTAGTAATAGTTTGAATGTCTGCCTAGTAGTACTAGACAATCTCATGTTTGTTAAACAATCCCTCCGTTAGTTGGCTGACAAGGAGTGCTTCTTGTTTACAGGCATCAAGACCTACCACGGTGCCAAATGGAAAGGCAGCGAGATGTTGGTGCAGGTTGCAAAGGAGAGCTACATCCAGAGGTATCTGTCCTGCTTTCTGTTGGTCTCTTCTTGCAGCCTTGGGAGATATTTATTATCTGTCTCGCGTGTTCTTCCACTTTCCCTACTGGGCACCCCACAGGCCGCTTTGCTTAGGGTTTTCGGCGGAGCAGCCTCGAATAGCGGGGAACTAAGGGAACAGTCAAGCAGATCTGTTCTGTCCAAAAATACCAGAGATACAACATTCACATAGGTGATCGTGTTGCACTAGGTGTTGCTGTTTAATGAGATTGACATGTTTTCCAACAGGAAATATTTTGCAGTCGACTTGCAACGGACCTTTTTCAAGTAATGAGTGCCGTCTGGGGCTGTTATTTGCGAAATACAAGTGAAGGAGCGTTGGGTTGACAAGTGAAGGGCAGCCCCACACTCCTTTACCTGTCTGAACAGATTGGCATAGTGCCATTGTATTGGTTTTCGTTGCATTTATGCCCCCTACTACCAACGTTCAAAATAGAATCATCAAAAAAGACTAAATATGCGCAAAGATAGGTGCTGACAATGTTGGTCGCGCTGGACGGCGCCCTCCAAAATGGCGACAGCGGGAAGCAGGGGTTGGAAAGAAGGTGTATGCATATGCATAGGCTTACTCCAAAAAGGTGCATTTTTAGGATCTGGCTCTTTGGGATATGTGGATAAGCATAAAAACATCATCACTAATATCAGAAGACATCTTCAGTTTTGAATAGGAAAAGAAGCTCCGTGGTCAGAAAACTGACACCACTGCCAAACGAATGGTGTCACGGGACAAATCTGGCACCGAGCAGATGTAAGTTGTGCTTTTTCAAAGCGGGACGAATCCGGCACCGAGCAGATGTAAGTTGTGCTTTTTCAAAGCGGGACGAATCCGGCACCGAGCAGATGTAAGTTGTGCTTTCTTCAAAGCAACAGGTTATGTTATTCCTGCTTATGGTTACATCACCACAAAATATTTCTTTTGCTGGTGTTCGTGAGCATCTGTTGGCTATTTTTCGAGTGCAAGCAGAACCAATTGTCCTGCTGCTGTTTCATCTAGTAGCCGTCAGTGTGGTGACATTAGCTGGGACTTGTCAACCGAGAAAAGATATTTTTGTTGAGTCATACGGCGCCAGTCATCATTCCCGTGTATGATTCGATGAAGAAGTTCTCAGCATTCACATCGGGTTGGGAAATAACACTTTGGGATCATAGTTACATTTGACTTTCATGACCCCTTAGCACATTTCACTTTTTATTTGGTTCTGTTATTGTGGCTAAACAGGTAAATAGACTGGTGGCCAACTGCAGACTTTGAAACTTGAAAAGAACAGGAAATAGTTTGCACTGCTGGTCTGCTTTCACTTGTCCTTCTGTCACCTACTCAAGTAGGTGAGACTACTGTCCACCATCTTCTTCTAAGTGCTAACCTGTCTACAGCAATATTCTACTGTGTTGGAGATAATTTGAGAAATTCTGTATCTTTTCCTAATGTTTACTTGACTTTTATATCTCAATTATTCTTTGTCATATACCTGCAGGGTGCGCACTTTGCCGAAGTTTCACTCGGGGGTGTTACGTAGGGCTTCCAAATTGCCGTAAATGCCAGACATTCAATTTTACAAATTTGATACTGGAGAGCTTAGTCACCTTTGTGTTGTGCTTCTGACAGAGGAAGTTTTCTTATGGGCGAACATTTGGTCAGGAAGGCTCATTATAACCATGAACTTTTCATTACCCTCGAGATCTCTGTCAAATTACATATAGTTACAACAGCTGAACATTTGTTCCAGTCAACTTTTAGTAGAAATTCGACGTGACGTCTGACATCATGACGGCCAGTGATTCCAGTGACTTGACCTAAGTGCATCACATGTTCTTGGCATTTCTGCAGGAGGCTCAGCATTGAGCTAGCGCTGTGTCACATCCATAAATGAGAAAAAGCCGGGTCTCGTGCGGCGGAGAGTGCTGACACAGCGCTTTTGAGGCGCAAAGTCAATGCTGCACAGCGCTGGACTAGCACTGTGCTCTACGTGTCAACAGATCTTTGCTCATGTTCCTTCTCCGTCTGTCTCCCTCGGCGAATAAGCGGTACATTTGGTGTTGCAGGATCCAACGAGAAGCCAAGAGCCTGCAACAAAAGAAAGAAGAAAGCGGCGCAGCAACCCTGTCCCAGCATGTATCCTTTGCCGGGGTTGGCGGCAGGGACACCGCCTCTGCCGGATTCACTTTTACGGCGTCGTATAATGTGAAAAATGGCATTGCGCTGCACATGTTCCTTTTCTTATTTGCAGTAACATTCCCATCACCGTTTCACGAGTTTTGTGAGACACTGAAAAACAGCAGCAGTGTGAATGCTCTCAGTTGGGTTGCTCTGTTGCTCTCAAGCTCAATGGGAATTGGACCACATTTTCTCTTCAGACTTTACACTGAGTATAAGGGCCTAAATTATGGACAAAATTGTGCTCCAGTTTTAGCAGTGCAATGTGCAGATATTGCGAGCGATTTACTGCCTTTCTCTAATCATGTTTAGTTTGCTAGCTAATGGCCTTTATGTCATAATAACTATTTTCAGTTTTTGCTATTTCAGAGGGATCCTTTAATTGATTTACTTAATTACCCCCAAAGGCCCCAAGAAGGGCATTAGTCAAAAGGCTGTATATGTGGCAATAATGCTTATGAGTAGGCACAATGTTAATTACATAATTATGAACATATGAATGTACTCAACAGAATTCCTAGGTATAATAAAACTATAAAGTGTACCCAGAAAATTAAGAAAAAATTGGGGGAGGGGCTTGAAACATTAGTCCCCGTAGCCATTAATGAAGGACTGGTGTTGCTAGTTAGAAACATTATATTCAACAAACCTATATAGTTCTTTCAAAGACTCGTAGTACAATCGAGGGAAGTAATTTTGGTAGAACAACGAAGTTTGAAGACAAAGTCAGATACCTTAATTTATTGAGAGTTTACCATATTTAAAAGATCACCCACCCTGATCTCTCGTCCAACTTTTAGAATGCAGCTCTTCGGCGTCCGTTTCCGGCTTGAGCGGGGTCGCCCCCGCCGTCGGCGGAACCGCGCGTTGCATTATGGGACGTTTCCCATACTGACATCGCACGTGACGTCACGAGGGGCACTATTGTCACGAGTGACGTCACGAAGGTCACGACCTTAACAGTGACCTTCACGAGGCCTTGACGAGTGCCCTTCGTGATGCCACTAGGGTCACGTGTGACGTCATGAGGGAGGAGGAGGGGAGGAGGAGAGGGTATGGAGGTGGAGGAAAGGATACCCTCCTCTCTGTACCCTCCCCTCCTCCTCCTCAAGAGCTGCGCTCTAATTCGGCATTACAGGGAATTGTAAACTTCTTTCATTTTTGTTTTTGAAAAAACAAAAAGGACTATATCTTTGATGGATATCAAAGTTGGTCTACTTTCTCTTCCCCGCCCAATTTTCCCTTAGTTCAGGACACACCATCCCATTACAAAGTGTTAGTTAGAGAGATATTCCCTCGTGGGACCGTCCCTGCCATGTTGGCCGGGAAATTTTTTGGTCTACATGAGATCGCACTTCCTTTGCGATGCCCTGCCCTTGACGTCTTGCCCACCGTCAGGCCAACGACTCTGGGATTGTCCACCCAGTCCGTGTGAAGGTCGAGAACATCGAAGAGAAGTTTAGAAGACTGGCCGGTCAGCCCGAACGTGTCGCCAAATCCATAGCACCCGGTGCCAAGAAGAGGCTGGTAGGTGCCCCCCCCCCCCACGCACACACATTGGCTCGCTCGCATTTACTCCATCGTACAAGAATCTGGGAGTGGACGAAGCAGATGGGACAGTGGCTCAACGAAGGAAAGTGCGACCTTAGACGATCCACTCGCATATTTTTTGCTTTTGTCATTATTTAGGAAAGAACACATTGGAGTGTGCTTTGTGGCACTCTTGATCTAGTGTCTGTTATCTGTAATGCTCACTCGAAGCTGACTCCCAAATCTGTTCCTATAAATTACAGTTGGAATGAGGTGATATGTATAGAAAAGGGGCATCAGCTACCTCCCTTTCAGCAACCAGCCAAGAAGGAGTCTGGGTCATTTCCTTTTTTTCTCTCACTATGCATTAGTGGTCAAAGTGTCCCGAGGAACCGGGAAGGGATCCTTGGCTGCCATTCAAACGAAGACAAGGGTGTTCCTTGAGATTAAAAAGTTTGAGGACTTCCAAGTTAAAGGTTCTTCTTCTAAACTCGTAACATAATGTATTTATTTGTGGGCTGTTTGTATTTTTAAATGCTATATATATGACGTTTTTAAATACTATATATATGACGTTTCGGCCGGACTCCGGCCGAAACGTCGAAGAATATATCGTCCGTTGTTGCTGTTCTCACCAAGGGCTTTTTCTTCCCAGTTATACACCCACGCCTTCGGCCTCCCGCCACCATGCCTGTTATATATATATATATATATCTTTTTTTATTGCTTGTCGCGTTTGTGTTGTTGCACTACAGTCGCTGACCGATCTTTCGGGCTTCGCAGGGACCGAAAAAACGTCGAATAATAGAGCAGTCCGAAAAATCGGCAGATTAAAAAAAATTCTCTTTATTACATCAAAGAAGGCTTAAAAAAGCCGTCAATAGTCCCTCGCTTCAGGTTACGCCTCCGTTTTCGTTCGGCCGCTTTCTGTTAACTTGAGAATCACTGCCTTCTTTTCTAGCGTTATGGTCGAGTACTTTCGTGCCTCTTAGCGACACTTTGCGGCAGCGGAACAATGGGTGGGGCCATGACGTCCAAGCCAGCGTAGTTCCAAAACACAATCGCAGCCGAGATGAGAGGTGCGAGTTCACAATGGTAGAATGGCGAATGAACGAAGCAAAATGGTAACAATGATGATGATAATGACGTGCAGCTAGAGAAAAGAAAAGCCGCAGCATAGCGAACCTAGTGGTAGGACTTAGCAGTGCTCAAGTAGCACTGCCAAACCAAGCCAATCCATCTGCAGCAAACATAGCATCTAAAACGGCGGCTTTTCGGTGGTGTTTCCCACTGATTGCTCGCGATGATTTTGTCCGAAGAACCTAATTTTCGGACTTCAAGCCGCCTGAAGCGTTGGTTGTGAATATGCATTATTTCTATTGGGTAGGTCACGGTTCCTCCTTTAGGTCCAAAATATCGAACAAGTCCAAATTATTGGCATCCAAAAATCGGTTGGCGACTAAACAGAAGACCATTGCAATTTTTTAGGAGGCATCCAGAAGTACAGTCAAACTTGTTATAACGAACGGCAGGAAACGCTACGATCAGTTTGATATAGCAAGTACCGTATTTATCCGAATATAAGTCGACCTTTTTTTTCCGGAAATGTTGTCAAAAATTAAGGGTCGACCTATAATCGTGACCATAGAATTTCGACCTACATTCGCGACCAAATTTTGCGACCCTACCGAGGGCATGGAGCTATCGAATCACCGAGCCGAGCCGGCGTTCCGCGCCGCTTCTTGTTTCAAAAAGCTTTTGGTGCACGAGAGCAACCGCAACAGCAACAAACAACAGCCCCCCCCCTCCCTCCCTCGTGGCCGCCGCTCGCGCACATCCCTCGGGCTTCAGGTTTCGAAATCGCGCCTGTAGCGTTCCCCTCGCTGGGCAAGGGGAGGGAGAGGAACGCGATGCGCCATGGACTTTGCCCTCCATGCCTCTCCCTTGCAAATGCCCACAAAAACAAAAAAAAAAAAAGAGAAAAAGAAACAACGGAGGTTACTTTAGCTTGTTGCTCACGGCGACTCCGGCGTTGCACGCGTATTTGTATTTGGTCTTTCGTCGCTTCGCCGGTCTCCACCTTCCTTCGTTGCGTCTTGCGCAGTGTCATTTTAGAACGGACAGGGTCAGTGAGGTATTGTGTATTGTTGCGAATTTGCGAGGATGTCTACCAAGCTGACGAATCTTCGGACGACGACGACATGTCCGGAAGTTCTGTCGATGATTAAGTTTTTGACATCGCCCTGCGATTTAGCCGAGAGTGCTGTAAATAAAGATTTGTTTCTTTCTTTTTCCCTAACTTTAAAAAAAAAGGTCGACCTATATTCAAATTATTTTTTTTTATCCTCGGTGGGTTCAATAAATAGGGGTCGACCTATTTTCGTGGTCGACCTATATTCGGGTAAATACGGTAGTTCGATATAACAAAAACCATTTACAACGAACTTCCACGATGCGTTCGTTGTAAGGCGAGAACTTCTCTTTCTTTCTCATCTCTTCGCTTCCAGCTTGTAGCAGAGCGCTGGAAATTTTTTGTATGCGTGAAGAGTTTTTTTTTTTTAGCTTCCCTTTTAAATCACTTCTCTTCGTGGGCAGCCGCTTTGGGATGAAGATTTTTTTGTCTGTGCGTGCGTGCAGTATTTGTTTAGCTTTCTCCCCTTCTGAATCGTTTCTCTTTGTGAATTTTTTTCGTGGCTCGAGCTTTTTGGAATTTCCTTTTTTCCTCATTTTGTTTTTTCGGGGGGGGGGGGGGGGAGGGAGGGAGGGAGGGAGGGAGGGAGGGAGGGAGGGGGAGGGGGAAGTGACAGGCTAGAAGACGATTGTTTGCGCGTTTTTGGAAGCCTTCCCAGGGGGAAAAAAGTTCGATATAGCCCAGATATAGTTCGTTATCGAAAGTACTTTTTACATGCATTTTTATTTAAATTTTCCGTGAGTTCGATATCGACAATAATTCGCTATACGTGGGTTCGTTCTAAACGGGTTTCACTGTAATAATAATTATTATTATTATTATTTTCTTCGCTTTTAAGTGTATAAAGCTTTCCTTCTTCTCTTTCTACCAGGCAGCAAATTCTGCGACAGATTTCGCGAAGGCGAAGGCGTCGCTTTTCGAAGACGACGACGAGGCCACACGCGTGCTTCCGTCTTCCGGGGTCGGACGGCTGCGCCGGACGCAGGACGCGTCGGCGTCCCGCGACAGAGTTGGGCCCGACGGAGGCGGCGGGGACCCCCGGGGCTGGTCCTCGGGGGGCGTGGTGAGCTTCTGGGAGGCGTCCGGCCGGCCGAGCGGGGAAGAAAAGCACCAGGCAGACAACGCCAAGCGCCTGGCATCCCTGGAGCGGCGGGTGGCCCAGGCCAGGTCTCAGAAGGAGCTCCTCAAGTCCGCCCTCACTTCGGTGGTGAGTCGCCGGACTGCGAGGGTAGCACCGATGCCGGTGGCCCCGAGAGAATGAAGGAAAAAGAGAACAATAGAGCAATGAAACCACAAAGCAGACTATAGTCAGGGACAGGATGGGAACAGCAAGCCATCTCTTTAGAGATGGCCGGCCTCCAGTACGCACTTGTTGCCTCCAGCCTCGCTTTAGAGGCACTTGCTCGCTCGGAGCTCACGAGAGGCAGAAGCATCGTCAGTTGTACGAAGCTCACGCCGGAGGCCGGTCAAGCAGAAGACCTTCCTGTCGTTCTCCTCTTGGTGATCGTTGGGCATGTTAGTTTAGCTGCCATCCGTCGAAGATACGCCATTTTTTTTGTCAACGTGAACTCTGCCCTCCCTGTTCAGAAACTAGTTTTGGCATTTTTCCGCAAGAAAAAAGCTGAAGTGGGGTAGGTCAGTATGTCTTGTATCGTTTATCCCCACCTGCTGATGTAGAAAAAATGTCACCCCCCCCTTTATATACAGTACAGCCCACTTATAACAAACGCCGCAGGAATCTAAAATCAGTTCGCTACATCCATTTTTCGCTATATGTGGACTTCGAAAAAAAAAGCGAGAAATCAGCTGCTTCAGCACGCAATTTTAATGCTTTCCAAAATAGCCGTTGATTCGCGACTGTATGCACCGCGTAAGGGACCTCTTCACGATCGCATGCTCGATTGCGTCGAAGTGCGGGAAAAGGCTTTGTCCAAGTCTGACCCGCTCGGCACCAGCGAAGTAGTCTCGGAGGGTCTCCACCGCTGCGAGAGCCGTTCCGGCGGACACAGACTTCTTCGCGGAGTCGTCGTCACTCTCGTCGCTTTCGCTACCTGCCTCCGCATTGACGGGGCCACAGTTTGCGAGGGCTTCCTCAGTCAAGACCTCGGTGGCCACAACGTCATCCTCTGTTGTGAGGAACCTGACGAGGTCAACGCTGGACGGTACAAGTTGATCCTTGGCCTTGCTTTCCCAGAGCCGTTCCAGCGGCGCGCAAATTTCGGCGACAGCGGGGGCGTAGTCTTCGGCGACAGCAGGGTCATCGTTTGCGGCGAATGCTTCATCGCCCGCAGCAGCTGAGTCTGGCAGCCTGGTTCGGGTAAAACCACCACTTTTGAAGCAATCTGCGATCGTGTTGCTCCTCATGTCCGTCCACGCGCCACTGATCATTTGCACAGCTTTGGCCATTGTCACTTTGCGGTCCTTCGGTCTCACGTTGGTTTGTATATCAATGAGGAGACGCTCGACAACCCGGCAACGGTAGTGGTCCTTTAAGTTGGCAATAACGCCCTGGTCCATCGGTTGAAGCTTGGCCGTGGTGTTTGGCGGCAAGAAGAGGACTTCCACGGCGTTAAGCAACGGATTGATGTAATGCGCTCTACAGTTATCTAGCAGAAGCAGAACTTTCCGTTTCTTGCACGCCATGTTCGTCGTCAAAGTCGGTCAACCACGCCCGAAAGCACTCCCCCGTCATCCACGCCTTCCCATTTTGCACGTACGTCGCGGGAAGCGAAAGCATGGCAGCAAAGCCCCGCGGTTTATGGGATTTTCGATGACCAGCAACTTCCGCTTGTCGCTGGCGTCCATATTTGCACACACCAGGACCGTGACCTGCTCCTTGCTCGTTTTGGTGCCGACGCACTTGTCGTCTTTTGATGCAAGCGTCTTGGCCGGGAGCAGCTGAAAAAACAGTCCCGTCTTATCTGCGTTGTAAATGTCGCAGTCGGCATACGTGGCAAAGATTCGGTCGAGATGTTTGTCCAGCCAAGCTTGCAGCACCGTGTCGTTGACAGACGCAGCCTTGCCAACAATGCTTTTGCAGGTCCTCTGTAACCAGCCGGTTACAGAGGACCTGCCCTCTGTAACCACACCTTCACACCTGGAACCTCTGTAACCAGCCGGTTCCAGGTGTGAAGTCGTGCCCGAAGATGAACCCCAGGTTGTGCGCTTTGTCGGTAAGAATCGGGCCGCTGATCGGGATGCTCTTGGCACGTACGTCTGGAAACCATTTAAGGAGTGCAGCCTCGACATCCTCATACATTGGCTTGCATAGTTTATTGCGGTCTGCGCAGGCAGCATCGTTGTCTAGCGCCGCGTCAATTTTGTCGGCGTTCTTAATTATAGTCGACAGTGTCGACGGAGGTATCTCGTACTTCTTGGCAATCGCGGATTTCTTCAAGCCAAGTCGAACGTCTTCCAGCATTGTCCGCTTCAGCTTCAGCGACAGTACCTTTCTTTTCGCTGTTCATGGTCCAGGGAGCGACATATTTCACAGATTCCCGGGATAGTCAAAGTCGGCAGGCGGTAGGTTTAAGTCGGGTAGGGTTTCGTGTAATCCGTGCACTTTCGCAACGAGGTTGACTTTCGTGTAGGTCCGTAGAACGGAGGAGAAAAAACGCGGAGCTGACGGGAACGGCGGAAAACCCGAATTTTCCTGGACGACGTGCGCAACGATCCACGTCACGCGTACTGCGGGGAAGACAACTTACCAGACCAGCGCGAATTCCTCCCTCGCTCGGACGAAGCGTGGCGGTCGCCTTAGTTGGGTTTTTGGTACGCAGTTGTTTGTCATTGCAGTTACTTTCTAGAAATATACCGAAAATAGCTTTTTTTGCACTTAATTTGAGTGCGTTTTTGTAGTTTTTTTTTCGCTATATCTGTGGCGGACCTCCCGCGGTTTTTCGTTAAAGGCGGGCTCGTATCTCAATGCAGGTATACAAACGGTAACGGGAAGTTGAAATCCATTCGCTATATCCGTTATTTCGCTATTCCCGGGTTCATTATAAGCGGGCTGTACTGTATGCGAGTTTAATGAATTTCGAAGTTCGACGATAAAGGCACGTATACGGCTCTCGCAAGTTTCTTGCTCGTTTTCGAAATTGAACTCGTGGTACCCAAGAGGTGACGAGTTCAATCTCCATCTCTTCTGGTGTGATTTTACGCCATGTCTGCATTTCTGCTCACTTTGCAGACTTCGAGTTGACAGCCGTGTTGTGCCGGTCGAATCGACTCTCCCCATTTTCACCGACGAACTGCGGAGGACGCAATGAACCACCAGAGTCAATCCCATACCGCAAGAGTGTCACACGACCTTCGGGATAGACGCGGCGATGTGCAGAGCGTATTATTGCTCGATTCATTTGCGGCGCTGCGGTCCGTCGTTACGTGAAACGGAACGTATGCAGTCTGCTTTTTCGTCGCCTAAACGTCGGCAAAACCCTTTTGGCCTTGATTCCCCCCCTCCCCGCATCGGTGGCAACTTAAAAGGTTTGCCGCTTCCCTCGTCCGCAGGATGCCGCAGCTCAGAAGAACAACCGGAAGACCGTGTTTGAGGACAGCGATGAGGAAGAGGGAGGTCGCCACCGGACGATGGGGCCGTCGGCGGCGGCACGTACGCCTCCCCTCCCCAAGTTCTCCCTGTTTGACGAGGACTCTGGAGAAGAGCCGGCAGACGAGGCGGAGCAGCTCGAGAGGGACTTCCGTCTCAGACCACACTTTGAGGGCAAGAAGGGACAGAAGGTAAGACCCCGCGACTGTCCGTCGCCTCTTCTCCTAACCACGCCAGGCGTAAGGTCAGGAGGAGAGGCGACAATACAAAGAGGTAAGAATTTTAAAAATTAAAAAACTTAATTAGTGTTAAAAAGCCACGCACAGCGATGAAAGTCGACTAGGCACACGAAACACTAGCGAGCGCTCGGCTCTAGAAACAAAACTCGGACAGACCGTGCAGCGCGGCCACGAAGAACAACGACCTAACTGAAATCGAGGGTTATCTAACCTGTTGACCATGAACACGCAGTTAAAAGCAACCCATCAAACAGATAACGAAATGCTCCAAACCATTTAGTACAGCTCGAACAAATTGCGGGCGGGAACAAGAGCGCCAGCGCAAAAACTAAAAAACGAAACCCAAGTCTTGATTGTCTGACGACAGGCCCAGAGAAAGTTCAAAAGTTGTCCATTGGACCCTGGACCTTGGTGAGCCTTGGAACTTTCTCTGCGTCTGTATGCACACCTCTAAAGGCCCACGAGCACACTTTGAAACGGGGCAAAATAAATCGCCCAGATCCAGACACGCCCCTAAAGGCAACTCAACACTGGGGTTTTAAACTAGGGCTATGGCTATAATGCAATTCAATGCAAAGGTGCAAGCGAGCTGGACAAGAATGACGAAAATAATCCCTGGAGAAGGAGAACAAGAGGGACAAAGTACAAACATAAATCTCCAAATACAGTTAGGTGACTGGTGCGCGACCGGAAAAATCTGCCTGGTCAGGGTGTCGAACCCAGGACCTCTCCATTTCCAGTGGAGCGCTGTACCAACTGAGCTAACCAGGGGTTAGACGTCAGTAGAGCAAACGAGTTTTATCAGCTGCCACCAGTCTAACACCAACAAGGGTGAAACTTGCAGTTTTAAGGCTATGACTGTAATGCAATTAAATGCAAAGGTGCAAGCGAGCTAAACAAGAATGACGAAGATAATCCCTGGAGAAGGGGAACAAGAGGGACAAAGTACAAACATAAATCTCCAAACACAGCTAGGTGACTGGTGCACGACCTGAAAAATCTGCCTGGTCAGGGTATCGAACCCAGGACCTCTCCATTTCCAGTAGAGCGCTGTACCAACTGAGCTAACCAGGGGTTAGACGTCAGTAGGGCAAACGAGTTTTATCAGCTGCCACCAGTCTAACACCAACAAGGGTGAAACTTGCAGTTTTAAGGTTATGACTTGTAATGCAATTAAATGCAAAGGTGCAAGCGAGCTAAACAAGAATGACGAAGATAATCCCTGGAGAAGGGGAACAAGAGGGACAAAGTACAAACATAAATCTCCAAACACAGCTAGGTGACTGGTGCGCGACCGAAAAAATCTGCCTGGTCAGGGTATCGAACCCAGGATCTCTCCATTTCCAGTAGAGCGCTGTACCAACTGAGCTAACCAGGGGTTAGACGTCAGTAGGGCAAACGAGTTTTATCAGCTGCCACCAGTCTAATCCCTTCTCCAGGGATTATTTTCGTCAAGCTAGGGCACCTGCCCAAAGCAAAAGGACTCAAAACTCGCAACGGGACTAGCGGGCAAACGAGCAGAGTGCTGGCCAGACCTGCCACTCACACTGCATTCATCCCGCCAAAACACCGCACTTATTGTAGACTACGGCAGCCCCAAAACATTGCAACACAAGTCGCTCTCTGGGTGCAATGCCAGGGGACCGGCCCAACCTGGGACCGACTAACGCTTCTTCGAGACCCCGATCTGCCGCCAGGGCCTCCGAGCCAACAACCACCCAGCCAAGGGCGAGGTCAGGGAGAGACACTTCCTACAGACATATATACGTCCTTCAAAGCATATGAACGCTCGCAATGAGTCACCTTGACCGAGTCACATTCACACGGCCCCTACTTTGGGAACGAGTTGCAAAATGGCCTTGTCCTGTTGTCCTGGCGACAGAGCAGCGAGTCCAGCTCCCAAAGATAGTCCCAAAAGTGGAGGTGAGAAAGAAAGCTCGGGTGGAAGCAGGAAACTTGCGAAGCAACGCAAACAAAACCAAAAACCCACTGAAGTCCGTGACACTGTCCCAGACCCCAGGCCCATCTCTAGTCCCTGTTCATTTTGTTTCATTTTGTTTGTGAAGCTCTGCAGAGACACGGAACTCACAAAAATACTTATTTTTTTAACTGCCTGTATAGGACGAATGTCACAAAACGAAACTTTCCTAAATAAAATATTTTAACGCCATAATTACGTTGGTGACAAATTTTGAGATGGGAGCAGTTTTGATATTTCGGCACATCGACTCGAAACAGGAGGATGTTTGTCTCAGATTTGCTTCTAGAAGCACTGAACTAAAAAGTTGTACAATTTTTTAAGTGCTTGGTGCGGATGTAGGTCACAAAAACATTATTGCAATAGTTTAGGATTGTGCGACATTTGAATTTTCTAATATCAGTTTTGAATATAATTCAATGTTTGCTTCGAGATTAACTATAGTAAGTGACAGGTTAGGAGTTCAGGGGATATTCCTCTCACTTCTTTCCACTTTAGCAGAGCAAATGCTGGAGAGGAGGTTGTCTCCTCTCCAGCGTTTGTTCTGCTAAAGAGGTGGGAAGAGCTTCCCCTGAACTCTTAACTTGTGTTAGACCATAATACAATATTAATATTTGTCTATGTGCTGATCGCAACGGGTTAGCCTCCGCTTGAGTAGAGATGGGTCGCTCAGGAGCGAGCCGGATTTTCTGAGCCACTCTTTGTAAAGAGCGAGTGAGCCGTGGCTCAGTAAAAGTGAGCGGCGGTTCTTTTGGGAGCCGGTTCTCTCTCGTTCAGTCAGCGTGCCGAGTCCCGAGTCAGAGCCGGGTCAGGGCTGGGCCGGGTCTTTTGCCGGGTGCGATTTGCACGCCACCTATTAGTAGTGCGGGAAAGCAACTCCATTCCGTTCCTGCTGTTATGACGACGAAAACAGCCGTTTTGCCAAGGATGTTTAAATAGGGCAGGACCGGGCATGACGTCATACCCAGCGACGCCGGAAAAAGAACCCAATCCCAGACTGCCTCGCGCACCGACGCGCTCTCATCCAAACTAAATTCAACCAGGCTCCCATCGTCTGCTTCTGCTCTCCGCTCGGTCGTTAGGCTTAAACTACGTCTGCTCCGTGCCTGCGGTCTCCTTCGTTTGCTCGCTGTCGCGGCTGGCTTTTGATTCCATCGGCGCACTAAAAGATGCTTCGATGCGAACCCGCATTCTCATCACGGCGGAGGGAAACCAACACCTTCTGGAAGCAGGGTTTGTACGGCTTTCTCAACCTGCGATGCCATTCTCAGCGTTCGTGCGTATGACGACGGACACGCGATCGCTTTCCAAAGCCACGCTACGACGACTCGTTTGAGACGACGCTCCAGGCGCGGTCGCGCGGTGTCGAGAGCGTCCGCTACACGCCGACTTCCTACTGGTCAGGCAAGTGTTGCGCTCGAAATCTCCCCCTGTTTGACACCGATTCAGTGGACGCCGCCATCGCTGCCACGAAATATTGAGGCAAACAACAGCGTTGCCACGGAAATGCCATGGCAACGAGGGTTGTTTGCCCCAATCATACCCATTGACGAGCTCCCCATTGGTTGAGAAGAGTTTGTACGCCAACTTCCGTTACACTTCGCTCCATGTATGGAGAATACGGACGCCACCTCCTGCCCCTTATAACCTCCTTGCGTTTTGCCAAGGAGGATAGAAGGATAGAAGATATAACCTCCTTGCTTTTTGCTGACAAAAGTGGAACCTTCCTGCTAGGGCCGTAACTGAATGAGGCTTTGGCGCTAGCATCGAGGAATCCACGAAACATAAGTTTCGTGGATCTTAAGCACTTCGTTGAATCATATTTTTGTGTTGTACTTCGAATTATTCTGACATTAATTTTGTATGAATGCGCATGTATATAACTGAATAAAGTTGACAGAGAATGCACAATTTTTGTTTTTATTTTAACTAAAGCGAATTTTGAAGCACCACAGAAACAGAAAACCTAAAGTAATGACGATTAAGTTTTTTTTTTCTTGAACAATACATTGCATTCTGTATTTTAGAGTATCATAAGCATTCTATCCCCAATATCACAAAATGAAGGGTCATTGCAATTAAAAAATCGCGCCTTTAAAATAAGAAATCGATAAATTTATTCTCCATACACACTGGAAGTACCTATAACACGGCTTATTACTAATGCATATTTTTTTAATACCAAATAACTAGACTGCATAGCACAGGTTGCAATGTAACCTGTGCTATGCAGTCTAGTTATATGGCTTTGAAAAAATGATATATGCATGAGTAGAATAACAGTGTTATAAGTAGTTCACTGCTACCTTCGAAGCGCCGCGCCAGCACACGATGCACGATCGGCGAGAATCGTGAGACATCGTTCGAACGGCAGCAGTCAACGAACGGCGCCATCCGTGGACCCGGCCACCCGGCTCCGACAGTACGGTTCGGGACATCTACGGGCACGGCTCAGTGAACGAGAGAGAGTGGACTTTCTCTCTCCGAAAGAACCACGGCTCACTCGTTCCTTAAAGGGGCCCTGCAATGACTTTTTTACTGGTTTTTAATTTGCACCGACCCTGAGCGCACTGAACATAGTTACTTAGAGAAACTTTTCTTTTCTCAAATTTCACTTTATTTTAAAAGTTATAGGCAAATTAGAATTACAAAAACAAGCAAAAAATAACCTCCTTCATGACGTCGTAGGCCCTGGCTTGAGTGGCCGTGAACTAGAGGAGGGGTAGTGAGCTCAACGAGCGTTCACGGCTGCCGCACTCCGTGTCGACGGCTCGAGAGGGCGCCACTAAAGCATGTGTTGGATAGGCTGTATGAAGTGGGCAGCCAGGGCGACTCGCATTGAATTTGCTGCACGATTAAAGACTAATTCGGCATAACACTTTATTGGCCACAAACAACAGCAAACACGAGGAAAAGATCAGTTCAGAACGGGAGCCACTTCGCGCTGCCATACCGCCAAATGGCCAAATCGCCAACTAAGCCCGCGCCGAAGGCCTTCGGAACGCTCGGAACCGGTCGGATCCTAGAGCCGGTATACGATCGCAGCGCCATCGCGTACATCCGGGACCTTACCTTTCTACGCTCGCCGTTCGTCGCGGCCTCATCCCACTAGCCCTTTCTAGTATGCGCCGTTTTTTCTGCCGCTTGGTGGCGGGTATGTCGACGGGTCATTTCTTGTTTCCGTACTTTATAAACTGCATTTGTTTCTTTTCTGATCTAAAATACTGAACAAAAACTAGTTTTATACATAATTGAAACGGTTCGCGACACTTATATTTTGTATCTCGACTAAAAAAAAAAGTTTTTAGCGGCTCTGACCAGTAGTAAGCCCAGGACCAAAGACGTCACATTTCGCGCGCTTTTGGCAACGCGGGTCGCCCTCGTAGGTCGAGGAGGTTTCCGCGTCGTCCGGTTAAAATATGACGCACTGATATTTAGTTACTCTCTCCGTGCCCGCTGGCTTGCTCGAACCCCAAGAGACGTGGAAACCGCAAAAAAGGCAGACGCTTAAATATGATTGCAGGGCCCCTTTAAAGGAGCGGCTCAAAAAGACCCGGCTCGCTCCTGAGCGACCCAGTCACCGAAGTGAGCCGGTGAGCCGTTCAAATGTGCCGGTTCATTTCAGTGAGCTGTGCCGTTCTGAGCCGCTCACTGAAGTGAGCCGTTTTGCCCATCTCTACGCTTGAGTGCACTTCTTACCACTGTGCACTCAAGCGGGGGCACAAAGGTACCTAGTGCAAGCCGGCTGCTGACACGGTGTTTGCATAGCCGCGTTCGTCCGTTGCACGCTGGGGAATGTGACGCATGCGAGTGGGCGCTTGTGCTTAGTACCGAACGTGCCGGAACCGGCGACGTCTTTCGATTCAGGTGCTGGCCCTCCAATCGAGGATTGGAACGGACGAGAGGTTTAGGCTGAACGAGCGCTTTCTGGAGAGTGACGAGGATGGTGACGACTCTCACGGTGGGTGAAGCTGCATCCTTTTTTTTTTCTGAGGGATAAGTTCTGTAGGTTCCTACCGACATTAGACTCTCTCTACTTAGTTACACATGTGCTGTTGTACTCCTAGCGTGCTCCATCTGATTTGACTTTTGAATGTAGCCTATCGATCAAAAATAAGCTGTGCTGCGCCGGTTGTACTCTCAGTAAACTTTTTGGACTGGTCTAGACCGGTCCTAGCGATCCGAGCGAGTCTATTAGCGTGACAGAAACAAGACATGGCAAGTTCACTGCCAGAAGATGCGCGAGCTTAATTTCATTGGGCGTTAAGAAATGCGAGGGTAGCCACCTAGCAGCACAGTGTCATAAGCTTAGGTTACAGGACTCGTTGATGTTGGACGTTCTCAAGTACAAAGCATACTCCAAATAGAGTTCTGTGTTGTACAGCTGTTTTCTAGCCATTTAGTTTCATGACAGAATTTGTTTTATTGATCTAGTTTTCTTAGTTATCCGTAACAATCAGCTGGTATTTGTTGTTACTTGTGGCGTGGTAGTGGCGTGAGGCTGATGCCGACAAGATCTCCATTTAGAGACATGTCGCCACGTGCGCAGTCGAGTTGGCAGTACAAGCAGCTGCTAAGCGGAGGCGCAGGGTTTGAACCCCGCTGGGCTAAGTTTTCGTTTTACCTTCTGCTGCTTTCCTGCCCTGCTGCTCTTCATGCACCGTTTTCAGGGGCATTTTAGACGGGACCAGCCCGACGCCACTTTTGGGGAAATTTGTTGCCCCGGAGTGTGCCAGCAACTACTGTTTCCCGAACGACAAGTGACGAGCGCTGTCTCGCATTTTTTCCGGTCCACCAAAGACGAAGAAGTCAACTCTGCGGACGTGGGTGACGAGCGATCCCGGAACCTGAACATCTTGCGCGACGTCCTGGGCGGCCAGTTGGGGGACGGACCCAAGACTCGTCCGAAGCCAGTCTTCAAGTAAGAGACTGCCCTTCTCGCTGGACTGGAGAGTCTCTACTACAGTAAACTTTCGTTAATTCGACCTCGACGGGACCTTGAAATTTCGTCGAATTATCCGAATGATTGAATTAAAAAAAGGACAGAGAAACGGTTAAAATTAAACTTTTTTTTATTGTCCAAAGTGCTCACGAATAGTGTGCTGCCGTCTGCGCTTAAATCGCGTGTCCAAAAGCATGCTCCGGAGAGCAACGTAACTAAACGTCACGTCCTCAAAAATCGCACACACACACAAAAAAAAAACGAACAAAGTAAGTTTTACGAGCGGACTTTGGCGCCCGGCAGCCAGACTGTCGGCGACAAAGAAAAATAACAAAAAAAAAAAAAGAGAGAACCCGCACTTTCTGACGCGCAAGATGGAACGCACACGATGCTACCATTTTGAGCGCGCGCTGATAAAGCTTTACGAGCCGACTTTGACGCCAAAAGACCAGACCGTCGGCGACTGAAAAAAAAAAAAAAATAATGACAACAAAAAGAAGGAAAAAAAGGAAAGAGAACTTGCGCTTTCAGGCACGCAAGATGGACCGCACACGATGCTACAGAAAAGCGCTTTGAGAGCGCGCGCTGTCTCCGCGCCCGAGCACGTGCTATGTTCTCCGCGCTACTCCACGCCAGATTGGTTGCGCCGGCTCGCGTCATTCGCTACGGTCCATCTCAACGGCGTAAAGGAGCAGGCGCATATTTGCGCACGTTCGGCTTTGCAGCAAAGGGCCCGTGTTTCGCCCTACGTTGGTGGTTTTTCTGCCGTGGTGCCGTGCAATGTGGGCGCGCGCGCATTCGCTCGGGACGAATTATCCGATGCGGAGTCGACCCGAGTTCGAACTATCAAACTTTTTCTCCCATAAAAATGTATGGGCGCTCGCCGGGACTTTTGAACAGGATCGCATGAAACGAAAAGTCGAATTAACCGAGGTCGAACTGACGAAAGTTTACTGTACTGGAACAGATGCAGCCAACAAAATCTGAAGGAGAAGTGGTGTCGTATTCTGCAAAGCCTCTTTTGCACGCCTGTACGAATGCCGCACCTTTTCCAGGGACACGTCCCGGCTGCGCTTTGACCCAGCGAAAGAGGCGTCTTCCAAGTTTGAGGTCAAGTCGGATGCCTTGCCAAAGCCCAAGTATGACTTTCTTGTCTTCAGTTTTTGAGTGTTACACGGCGAATTTGAATTTACACAATATGCGCGGCGAAAGAGTGGAAAAAATGGCATGCAAGCCGCGGGTCCAACGAACGGGTCGCCAACACAAACACGAAAAGTGCTTGGGGCGTGGTTCTATTCGAAGATGCGCGTCTTGGCGATTCTGTTAGGCCCGCTTGAGACGGGACAACTTTCCCAGCAATTTTGGTGTTGCTGGCAAGTTATTCCCTGGCCATCCCTAAATTCTGGCGCTGCGACACGAATTGCTGAGATTGCGTCCGGCTCGAAACGGACGAGCAACTCAATCAATTCAGAGTCGTTTGAAACAGCAGCAGCCAATCGGGGAAGCAATATTTTCACGTGACACCCCCATGGCGGTGACGACGACAACTAAAGATTTGGTTCTGGCTTGAAATGGATAGATTTTGGGAATAAACAGTTTCGGAAAGACGAGATAATACAATACTCTCAACGCCATTTATAGGCATTAAAACATGTTTATAATGCATAACTGCATACCTAAACGGTGCAAGAAAAATAAAATTTATTGATGATGATGGCAAATGGTGGCAGTTCGGTTGCTTTGTGCGAACACGGGCGGCCCGTATTGCCGTTGTTGCGACGTCAAGTTGCTGGGAGAAGTTGCCTTTACGAAGCGGGCCTTAGAAGGCGACGAAGTCTCGTCGAAACACCGAGGTTCATTTTTCTCCGGTTTTCTAGAAGCTTTGCTTTTGGCGTGCTTAATCGAATCTTCGAAATCGCCGGGGAGGGAGCCATTGAGCGACTGGCGTTCCCCGCCCTCCCGCAGAAAGAAGAAGGGGGTGGAGCAGGCGCCCGAGGCAGCTCCGCCCCCCGAGGTGTCCGGGGAGCAGTTCTACGAGGTGAGCGGTGCCCTCAAGAGCGCCCTGGACGTGGGACGGGCCCAGGGGGCTGCCGGGTTTAGCTTCTCCCACCTGTTCGAGCGGAAGCTGGAAAACGGCGTGGTCGGTGAGTCCGAGAACGTAGGCATAGCGTCGAGATTTTCGGTTAAGCATGCCGCGACGCTGCAGCTTGGAGCATGCGGAACAAAAGCTCACGCCGGAGACCGAGAGGTCCCAAGTTCGACTGCTCTGCAGTTTGTGTCATTGGCACCCGTATCTCGCGAGTTTGTGTATGATTGCTTGCCCACTCCCTGGTTTTTACCATTTATGCGTTAGCCACAAGTTTGAGTCTGTTCGCGTCTTTGCGGCAATTTGAAGTGCTCCAACCCGTTGCGTGCTAATTTTTGTGTTCGTGAAACATACCACGATACCCTATTTAAATTGGGCAGTTTGCGCGAGAATGAATGAAAACATGCACTTTGCCTCCAGATGTTGTCACTTGCTCTCGCTATAATTCCTGGCCATCTGATGTGTCCGTTTAGTAGTTGCTCGCTGTACGGTGTTGGAACTGTACAGGGAGATGGAGAGCACCAAACAACATCTGGGGACTTCGTAAAACGCTTCTAAAATTTTCGTGCAAATTGTTGATTTTAAATTAAGTTTTCGAGTCATCAGAGAGGTGGCACGACTCATCGTCGGAAGTATTAGAAAACTCATCACTTCCAAATCTGAGATTTTGTATTTACTTTCCTTGAACCAATGGCATTGCGAAGCTGGAGGTGGCACGGCGGCACAGCTCGCGGTCGGATATTGATGTGGCTTGGACAGATGTGCTCGGACCCGCCCACCAGACAAAGACTCGAAGAACAAAAAAACAAAAAAAAAACAATAAACAAAAAGGCCAAAAAAAAAAAAGGTGTTATAGTGGAGAGCCTTGATTGAAGAGAGAGTTCACCTCAAACAATGCGGATCGTTGGCAGTTTAATGGCAGAGGCCTCCCTCGCCAATTGGTCGCAAGTACGCTTGCGGTGCGTTGTCACATTGCGAGGATGAAAGCAGGCGGAAAGGTGGAGAGTGGAGACGCTCCCAGACTATCGACGTGTTCGTCCCCTCCTTGCGGTTCTTATTGCAAACGCAGCCCATAAGCCACGTGACTCCTATTGAGCTTTTGGAGACTCTGTAATACAGGCTCTCTATGTCAGTCACAATGGCCGTGCCACCTATGACTCGGTTGGGAAGGCTGCCACCAGCAGTTCCCTAAGCCACGCACGGCACGCAGTTTGAATTATCGGTGCCAAAACTATTTCGTGAGCGAATTAATTTTTGTTATATATGGATTTTTATGCAGGGGGATAGGACCATGACAGTTTGTTCGAATTATTAAAAAAATGCATTAATGAGGTTTGAATTAACGAGCTTTTACTGTAGTCTTCTTTTTGCAGTGTCTTTATTCATCCCAATAGTTGCCTGCAGTACAGTCAATGGCAATATGAGCCAGCACGTTTAATGTCTGCCAAAAGGGTAAAATTCCGCACAGGGTGCCTCCGGTATGCTAAGCAATGACACTGACTGCCACATTGCAACAATAGGAAATAGTCACGTAACCGCTCATTCGACTGTTTTCTTTGCAAGACCCCTTTGCGGAGAACGAAAGGACGGAGGGCGTGGAAGAGGAGGAGTACAGAGACACCGTGAAGTCTGTGGACAAGTCCAGACTCAAGGTGAATCCGTGGGAGCAGACGCCCTTTGAGCACGACTCTTCGGAAGAGGAGGAGGACGGCGTCGGCACGGAGGGAGCGGCATTTGCGGCAAAGGCGGCCAGGCAGGCAATGCCTCAGAGGCGAGTGTTTGGGTTCTGCTGGTGTCTAGGACGCCCCAGTGCTTCAGCGGTGCCCTTGAGGGGATTCGTGGATAAGGTCAAAGGAGTGTGTTGATTGAACACATTTGCTGTTGTTCAACCTTCAAAATACTAGGCTAAGGGGGGGATGCAAAATCGGGTGTTTCCATTTTGTTTTTGTGCCTCTTTCTACGATCATACATTGTTGAATATTGTGCGCATATATGCGCCTTCCTACTGCTGTTTTCCGGACTAAGTTCTTCGTAGAAAAATTGGCTGCATGCGTCTGGTGCTGTTGACTAGGTGGCGTCGGCGAATAGAAAATTTAACTTGCCGGTTGCAGTTATTTTGTTTGCTTACGTTTATCACATTTCTTGCTACGCTGATTTGCTGTGAAGTGAAATGCTGGCTGTGCCTCCGTCTCGTTGGAGGCATGGCCCGGCATTTCCCTCTAGATTTAATCAGTTTCGAACTCCTGCACATTCTATATTAACTAAGGCATAGCGGCTGCAGGGAGTCCTGTTGGACATTGCATGAATTCAATGCGGTGTGGGGAATTTTGGTAGTTTTTTTGCCACAAATATTTTGCCCGAAAAAAGCGTTGGCCAATCTTTTTTTTTTATTTGTTAAAGGCCAACATGTTGCTATAGTGCCAAAAAAAAAAAAATCCCCAAAAAATCGGAAAATGGCAGTTTTGAAATTTACAGCTATTTTTCTTTTGATCTGCAAAGTTTCTTATTTTGAAGATGAATATTTGAGCCATATCTTTTAGAATATCTATGTGGGTTGAAATTGCACTGAAGCTGATGCTAAAACAACATTTTCTCAAAACACAAATTTTGGACTCTTTATAAGTCTTCAGGAGGAAAATCAGCATCTAGGGCAGACTGAAAACTAACTTTTTTTAGCAACATGTAGCTAAATGTGCAAAGCATACAATGTTGGAAGCAGATTTTTCACTATAGGTGTTGGAAAATTTTTAACTGAACTATTAGCTTCGTCCGATTTACCTGCAGCGGTGCATAAAAGTGTAAGGCAGTGTACTTCCGGTATGTGTACTGAGATACGACTTTTTTGCACCGGTGCAGGTAAATTGAACGAAGGTATTGTTTTTTGTTTCTTGGTAGCCACGCGTTGAGCACTGAAATTCAATGTGTTGAAAAGTCATTAATAATGGTTCAATCTAAAAAGTGCTCCCAACATTGTATTCTTCATAATTTGTAGTATATGACGATATGTTGAAACACTCTTTTTAAAGCGCAGCTCTTAGGTGCCCGTTTCCGGCTCGAGTGGCGTCGCCATCGCCGTCGGCGTAATTGCGCGTAGCATTTTAGGACGTTTCCCATAATGATGTTCCGGGAAAATATTTCCGCTACATTTGGCAGGAAAATATTTTTGTTAAATATAGCGGGGAAGTTTTTCTGCTAAAATTAGCGGAAAAGTTTTCCGCTAAATTTAGCGAAAAAGTTTTCCCCGCTAAATTTAACGGAAAAATGTTCCCTCTAAATTTAGCCGAAAAATTTCCCGCCAAATTTAGCGGGAAGATTTTACCCTCGTGACGTCACACGTGACACGCCCCTCCATACCCTCCCCTCCTCCTCCTCAAGTGCTGCGCTCTAATTCGGCATTACAGGGAATCGTAAACGTCTTTCATTTTTTAAAAATGTTTTTCATTATTGTTTTTGAAAACAAAGTCTGGTTAAATATAATTATCCTGACAACCAGCCTACCAATTTAAAAAAAAAAAAAAAACATATCTTAAATCAGCACAGAAGTGTGAACAAGCCTGTGCTTTTTCATTGGGCTTGGCTAAAAAAATAGGAAAGAAAGTTCCAAGACCAGTGTTCTCCCTTAATTAACATTAATCCTTGCACATTAATTGTTCCTTACATCTGAAAGAACTCTCTGTCTGCTTCCCCTTGACCTTATGTAAATTTCACAGATTTACTTTTCTAACGATTGATCAATCATTCGACGTTCGATAACAAGTCAGAAGCAGTTCATCACCCCGTTCAGCATTGTTTTATTTGAGTCATTTTGGCCGGCTCGATAAATGACGGCATGCACATCACCAGGTAATAGACTCGCCGAGAAACGGCCAGCCTTTAAAGTAGAGCGGTCCCCCTTCCTTTTCTTCTTACAGCGGTGATGCAGTGATCAAGGAAGTGGACGATGAGCGGTTTGCCACGGAAGTGGATCGGCCACTCTTTTTCTTTGTTCCCGGAGATCGGAGGCTGCTCGGTAGGTTGCCTTGGCACTGCTCCGTGCGCTCATGGACGTGTTACAGCTGAACCGGTCTGTCGGAAACCTAGAGAATCGTCCCATTTGTGCGGCTCTCACAAGTTACCCACTGTCGTCGTTAGGCGGCGGGAAGCGAGGTTTTTCTCATCTTGGGTTTGCACGCTTGTGCCATTGCGGTATATTTGCCCCGCTAGGTTTAGGATGATTATTGAACAGTGTCACTGCAGGCTGCTGTGCTTTAGATGCACATTATTTTGCCTCAAGGTGGAATTTGCATAGCACTGTTATGTCGGAGGTTTTATATTAGTAGCGGTCTGTTTTTGTGACTGACGAACTCCAGTTGAATGGAACCTCTACTAAGGGCAACAGGTGTGATACAGGCATAGCAGGTGACAGGTACAGTGATGTTTCATTAATATAGGCATCTCCGCTCCCCCAAAAAATCGTCCATAATGCGAGTTGTCCGTAATAATGAGACAAAGATGCGTGTATTTTCCCAGTTCGTCCCCGAAATGGTGTCCATATAGCGGGGTATCCTATATTAACGGGGTCCATATATTGACGAGACATGACTGTATTTTAATCACTTTGGTATAATTAAGATAACTTGGATAAGTTTACCAAAAGAAACAAAAAGCCAGGCTCAAGCCTTTCTGCGAAGGCCTCTTACAGAGTTATTCCCTGCTGCTCTGCTGCGTTCTGTGTTCAAAGAAATACTCCTGCTTAGAGTCTTTGTTTCCGCCTTGCCCTTGTCCATGGATAGCAAAGAATTGTTTGCATGGTCAGAGTTTACTTTCCATGTGTGGAGTTCTGGCACAGAGTAAACATCCCAGTGAGCTAATGCACTGTTAATATAGGGTCCTCCGTATCCCAAGCATTGCTGCCGAGGAGTGACTAAAAGCTGCTTTTTTTTAAATATATGAAAGGATGACCAGGAGTTCACGCTGCCTGTGTAGTGCTGTCATTGTTGCACCGCCATTGAGTTGTCATCTCAAAACCTAGAAACGGAGTTGTGCGGAAGAGGGACCGAAACGCTTGGTCATTAGTGCAAGTTTGTGACAGCGAAGAGTTTTCTTTGATGCTGCTGTGAATTCTCTGCGCGCTGATTTGCTTCTTGTGTCCCGAAATGGTGGCACTTGGCAGGTACCGTGAAACCCGTAATGTTTACGATCCCCAAATTTTTTTAATTGGAAAATTGTGCCAAGTTTAAAGGCACGCAAATGTTTTTATCGTCTCGAGAAGGTGTTCTCAAAATTTTCAATATCAAAGAAAGGTTGTTTGATTTAGCAATCGCTCCTCCGCCCCGATTCGCAAAAAATTGGAGCCGCAAAGATAAAGGTTTTTAGAGTATACTATTAACTGCAGGTTGTAAAAAGAGTGTCTGTGAGGACGTTTTTTTTTTTGCAGTGACACGTTGGTATTAAGTTAAGACCGAGGTTCAAGTTGGCAATGCGGGCACTTGTTGACACAAAAAAAATGCTTCTCATTAAACTCTTAAAGAAGCTAGGCATCTCGGCGAGGTGTCAATAGCCGTTCTGAGGCTTCCGGGCAGTTCCCCTTCATGCTCTCTTGCGTGGACGTGCTTTGCAGAAGGCGCCCGGTTCTTCCGCTGCCGCAGTGACCCGGACACCATCCGAGAGAACTGGCAGGCCACCAAGGCAAAGCTGCTACCTGTGAGTCACTCGCGCGACCGTTCCATTGCCACAGCTGAGCCGTAGACCGGCATAACGGCTCACGTGCGACGTGCTCTCTTGGAACCCTTTCGATTGGCGGATATATTTTCATTATCTTTTACGCATCATTCTTTCGTGGTGGGCTCGAAGTAATTCCGACAATGTTATAAGCAACCATTTCTCATACTACATAGTGCATAGATTCTATCTTGCAGGTGCTGGAGAACCTCTGGTCTAGTTACCGATAAATGGCACCAGTGTGCTTGTGTGTTCTCTCGTTGCAAGCGAATGCAACATACTCGAGTCTACTTGAACACGAGTGTGTAAACCAGCCTTAACCTGTAGCTATCTCCAAGGGTGGCCAAGAGGCAAACATAACCTTTTTGGTGTTATCATTAGGAGAAAAAGCTGCGCACTTACAAACCTCATTGACGTCACTGCACGGAGCATGCACAAAGGTGGGGTTGCTCGGCTCACAACGATGCATCGGCTTGTGGCTCGGATCTGATTGCGTCGGAGGGAAATCGGCGAAGGACTACGCTTTAGAATAGAGAAGGCCAAGAAAGTCGGGGTCCTCGAGGAACCCTAGGAGTGTTCCGAGGGACCTGGTTTGTTGAGGCCCAGAGCGAGATGCCACGCTGTGCGAAGTTGGATTGCAGAAGTTTTGTCACAGGACGTGCACGACCGTACGAAGGTTTGTGCGCTCGGAGCATTGGTTGAAGGCATGCGTTGGTGTCGTAAACGGTACGTGCGGTGTGACAAAAGTGTGTAATGGTTATGACAGCGATACATTATTGTTCTCATAACCAAATGCTTTAGCATGTTTTTTTTTTGTTTTTTTAAACTTCCCTTCGTTGCACCTGTTTAGGTGCCGGGCACAAATGGAAAACAGTTTTAATTGAGGTTTTCTATTTGACTTTGCATTTCCCACGTTCCAGATAATGATGTCAAAGCGCAAGTTGGCAAGGAGGGCAGCGGAACGCAAATTTGGCAAGAAGAAGGCAAACTGGAGACTCGGGAAACTCAAAAAGAAATGAACCTTTTATTGCTGGAACCGGTTGTTCATTGCACACTCCGTTCATTGTCCGAGGAGCCTGATTAAATAAAGTGCACGTGGGTGCAGTGCCGATTATTTTTACACAAATGTCTGCAAGTCTTCTCACGCTCTACTGAAAAGCTACTTCCTGTCACATTCTCTGGGAGCTAGCAAATAGACAGCTTTAAATTTACCGCATACATTTGTCTGGAGTTGCTAGGTATGCTATGGCATAAAACTTACATGTTCATTTCTGTCGTGGTCTGAGATGTTAGTATTTCTCTTGATCAGATATGCTTAGGGCATTTTGCATGTTTTTGTATCTTGTTTACTCTAGTAAGACCTAAATGACTCATTTCGCAACTACGGTCAACAGCGATAACATAATTTTTCTCTAATAACACCATCCGTCAAAATTTTCTTTTAACGGTGGTCGGGGATGCACTTACGGGAACTTCTCCTTTGTACATTGGCTATCGTATAAAGCTCTCCCGCCTATACACAAAGCTTTCGTGGCTGATAAAATGCCCCAAACAACACACGACGCAAATTTTACACGAAGCTACACAAAAAGACATTGATTGTCCACATAAAAGACTCGATTTCTTTATGCCTCTGCCCACGCTCTCCGTCCACACTTGTCTGCTTGCAAATAATGCAATCTTCACAGAACACTGGGACGCACGTAAACAAGCACTTTACACGGTGCTGGCACTGCACATGGATTGGTCCACATTGTGACACTTGTGCTGCATCTTGTGGGCGACCGATTCAGTTCGAAGACGCTCCACGAAATACTTGCGCAGTCTGTTGCAGAGGGATCGACACAACGAATGACGACAGTCGCTGCGGTGCTCACATGTAGCGCAGTCCTGTTGGATCTCCCCTGGGACCCTCTGTTTCTTCCTTCTGTGCTATGACCTTGGAGCTGAGCAGTGCTTGCTCGTCGCTTACCTGGAATCCAAAACATATGATTTCAGTGCTGCGCCACCAAATTGCACCGCGAACGAGAGTCTGCTCCATTTTGCGCCAAAGCGCCATTTTTGCTAAGAATTGCGCCACACCTGCGCCGAGGCAATCCTTAAACAAAGTGCAAAATAAATATAATTTATTATTGGTTGATTCGGATATTCAGAGAAGCAGAAGGAAACGAAAATGGTACAAATATGTATTTCGCAGCGTCTGCCCTACCATCCGTATAGTTTGTTTCACCTTAGGTCAAAACACAGTCGAAGGCTCAAAAACATACTATCGCAAAGACATATGCAGGTCTAGGGGCATTCTCTGCGCTTGATCTGTTGAGTGGACGAAAGAGCTTGCACAGATAGGTGACGAATGCCGTGATGTCACGCTTTTGATGCTGTTTGATTGGTTGCATTGGCTCGTAGCGTCGCCTGTGCTTTGACTTAAGATGAAACGAAGTATAGAGGTTGCTCGTCAACTGCGCTGATCCCGTCATCGGCTGAATTTCCAGGCGATGTCGGGAGCTAAGAGTCACGAGCCAAAATGTGCAAAATATTGGGATGATGGCTACTGTAACGAGACAGAACCAAGGTATTTTACTCTCAATGATATCACTCGATTATCGTGTCTGCCACATGCCTCCATGCTGGGGCTACAGTGTACCATGGCACTTGCGCCACTCGCGTCGACATTCACAGTCTCGTACCAGCATGCGCGCGTCGAGCTTCACCGCTTTGCACCGGAGTCCTAGGAGCAGCGGCTGACGTGGGGGAGTGCATGGGTTGGCGCGATTGGCTCGGAAATTATGCTGAGTACTACTACAGGTCGATATTCTTTGGTCTCGACTGTGGGTTGATTGCCTTTTAAATCAAAATTTTCTTTTGGGTCATATTAGACCATATATATTTATTTTTAATTGGTTTATACCTGTTATACCGTTTAGGGGTGCAGGTAGAGAGACAAATTGTATTCTTATTCATTTTAGCTCTCGCTTAGAAAATGTAAAGTGTAGGTTGATCTCTTATTTAAAAAGCTGTGCTGAGAAAGGAGAAAAAAGCGTGATACTCAATTTGAGTAAATACATTAGTGCGGCGGGCAATCGTAAGGGCAGTGTTAAGAATGGAACCTTCGGCAACCTTCTTCCGAGTTTCAACGCTGCGGAAACGAGTCCCAAAACGAGTCCCGACGTGTTCAGGACTGACGCCCACCTGTCGAAGGCTGCCCAAAACGTGTCTCAACGCGTCCGTGACGTCAACGGGACGTGTGTGTGTGTGCGTGTGGGTTCGTGCGCTCCGGAAGGGGAGAGAGGCCTGGCCTAACTGCGGAGAACCTTGGCTATGACTCATTTCTGACTGCGACGCGACGGACCCAGCTGCAAAGCACGTGGCTGTCGCACCTGCTGCCCTGGCGGAGAGAGAGGGAGAAAACGGACCCCTATATAAGGCGGGGCGTGAGAGCTCCATTTGTTCTCTCGGATTTGACGACTGTATCGCTACCATGTAATTAAACCGTTCGTTACGTTACCAATTCTCCCACCTCCACTGGACCCCTGGGTTCTTCACTTCGGGGAATGGTCGTCGTCACGAGCCAGGAAGCTCCCGGACGTGCGGCCTAAGCCCCGCCTCGAACAACTGGTTGGCAGCGGTTGGGATCGGACCATGCGACATCGTGCTACATCTGCGGGTGAGCGTTTGGACTTTGCTTTGAGATTCGCCAGGCTTCAGATTATGGGTAATTAATTTTGAACTGCTGGGAATCCTTAGTGTTTGACTCGTGCGCTAGGTTTTGGTACAACCTCGCGACAAGTTTTAGAACAAAGCCAAAGCTAAAGAGCAGCGATCATGGATCTGATGAGGTTACTGAGAACAGATTTACTCTGTTTATGTGAAGAATTGGGTGTGGAGGTGGAGCAAAAGATGAAGAAATCTGAGATCAGTAAAGCGATTTCAGAGAGCGCGGAAGCAGAGGAAATTCAAATTGCGTGGGAACTGCTTCAGAACGCTAAGAGTGAAGCTGCAGCAAGAGAGGAACAGGCTGCAGCGAGAGAGGAACGAGCGCAGGCTGCGGCGACAGAGGAGCGAGCGCTGAAAAGGCTAGAGCTCGAAATTGAACAACAGCGATTAAACTCGCAGAACAGTAGAGTTGGGGCTCCGGTACGAGCAAGTGAGACCGAGTCGTATCAAATGAAGAAGCTCATGCAGCCGTTTAAAGTTGGGGAAGACGTGGGCCTATTCTTAGTTAACTTTGAGAGGACATGTGAGAAGTTGAGCTTCGCCCCAGAAACGTGGCCGCAACGGCTTTTGACTCTGTTGCCCTGTGAGGCTGCAGAGGTTGTCGCGCGCCTTAGTGCTGGAGACGCGGACGACTACGACAAGGTGAAGTCCAGCCTTTTGAAGCGGTACCGCCTTTCTGCCGAGGCGTTCCGTCAAAGGTTTAGAAACGCATCCCAAAAGAGCAGCGAGGGCTACTCGGAATTCGCGTACGGGCTTAAAACCAACCTGATAGAATGGTTGAAGAGCGAGGAAGTGTACGAAAGCCGAGACAAAGTAGTCGAGTGTGTGTGCCTCGAACAGTTCTTTCGTAGCATTCCGCAGTCAGTCAAGCTCTGGGTGCAGGACAGGGTGGGAGTCGACTCTGTCGAAAGGGCCGCTGAGCTAGCCGAAGAGTATGCAACGCGTAGAAAGCTGAGCGGAGAGGAAAGCGAATCCGGCCGAAGCGATCAGCGCAAGACCTTCCGACAGGGTAACGGCTCGCGAGAAAACGGGCCCAAGAAGCCCGAAGCAGGACAAAAGGTCCCAGAAAAGAGCGCAGAACACTCGAACGGAGACGAGGCGCGGAAAAGCCCAACAGGGCAGTTCGAGGCAAGGAAGCCGTTCCTGTGCTACAACTGTCAGGAGCCGGGACACACAGCGGCCAGATGTAAGAAACCGCGGGTGGTGTTCTCGTACGTGAACGGTAGTGACGAGGACCTGAAGCTCCTTCGTCCCTATCTTCACGAGCTCCAGGTAAACGGAAAGCCGTGCAGGGTGCTTCGTGACAGTGCAGCGACGATGGACGTTGTTCATCCGTCGTATGTAACGCCATCCGATTTTACTGGAAAGGTAGTTTGGATCAAGCAGCTGCTCGAAAAGCACAGTGTCTGTCTGCCTATGGCGACAGTAAAGATAACTGGCCCGTTCGGAGAGCTAGTGACAGAGGCGGCTGTCTCGCAAACAGTCCCGTTGGAGTATCCTTATTTGTTTTCTAACCGGTCAGATTTCCTGCTGCGCGAAAGGGGTCAACAACTGGGAGAAGGGCTAGTTCAGTCGTGTACGAGGTCCAAATCGCGTCAGGTCGCCCCTTTGTTGACGAGTGATCCAGAGCCAGAGGCAGCTGACGGGGAGCAAGCACTCCCAGAGTTGGAGGCAGAAAACCGGGATGAGAGGGACCAGGTTGTAGAACAGCCTGACCTCGCAGCGCTAGAAAGCGTACGCCGTCCCAACGAGCCCGCGAAAAAGGCGGAGGAAGACGGGATCATTAAAGGATCTCTCGTAGCTCCGATGTCACGTAACTTTGGTCCTCTGCTACGAGTAGACAGAGTGTCTTTGACAGTCGAGCAGAAGAGCGACCCTAGTGTGTCAGGGTTTCGCTGTACAGCTCAGGAGATTGCTAGGACCAATTTGACGGGGAATGAAAGAGGCGGATTATTTTATCGGCGCTATAAGGACCGCATTTTCACGTCTAGAAATCACGTGAAAATCGATCACTATGACTTCAGCGTAAGAAAAAGGAAAGGCAAATTTAACGGCAATACCGATGGGTTGAGCAGATTTTTCTGACATCACGAAAAATAGTAGGGATGATCTCAGAGGTCTTCGTCATCCACGGGAATGAGGATCTAAGTGGGGGCACTTCGTTGAAACCCCAAAAGGACCTCACAAATTGCGAAGAGTTTTTGTCTTTTGTATTTTGTTCTTAGATACCTCGTTGGAAAAGTGAGTTTTTTTGGCGACAGGGGGTCTCGATACCCGGAATTGTACCAAATTTTGGTAATCCGTAATCCAGTCTGGCGGGTCTTTGGCGAATTCCGAGCGTTTGACTGCGGTGTGGCGTGGTGTTGTGGGGGACGTTTCCGCTGATGCCTCCGTTGTGAGAGGTTTGGGAGTTTGTTTGGTGCTTGCAGCGTCTTCTCAAGGCCTACTCCAAGCCCACCTCTTCAGGCCAGCGATTGTACCACCGGCCATTCGAGGTTTCCCTGGCCCCGGAGGGGCTGTTAAGAATGGAACCTTCGGCAACCTTCTTCCGAGTTTCAACGCTGCGGAAACGAGTCCCAAAACGAGTCCCGACGTGTTCAGGACTGACGCCCACCTGTCGAAGGCTGCCCAAAACGTGTCTCGACGCGTCCATGACGTCAACGGGACGTGTGTGTGTGTGCGTGTGGGTTCGTGCGCTCCGGAAGGGGAGAGAGGCCTGGCCTAACTGCGGAGAACCTTGGCTATGACTCATTTCTGACTGCGACGCGACGGACCCAGCTGCAAAGCACGTGGCTGTCGCACCTGCTGCCCTGGCGGAGAGAGAGGGAGAAAACGGACCCCTATATAAGGCGGGGCGTGAGAGCTCCATTTGTTCTCTCGGATTTGACGACTGTATCGCTACCATGTAATTAAACCGTTCGTTACGTTACCAATTCTCCCACCTCCACTGGACCCCTGGGTTCTTCACTTCGGGGAATGGTCGTCGTCACGAGCCAGGAAGCTCCCGGACGTGCGGCCTAAGCCCCGCCTCGAACAGCAGCGAACTTTGGCTCGACTCTGGTTCTAACGGTGCTAAGGCGCAATGTCACTTTTAAAGCACCAATGTAGGTTTTCATAATATTTGCGGGCAGTTGTTTTTGTAGTTCAAGAACCTGGAAGTGTGTGTGTGTGTGTGTGTGTGGGGGGGGGGGGGGGGTATTTTTTATTGATAGACGTTTTAGCAGATACGCTGATTTTTTGCTGGAAGTTTACAGGAATTGTATTTACAGGCTAAATTAACTACCTAATGTAAAAGACAGAGGGACAGAGAAGCTTTATCTTAACTGAAGTGTTGTGCTAGGTTTCATTTTTCAACTCTTTTTTTTTTTTAAACACCCATTGTAACTTGAACCTACTCTGACTGACCTGGGCCTGATTTCTAAAGAAGGCTAATGTTCTTGTGTCCTGTCTATTCTTACTACAGAGGATTATAAGTAATATGCTTCAGTATCAATAAGGAGCCCTCAATCATTATTAGATGTGAACGGGCATTAGGGATGCACATCATGTTTTCACGTTCATGTGACTGGCTAACATATGTTTGCGTCTGCTCCAAAAATGTCAGTCGGTGCTCTAAACGACTAAACCAATGTTTTAGGGTTTGGGGTATTTAAAGAAAAACGCGGATAAAACTACACCGGATACGTTGTTAACGGATTGCCAGAAATAAATAAACTTCAGAAGTTTTCCTGATTATTCGGTGTTTATTGTCATCTTATGCTTTATTAGCAAAAATGAGAGTTGATAGGGACGATGCCTTTCCGAGGATGTTAAATTGGAAAGGCCCAAGCAACCATCTGCAGTAAATGTTTCCTATATTCCTGCTGGTGCAGTGATGCTATAAAGTGCAGCAAAATGTATTGCAGCATAGCATCTATCGTATGATTCTGTTTTGGTTAGCTTCTGAATTCGGTTTACCCCGGCGCAATTGATTAACGATTTTTGAAACGCTAACGCCACCAATGGGAGCCGCGGGGAATTATGGGAATAGTGAGTGGAATCAAAGAGAACCGCATATTGCTTGCTGATTGGACTATTTTCTGTATCAACTTCTTTTAACATCAACTGCATCCTATACAACACTTTCATTCGTTCTTCAGCTGCGTACTAGATCAAAAGTCTCGTTTTCAAATTAAAACTGGCTTGAGCAGCAGCTGCCGAACAGACAACGTGTGCTGTACCTCGTTGCGCTCAAGGTCGTTCAAGCCGAGCGCCAAAACCAGCTCCTTTTTCGTCGTCTACTGCAGCGTCCCCCAGAAACTTTTCACGAACATCCATTCTCCGCAAAACGTTTCTGGAAGAGTGATTGCTCCACTACCTTCAAGTAAAGATAGTTGTGAAAGAGCAAGGGCCGCTTTGTTGACCGTTCTTTCAGCGTCCCGTCGATCTCCGTTGTATCCGCATGACGGAGCAGCACACCTCTCGACATTTTCGTGCGCTCTCGCGCGTGCTGATTTGCTCAATCGTACATTGTTACTGAGAGGTAGAGTACTTTGGTACGGCGATCAGAGACTTTGTCATTTCACGTCTTCATGGAGTGATGTGCATACCTTCAAAAGACAAATTCGGTTTTGGAACGTACCGCCCGAAATTACGGATCGCATCGGTGCGTTTCATGATTAGTAATGCAATGCGCATTATTAAAACAAAAAATGGAAAAAGTGATTTAGAATATTCATTGTTTCTTCGCACAAATTAATGCTTCATCGTTCTCGATGCATTGTGCAAGTTTCTTCTCGCTCCACTCCACCTCTCCGTCGGTTCACCGAAAATGTGGGCCGTATCCAAATGCTCGCACGGACTGTAATAGTACGGATGAATGAGTGAATAAATTTATAGGCACCGCTTTTGGTTCGACCGCTCGAGACTTTTTTTGAAAGTCAAATGATCTCCGATTAAATGTACGCAACCGCGCTTTGTTTGTTACCGCCTTATCGTCGCTCTGCGGTGCGATTGCGGAGCACGTCGGCGGCACCCCGGCTCAATTCGAGTCTATCTCGCGTCGGGGCTACGAGCCTGGCAGCCGGTGGATAGGGACTAATTCAACGCACGTGCTCTGAACAAGGTTTCTGCCAGCGTCGATCATATATTGATATTTGGCGTGCAGAATTAATAAAGTAGGCCAGTTGGCTCCGAGTTACACGCTCGAGGTCGTCATGAGTATGCCTCTCCGTTTGGCTCACCTGGCGGTGCGCGATACCACAAAACAGAACTACTAGTAAACCGTTACCGTGTTCCGCGCACCGCACTACCGGAGCCTTCGAAGCGTGTTTTTATGCGCGCGCCCCGGGTGATACCGTGACCCTGGGGCCCATTGTGGGGTAAACCAACAAAAAATTAATTTTTCAGCTTTAGTGTAAACAAATTATATGCAGTCTGAGGAACAAAACCAGGAAGCGATTTGTGTTTTTCCTCAAAATGACTTTTTTTTTTTTTTTTGCTATTTTCGTAACTTTCATGTGTCCTTACTAAGAAACTACTTATCGGATTACATTAAAACTTTTACAGCTTATAGTAAGATACCTTGCCAATAGTTCGAAAAATCCGCTACATTGTAATGTTAAAAACAAGAAGAGTTATCCTTTTTTGGTTTACTACGAAAACAATATTTTTTTTTTTCTTGCATGTTGCCTGTTAAAAGTCATTTCTCTTAGGTTTACTTAGTTTAAATCCAGTAGCATCTGAAGTCACCTGCCAAATTAATTTAGGGTCGTATTTTTTGTTGCTGAGAAGTACATTAATACAAACTCGGCCTAAGATTTGAAACTCCGTTACTAAAAATATTTAAAAAAATTCTTTAGTAAAAAAAGCGTCAGAAAGTTAATCCCGACGGTGTAACCACGTAGAATTTTACAATAAAATATGCAGTAGTTTTTGAGATTCAAGATTAAAACCAACATGGCCCGTCGCGGTACACGGTAACGGTCTGCTTAAAGGGATACTACAACGAAATTTCGGCGTTCATTTTTTGGTCTATATCTGTTCAAAAGAGCAGTATCACATGGAACATACCAATATCTGGTTAAAAAAGTCTCGAAAAGGAATTTTAAAACGAATTAAACGATTAGCAAAGAGCACCTGGTGGATGTCACTAACGCCTCGTTTGTAATGCTCGTCTAGGAACCTTGACAGCTAGTGACGGAGGTTGTCTCGCCTCCGGCCACGAAGAGAAGGGGGGAAGGAGGAACTCCCCCCTTCCCGAGAATCCCTTTTGTGTGTCGCAGAAGTCGCTATTGTCCCCCTACAAGATTATAGAAGATTAACCCGTCACTCAAAATTCGTACAAAAGCAGCCGCTTCGGTGGCTGGAACGACTAGGCCATCCTCTCGGTGTCAGCCTCGCCGTAGCTTTGCTCGTCTCGAGACGACCTACGTCACGATTGCGTTGGATGTCACGTGCTCTAAGCTGGGCCTTCTCCGAGCGCTTGCCAGAATGGGCCGTTTATAACGAAAAATACAGCCACCAGGATCAAAATACAAACGTGCGATTGTCATTTACGGATATTGTGGATCATATTCAACCTATTTTTGAACACGACGGGAATATTTCAAATTTCGTTGAAGTATCCCTTTAAAGTCCCCCCTATTCGCATACAGCTAACCGTTCGGGCCGTGCAAAGCAAATGGACTGGGATAAAATTGTTGGGACGCGGGGAAAGGCACGCCGTGATGTGTCCCCGAACGTTGCGCTAGTTAAGTTGCGCTGTAGTTAAGAGTTACCGTCTCATTCGAACTATAGTGCAAGGTAAATTTTGGCAGAAGAAGAAAAAAAAAATCGAGATACACCTAAGCATTCTTTATGAGTTGTGAATGCGAAAGCATGCGAGCCGCTCGTCCGCTCTCTTTTTCGTCTGCTGCGTACTTTTCGTCGCCGGCCAGGGCGTGTGCTCCCCTGGGCACGGTGACCTTGGACTCTCCGTGCCCAGGGGAGCAACGGCGCGCTGATGGACACGCTGCGCCATGGGGTGACCGGTCGTGGAAACTGACGAGCGCAGCGGCCAATGGGAGGGAGCCCCGTCGACGCGCGCAAGCCAAAGGAACCGAAGGATCGGGGAAACTATGTGCGGTTTTCGCGCTTCAAACTGGTGACGTCAGCTCGGTCCATGAGACAGTTAATGCTTTCGGATTAAAAGTGTTATTTAGAGCAGTATCTTTATATGCGAAGGGAAACTGAAGGAGATAAGAGCTTCCGCACGATGTCAAGTTTCTCTCCGCTCTAGATGTTTACTTCATCAATGTTTTACTCCTGTTAATGTGACAAGTCGTCAGTTCCTCGACAAATAGCCCTCCATGCTGACCAATAAAGCACCGCAAATGTATTCTTTTCATAAATATATTATTGAGTTTATAAGTCGTCTTGTTTACCAGAAACAAAAATGATCGTAAACGCTCTTTTCCCCCATTTTCCAGGCACCGCTACCGTGCGTCCCTTAAAGACTCCGCGTCGCCTATTTACCTGTAATATTGCTTTTAGGCGTGTGCGAATGATGGTGCGAATCGTGTAGGGCAGGGGTCTCAAGCTCATTTGAGTGTGTGGCCCAGATAGCCTACCCCCAATATGTCGAGGGAGATTAAGAAATATATGTTAGGAAAAAAAAAAAAAAAAACCGATAGTGTTTCACGTTGCAAAGCGGCCGAGTCTTTCAGCGACACCCAGATAGATTTACTACGGAGGGAATCTCGTGCTATTTGCTTTTTGTAAAATAGTCGTTTTGCCAGTGCCGTCATTAGTTTTGATGTATTCATACAACTAATTCGGGTTTGTACCTAGTGTGATTGAACTATTTAAAATACCACTATCCAGCCAACGCGCTGAAATTTTTTCAGTGGAACTAGAAACCAAGCGCACAATCATTATTCTGTCGCTCAAATTAGTACAGCTAAATATTTAGTGGCTCTAGCTCAATTCACTCGGGAAGTATCCGAGTTCAATATGTCTGGATAGAAATTGTTTTCGTACGTTAGCTTTTGTTTTTCTGACAATTTCCGTAGTATATAATTATCACAAAATGCTTGTGTCATAACGGTAAGACGGAATCCTCGATCTGAAAGAAAACACAATGGTGCTAAATATCTTAGAACGTCATAAGAGCAGAGCTACGTTTCCAATGGAAATGAATGGACGACAAGAGGTCCATATTTATGACGAATGCAGCTCTCGAAATTTAGAAGCGGGAGCTCTCAGCCGAACTCTTGCGGGTAGGGAGGCTCTAGTGAGGGTGGGCGCAACTGCAAGATCTGGGATCATGACATATGGACGCCATTTAATTGCTAAATTTTGCTGGGAGTATACAGGGCAAAGGGTCGTTTTATTACCTAACTTAGGTCATAAGAGCCCATTAATCTGCTTGAATCATTTACGCAAGGTATACCAGTTTTGTTCCGATAGGTTGAGTATTTGTTTAAGGCAGCAAATGATAAATTCCGCCATCTTGGACGTTGCTGCTTCTCATTGCATAGAGATAGCAATGACAAGTCAAAGGCCAATATGGGTAGCATTTTTAGACATCAAAGGGGCATATGACAATGTGAATCAGGAAAAACTCTTGAACCAACTGAAGGGATATGGACTAGAGGGAACCATGGTTAAGTTTCTAGAACGGGTTTATACGGAGAATAGGGTGGTTATAACGTGGGAAGCCGAAACTACAAGACCAGCAGCAATAAAAAGAGGACTTCGACAGGGTTGCCTATTGTCTCCCCTGATTTTTATGATATACCCCAGTGAGATGGAAAAAAGGTTAGAACAGTGCAACCTAGGTTTTGACCTGACTTACATGGAGGAAGGACATAATGTATGCAGGCGACATTGTACTCGTATCAGAAAGTCGTGAGACAATACAGGAACTGATTAGGATTTGCAGCAGGGAAGGGGACAATTTAGGACTAAAATTTAGTAGGGACAAGTCGGGTATAATAGTTTTCAACGACGAGAAGGGGGAACCCCTGGAGATACAGGACACATTGATAGAACACTTAGAAAAGTACAAATATCTGGGAGTATGGTTAAGTGAAGGAAGACGGTATCTAAAAGACCATGAAGTTATTGTAATAAAGAAGGGGAAACGAGATTCAGCTATCATGAAACACAGGGCACTATGGAACTATAATAGATATGAAGTAGTTAGGGGTGTATGGAAGGGAGTCATGGTGCCAGGACTGTCATTTGGGATTGCGGTATTGTGTATGAGGTCAGAAATCCAGGCAGGTTTAGAGATACGACAAAGGAGTGCGGGTAGGTTGGCATTGGGGGCACATGGGAATACACCAAATGAGGGAGTACAGGGGGATATGGGTTGGGCATCTTTCGAGAGTAGAGAAGCGATCAGTAAAGTAAAATTTGAACAAAGACTAGCTGAAATTGAGGATACACGGTGGGCAGCGAAAGTGTACAAGTATCTATATATGAAAAGTCTAAACACTAAGTGGACAAACCGAACCCGCAAGCTGAGATTTAAATACATTCAACGAGAATGAGCCGATCAGAGCTTATCAGTAGAAAAGGGAGTAAAGGAAACTGAGAGGAAATTGTGGGAAGAGAGAATGCAGGAGAAATCAGCTCTAACAATATACAGGGAACAAAAACAAGAAATAAAGAAGGAACAGCTGTATGATAATTTAGTGGGGAGCTCTTTGCTGTTTGAAGCTAGAACGGGGGTGCTAAGAACGAAAACGTATAGGGCTAAATTCCAGGAAGTAGACACTCTGTGCGACGTATGCAACCGCGAAAGGGAAACTATAGAACATGTAATTTTAAGGTGCACGGGGCTTCGTCCCACCCTCTTGGTGGGGGGGGGGGGGGGGGGGGGGCGGATGACTGCGGATTTGGAGGGGGCACTGGGTTTTCCGGACATGGATGGACGAATGGATAGGGAAAGAATTACGGTAACTAAGAGGAGATTGGAAGATTGGTGGAAGAGATCCAGGGAAAGATAAAAAAAATACAGATAAAAATAAGCAATGGAATCACTTTAAAGGGGCCCTGCAATGACTTTTTTACTGGTTTTTAATTTGCACCGAACCTGAGCGCACTGAACGTAGTAACTTAGTGAAACTTTTCTTTTCTCAAATTTCGCTTTATTTTAAAAGTTATAGGCAAATTAGAATTACAAAAACAAGCAAGAAATAACCTCCTTCATGACGTCGTAGGTCCTGGCTTGAGTGGCCGTGAACTAGAGGAGGGGTAGTGGGCTCATCGAGCGTTCACGGCTGCCGCACTCCGTGTCGACGGCTCGAGAGGGCGCCACTAAAGCATGTGTTGGATAGGACGTATGAAGCGGGCGGCCAGGGCGGCTCGCATTGCATTTGCTGCGCGATTAAAGACTAATTCGGCATAACACTTCATTGGCCACAAACGACAGCAAACACGGGGTCAAGATCAGTTCAGAACGGGAGCCACTTCGCGCTGCCATACCGCCAAATGGTCAAATCGCCGACCAAGCCCGCGCCGAAGGCCTTCGGAACGCTCGGAACCAGTCGGATCCTCGAGCCGGTATACGATCGCAGCGCCGCCGCGTACATCTGGGATTTTTCTACGCTCGCCGTTCGTTGGGCCTCATCCCACTAGCCCTTTCTAGTATGCGCCGTTTTTTCCGCCGCTTGGTGGCGGGTATGTCGACGGGTCATTTCTTGTTTCCGTACTTTATAAACTGCATTTGTTTCTTTTCTGATCTAAAATACTGAACAAAAACTAGTTTCATACATGATTGAAACGGTTCGCGACACTTATATTTTGTATCTCGACTAAAAAAAAAGCTTTTAGCGTCTCTGACCAGTAGTAAGCCCAGGACCAAAGACGTCACATTTCGCGCGCTTTCGGCAACGCGGGTCGCCCTCGTAGGCGGAGGAGGTTTCCGCGTCGTCCGGTTAAAATATGACGCACTGATATTTAGTTACTCTCTCCATGCCCGCTGGCTTTCCCGAACCCCAAGAGACGTGGAAACCGCAAAAAAGGCAGACGCTTAAATATGATTGCAGGGCCCCTTTAAAAGGGGGGGGGGGGGGGAAGGGGGGGGGGGAAGGTCTCTTATAAGAAAATTCATACGAATATAAAAAAAAAGAAGGGATGACGAAATGTTAGGCTAGGTGGCGCAAGCTGCCGCCTGTTACAAAGGGTATAGCCATTACCATCCATCCATCCAACCCTCTCCCTCAGGCGCCGCCATTAAATTGCAAACGCTCTCCAGGATCGAGTTGCGCCCACCCTAAGTAGAGCCTCCCTACTTGCGGGCCGCGTGTTTGAGACCCCTGGTGTAGGGCTCTACGATTCACAACGTTCACACTCCAGTCTCCAAAGGATATCGAGTCACTGCACATCGGCTCTCTTTACATTGTTGAAGCTGGCTATGACTGCGCTGTACGATTCGAAGGGATATTCGCACACCCCTAATGATTTTACAACCGCAAGAAGTGGGTATTTGTGCCATCAAAATCAAGCTTGATTCATATTTTTCGCTTGGGCGCAGCTACTCGACGGTCCCGTGCGTCACACGCGGGACCGTCGAGGACAAAAGCAACACTCATCCTCCACTTTTTTTTGTTGTTGTTTCGCTGACTAATGTTTTAGCGTGAACTAATGTGATCTCGACAACCGCACCGATAATGAACAATTCTGAAAAACAAATCATTGTATGGTCTGCACTAGTCACTGGTGCGTACCATTAGATAGTCCGCACAGCGTAGAAAAGATGCTTAGTTCGCGGGCTGGAAACTACGGCATGCTAGCGTTTTTCGCCGGGCACCGAAACAACGATGAACATATGGAAATGTGTCGCTCTCACCTTGCCGTAGCGGGAAAACTTGATCTCCTTGCTGTTCTTGCTGGTGAGGATGCTAAGGGCGTTGCCGTCCACCGTGCCGGGACCCAACCGCGGCACGTGCGTCCGGCAGTACACGTCGACGTCTCTCGTGTCCCTCTGGTTCGTGAAGAACGTCTGCAGTGTCAACTTGACCCCGCACTCGCGGCACTTAAAGCAGCCGCTGTGCAGCAGGACTCCGGGCTTGGGCGTCACCATCTCCTTCGGGTACACCTTGTCGCCGCAGCGAGTGCAGCCGAGGGTCGGCGACGACCAGGAGTTCGGCCTGGCGGCTTCGCCGTTGGTCACTGGCTTTGTTACAGGCGGCCTCCTCGAAGTCTGACCCGTCGTTGGGACGAACTGACGATTCTCGACGAGCATAAAATCGTCGTCCTCGTCCGTGAACTCTCGCGAGTACCGCGGCCGGCTTTTGGGGGAGCTGGGAGCGGGGACGTCACCGTTTCTGGGCGGGTTTTCCCATGAAGATCTATCGTTGTTCGACCTGGGATACTTAAATTCTTCCTCACGGTACCTCGGGCTCACTGGTACCCTTTCTCTGGTAGAAATGGCTGTCTGAACGTCCCTGTTCGTTTTGTTGTACGTCGGGGCGGGCTCCTTGGGGGCCTGGAAGCTACCGGCTTCTTTTTCTCTCGGCGGCTCTTCCCTCGGGTACTCCCTGCTGTTCTTGTAATGCCTCTGTTGGTCCCTGGGGTACGTCGGGTTTGTTACCTCTTTTTCTCTAGCAGGTTCCTGCCTTGGATGTTCCCTGCTTGATCTATGTTGCGCCTGTTTGTCCTTGCTGCTGGCTTCCTTGTCCCTTGGCAACGGTTCTCTGGGGCGCTGTCGAGAACGTTCTGAGCTTGAACTGTGGTACGCCAAGTTGCCGAAGTCCGGTTCTCTCGAGAACTGCTGCTGTCTCGAAGATTCCCGTTTAGCCCGAGGGTGTGTTGACTGCTCCTGGTAATACATTGGGGTAACCGGCTGCCTCAGAGAGAGTTCCCCCGTCGCCTCGCCGTTTCTGCGATAGTAGGGTGACTGGTCATCGTGGTCTGAGATACCGTTGCTCTGTGGTTCTTTTAGCGAATCGTCTCTAGAAGAATCTCTCCCGTACCTTCGCTGCACATCCTTGTCATAAACAGGGCTGCCTTGTCTCCTGCTCCTCGGGGCATCCTCGTGGTGAAGTTTCCCGTTGCTCCTGTGATGCTGTTCTTTCTGTTGGACGGGATAGCTTGGTCTGCCGTCAGGGGGAGAATCTCCCCTAGAAGTCTTTCGGTTGTTGCTCGAAGAAAAGTCTGTATAGTCTCTTCCCTGCGTCGGGGGAACCGCGTTCCCATCAGGGAGATAGTCCTCTCTCTCGTATTTTCCGTTTGTCTTCCTCTGGTCATACTCCTCTCGTGTCTTGTGACTTCTGGACTTGTCTTTCTTCATAACCGCAGCCTCATCGGTAGGGATGCTTGCGTCGGGCGCCTGAGCTGCCATCTTATCTTTGCTACTCATCCTCTTGAACGACTTGCCATCTTGTTCCACAGATTGCTCGATATCAACTCCCCTCGCCACTTCTGTGTCCTCCTCAGACGATAGCGTAGCTGAGGTAGCTTTCTCCACCGACTCCTTGACCGTCCTGTCCGGTGACTTCGAGTTCCTCTTGGCACTTTTTTTCTTGCTGGCACTGTCCTTCTTCCTCGTGATGAGGCCCATCAGTCCTCCCCTCGACTTCTTCGCAGACGTCTTGTTGCCCCCGGTCCTTGTCGAGCCTTCTCCCGAATGGTCCGAAAGGTCCGACGAAGACGTCAGCGGCACGGGAGACTTATCCTCAGCGGCGTGTTCTTGCTCGCGCTCTTTTACAGGTTTGTCGCTGTGGGCATTGGGGTCCTGTGACGGGCGGGCTTGCTTGGGAGGGCCGTACAATTGCTGCTGGACCTTAAGCGCCTCTTGCAGCCGCGTCCAGCTGGAACCGTAGTCCCGCAGGCCCAGCTCAAACATGGCGACGTCGCGTTGAGGCATGGCGGCACCCGACACTTCACTCCAGGCGGCAAAGGGAGAATCCAGGAAGACGGATCGGTCCTGCGGAGCCGGTCGCCTCGTGCTCTCCGGACCTGTCACTTCCACATCACTCGCAGGGACGGGACTTTGACGCGAGGTCTCGCGGTAGCTGGCGCTTCGAAATCACCGTTGCGTTGGTTCGTTGCCGACCGGAAACGCTGGCCGGCGTTGACACAGAAAATGAATTCTCCCCGCTTGTTCTGGTCGGAAGGAGTCAGCACCTTTGTTGGTTTCGTGCCTCGTGCCCGGCTGACGCAGTCGACATTGGCCAGGAAGAAAGGAAGGAAGCCGGCGGCGATTGCAACCTCCGATGCCGACTCCTTTTCGGAGTCCCCTTTCGCGAGTCTCGCGTTTTTCTCTCGACGACGACGGAGCGCTTTTTTCCTCCCTCCGTGGAACTCGTCCTTTCGTTCTTGCCTGGTCCAGATTTCTTATCGACGCCGCTGGCGGGGCTTTGCAGACGCTGCCTCCCCCGGCTGCTCTCTCCGTCGCGGCCTCTGCGGAGCAGAACGTAAATGGATTGACTCTTGTCCGCGAAGGCAACCGCGAAACAGAAAAGAGGCTAAAGGTGTGTGAATCGGCGAGGAGGATAACGACGGAACAGAGACGGAAAAGAGGGGGCACACTATACGAGCGTTCCTTCTTCCGACGCTCCAGCGTGTCTTCTTCGAGTAGGGGACGCGCATTACATAACAATGAGACCTGTCTTCTGATTGTTTTCGCTTTGTTTCTGGGATAAATAATAAAGATAATAATAAGAAGAGCAGTGCGTGAGGTGTCGGGAGGGAGGAGAGGGAGGAAACAGAAGATGCTCTTTCGGTGACGGAAGTGGCGCAAGGTATCACGCACGTCGCCTCGAGACTGGAGGTCCGGAAAATCCGTTGAGAGACCCACCGTTTATGCATCTACGAGCCGAATTGGTATACCAGATTGGGAACGTGACAAGGAGCGCTTGCCATATCTGGGTCTAAAGTATCGTGTTTTCCAACATGTAATGCGCCCGTATTTTTTTTTTTTTTGTAAACGTTTTGCAAATGGGTTGGTTATTTGCGACGGCGCCTTGCGCGATTCACCTTTTTATGTAAACCGCCTTTTTTTTTTTTTTCTCGTGACCTCTTCTTGCTTTGCGCTCTGTATGTGACGTAAACAGCATTTCCCAAGCGGGTGAGGAAGTCGTTTTACCAACGCTACAATTCTCCAATTAGACTGAAGTTCACAAAACTATTCAGCGCTTCGACTTACACGAAATTATTTTATTTCACTTCGGGTTTTCGGTTCCACGGGCCGTCTCCGTCTCACTAAAACCGTGCAGTACAGCCAAAGCTGCAGGGAGAGAGTGTATCCCGACCTGTTCAAGAGGAGGGAAAGGAGGAACGGGGGAATCCGAGCCCTTCTTTCCCCTTCCTCCTTTCCCTCCTCTTGAACAGGTTGGCATACGCTCTATCCCCTGTAGCTTTGGCTGTACTGCACGGTTTCAGTGAGACGTAGAATAGAATAAAAATCGTTTGTGGTGTGTTCACATTTTAAACATTTAATCTCTTATTTCCAATAGGCCAGTGATGGCTGGAAAAAGCTATGTAATCCAGCGCATTTCGTTAAGAAGAAAGGGCGATACAAAACAGCAAAGAAAAAACTTTCTTACAGAAAAGAAAGGAGCAGCGAAGAACAGATTTTTATGAATAACGCTTCTTCAGCATCCTAATAAGTTAATGACTTTTTTTTTTTTTCGATTTCAACGTCTGAAGCAAAGTAAACATTGCCTTACTTTTCTTACGTGAATTATTCGGGTAATCCCGCTTTACACACCTTTGCGTGGAATCTAAAGTTGCTAGATCACTTGATTTTTTTTGTATTTTTTGGACGCCCAAGACACCAATCTAGAATGGATTATATTCAGTAGAAATTCCACGCATTTTAGCGACCGTTGAATCCTGTAGAAATTTTATATCTGCACTTTTATAGCAGCAGCCGCTTGCAATCGCTCTTCTCTACATTTCCTTTCATTTACGCACTTTAAGTACAATTACTAGCCTGCCAAGATGTTGGCAGATTTAGTCAGAAACAAAAGCGAAACAAAGGAAACATGAGGCCGTTGGCGCAAGTGAACTGAAATGCTGAAGACGAGCCTCTGATTTCGACATATTGGTCGATGACTGAGCAGTTCTCGGTTATAACAGGTTATATAGGATGAATCGCACTTTGACTTTTGCGACCGCCAGCAAAGTCGCCTCGGCGGTGTTTTTGATGTCGTCGGATCGATGTAGCTGAGCGCTTTGAGGGGGTCTCGTTGCGAAGAGCCGCCCTTTATTTCAATATAACGCAATCAAGCATATGGTGTCGATGTTTATACTGCGTAGGGCCGACGTACTCGATAATCTGAGCCTTTATGACTAATAATTCATGGGGAGAGTGACTTCAGTAACCGCACTGCACCCGCATCCGCAGGCTTTATAGTCGCGACCTGCAATTCGCAGCTTCTTGTTCTTCACTCTAGGCTTGAACATCGCTTTTAGTAAAGCGTTGCAAATGAAGAGATCGTCGTCCACTGGAAGGGGCAGAAGATCGGAAGATTCCATTCTATGTTCGGAACAGTCCCATGCTCGATTGCGCAATCCGCGCCTTTGCAAGATCTGCTCTCATACATCAGGCAGTTGGCTGGAGTATTGTGGCAGCCTTATGCATCTAAAGCGTGTCCCTATCAGATGTGCAAATTTGGGGATTTGGATCCAACCTCTTTCCGCTGCAAAAGCGTATCCGCATTCGTAAAAATTTAATTTTTTTTTTTTTTTTTTATGAGCGTTTGTCTGTGTCACTGCGGATACCGTGCGGATATCCGTGGGAATACAGGGGTCTTTACTAATAGAACTCGAAAAGAGTATGCCCTAAAAACCAGCCGAGACATCGATGCATTTGTTTATTGTTAATTATGACTTATGTAGTTATATTCTCAGCTCATGGTGGGGATTTTGCCGAAGTGGTCAAGTATCAAACAAAACTAGAATGTGAGCAACCATGCAAGCACAGTTCATACAAAACAAGGAACACTCTAAAAAAAAAAAAAAAAAAAAAAAAAAAAAAAAAGCCCGTGCATTTACTTTCCCGCACAACACTCGGAGAGCCAATCACCGCAACTTACGGAGGCAGCTCAGCGAATGACGATGCCGAAACATCTGTTTAGACCAAAAAACGCAGTCTGAGTTGTGACATTAAGCAATGCTAGCGTGACGTTTTGAATTACTTAATGTCGCAACTCAGACTGCGTTTTTTGGTCTAAACATATGCTTCGCCATCGTCATTCGCTGAGCTGCCTCCGTAAGTTGCGGTGATTGGCTCTCCGAGTGTTGTGCGGGAAAGTAGATGCACGGGCTTTTTTTTAGAGTGTACCACTAGTTTCCCTTTTCTGCTAGAATCACATTACAATATTGTCAGAGCATATGTAATCGTATATAATAATACTGACTGAATGCCCGATAACGGCTCCGGAGGATATATTATGCGTTTTAGATTGTTTCACGCTCTTTTCAGCTACGAGAAAGAGATCGATTTTTGGTTTCAAAAGTAGCGTCCACTGACGTAATGGATTTGTCTTCACTGCTCAGTACCCGTTTCAACTACGTAAAATTGCTGACGAAAAACAAAATGTGTGTATATGTTCATACAGCCTGAAGTTAGTCTGCTATACAACAGCGACCTGTCTCTCAGCTGTATAGATGAGCGATTTAACCAGTGCAGTACAACCACTAGACTGGGATCTTTAACGTGCATCACGCAGTAGTGAAACACAACCGCACGCCGGTACGATGCTCATCGAGATCGAAACGAGCAGGGGTGGGTCCCTTACAAAAATCTGTAGTTAAGTTCTTCTGAACTTCTGTTGAAAATTTTCTGGAATTGTAAAAGAATAAAAAGAATGTTGGGACCTGTTTTTGTGAGGGGTATTGAATCCAGGATCATAAATTTATATATGTCATTTTTATGTTGTGTTCGTGTAGTTGTAAATGGATCCGGTTGGTGAGCTCCTTTTAACATAGACCACCCTCGGTTAAAGAGACCTTTATGCGCCGTGTGATAACGATATCCAGCTCCTTCTACTAAAGATACCTTAGCTAAAGGCGCACCTTTAAGCTACCGTGTGAATGGGCTATAACTTCCGGTGCACGTATGCAACACAATCATAACAGAGTGGACGCGTTCTTCGTTAAATTGAGCTAGCGTGCCCCGAAATGAACATGCACGTAAATAGCGCCCTTCACTTTTTCGACATCTGAGCGCAGGAGTGCGGACGTATAATATTTTTTTTTTTCTTCTTCTTTTAAATTGTCCGTATTTCGACACTTGACGTGTTGCCGGAACTCGCGTTCGCTAAAACACCCTACCATAAAACAGTGGGCGGACATTGACCCCGTCAGGACTACGCTTTAAGGACAGGGTACTTTCGATCGTACGCATTGGACTGCGGGCCCCGCGGGCGCAACCAGTGGCGTAACTAGATATGACGGCGCCCATGGCAAATGAAATTTCGCGCCCCTCATGATGATAGTGATAATGACATCATCATCATCATCATTATATTATTATTATGGGTGGACTCGGCTCGGCTCCCCCTGTCAAGTGGCGCCCGGGGCACTTGTATCCCCCCCCCCCCCCCCCCCCCCCCCCCCCCCACTAGTTACGCCACTGGGCGCAACCCTCACGCCAGATAACACCAGGAACTCCCGCTAGCAATAACTGAAAGCTTTTACTTTCGATCCACCAAAAAGTCCCTATTAAACTGGAGAATGTCGAAAGGTGGTTTCAGCCAATTGTACTTAAAAGTTAAGACTAATTAATTGTACTAAAATTGCGAAGGGCAGGAATAAAGACATCGGTATTTCTCACTTCGCTCCTCCCAGCAGCCGCGGAGAGGCATTCGACGTGAGACGCCCGGCGATTAAAGTCGATCGCGGCGATCGGTTGATTCGCGTGAACGTGTCGCGCCAATTATAGACCTGACTGGGCGCCGCGGTCTATAATTGAAGCCTCACCTTGACGACCGATAACAGCCTTGACAGTATTGCGCCTCTAAGGAACGCGGACCACCATCCCTCTAGAGAGAGAGAGAGAGAGAGAGAGCCGACGCCTCGCGGAAACTTATTTCATTAAATTACGCCGCCGTTAGATAATTGGCCGCTTGGATATCCGAGGCTGTTCGCGAACGTCGGGGACCCAAACTGCGCTCACGCGATCCGCCGAGCCAGGGAAATGATGGCTACAAAATGTAAATACAACACGCGGAAGGTCAATTGTTTCTGTGCGAGCAACGAAGACGGGGACGTGTGTGGCTTGAGCGGTGTACAAGGAAAGCCGCCATAAAATAGTTCCGACCAGACGCACTAAGAATACTTGCACCCAGGGTGGGGAATCAAAATCAATATGATTTAAATCGTGATTTAAAATCATGATATAAATCGTAAGTTAAATCACACCGGCTTCTCTATAAATTATTTAAGTACAAAAACTTCCGCGAAAAAGCATCCCCGAAAATGTTTTTTTTTTGTGTGATTACGGTTAGTATATATGTTGCTTTCTATGTGCATTTTTCTTCATTTAAATCCAAAGATAATTAAGCAAGAAAGATGCATAAGCAGGAGACGGCACGATTTAGTGTATAATGTTGTTGTCATGCTTTTGGTGTCTCGTGACCCCAAGAATGAGGAATGGGAAGTAATGTCGTCTATATCGTTTTCTCCTAGCGGGAGATTCGTATAGCACTCGGTTTGACAGTGGGCGCGCTGATTAAAATAATTCGAAAGAAACTACCGCCTCGTAGCCTTCCTGTTTGTATCTTAAGCACCTAAGATCAAGGTAATACATCCTGTTGTAATAGTCTCCTGTTCGGCCCAGTATAATATAAGAAAAGTTAGAAGTAGTTTCCTGCGAACAATGTGCTTCTCCTACGGTCCCAAATCATACAAGAAAAAAAAAGAAAGTGTTCCAGCGTGTTGTACGAGAACCCACCATCCCGTGAAGCACCAGCCATGGCTTTCTGGTGCGTGTGTTGTAACGTGGACAGAGCGTACCCTAATATTTTTAGATGCGGAGCATCTCTTGCTCGGGTCTATGTCCCGCGGCGTCGGCGTTGTAGTCGGCACTCGAACTACGCACGCGCAACTCTCCTCCTTCCCTCTCTCCAACAGCTGCGCGTTACTCTCTCCGCTCTCTCTCTCTACCAGCTGCGTGCACTGCGCGTGCGTTCGCTTCTCCTCACACCGCGCGCGCACGCGCAACTCTCCTCCTCTAGTCTCCTCTCCTTCAAGTGTGAAAAAAAAAATAAAAGGCGAGCGGCGAGCGTTCCAAGTTTCTCTGCCGCGAGCCGCGACGAAGGCTCGCGTAGGGGGTAACGCTAGGGCAGTCGGTGGCGCCATCTCTCGACGTCAGCACGCAACTGACTCTTTCCTCGGAACCAACACGATGCTCCGCATCACCCCATGGTTCCCCTCGGGAAGATGGTGTAATTTTTTTTTTTGTGCACGTGAACCATGAAAACCGTCTGTCCTTGTCGTACGTGTTTCTTATCTGGTCCGTATTTAATTTCGCGCTTTGAACCTACGATATTATTCACCCGCCTCAAATCATGTACAGTGTTTCGTGGGTATAAATCCGCAGATGGGATGAAAACGACATAGAGAACTACTCCTAATGCCCGGAGAACAAACTCCAGAGAACACCGACCGTGAATTGTACTTGCCCGAAACCGAGCGGGCTGTACGCCATTTTGGTCGGGCTCGATGAAGCGACAAGGCGAAATAAAAGTGGAAAGGAAAATAAAAGCGATTTGTGGCGAAGCGTGTCAAGTCGACTACACAACGCACGGCTGACTCCAAACAACTATACGCCGTGCTCTTGCCTCCATTACGCGCTTCGTACACTTCAAGGTCGTCCGTTTCGCGGACCGCGTGTCGCGTGGAATTCGGTGGCACCGACCGTCGAATTCACTCGATGGCGTTTGTGTGTAGATACCGCCAATCGGCGTTAATAGAGGGCGCGGTCAGTGAACCAAGTTGCGGGAACATGGTACACCAGGGGTGCACAACATACGGCCCGCGGGCCGCATGCGGCCCGCACGCGCTTTTCTAGCGGCCCGCGGCCCGGCTAAGCGCAGAAAGTTGCTTAATTACTATGCCATTCAATACACCGAGCGCCCACTCCGCTTGGCAAGCAGCAGTGAAACCCTTTGACCTACTTTTGTCAGTTTTCGGTGAAAGAACTACGATTTTTCAGTTCAAATTTTCCCCCTTCACTAATCCCGCTGACAACAATAAAACAACGTGCGCAGAGTGTCCATGGTGTGGTTCTGTCTCAACATGTCTGTACACGGAACGCGAAAACTTCTTGCCCTTTCTCCCTAGATCCCCTTCCCTTTCACCACCGAGGCTATCAACCCTCTCCCTTCCTCCTGGAATAGTTAGGAGTTGCATCGTCGGATCGGAGGACTCCGATCCGACGATGCAACCGGAGTTCATGGACCTCCAGTATCCACCAGTGCTGAATCTGAGCTGCATGAGTTGTACAAAAACCTAGACAAGAAAAAGTACGGAAACCAGGTGGATCGCGCCTTGAGACTGTCGTCACTTTTCGGGAGCACGTATACTTGTGAGCAGACCTTCACACTGATGACTCTCAACAAGAACCGCCTTCGATCTGCCATGACGGACATGACATTGCGAGATGTGCTAAAGACGGCAACGAGCGCGATAACACCTGATATCGGAAGCCTGATCGCAGCCAAAATATGCAACATGTCGCACTAAGTGCGGCCCCGCACTGTCTTTAATAAACGTAATTTTGGCCCGCCTAAATTTTCAGTTGTGCACCCCTGTGGTACACCGATCGGCCATGACGCCTTCGGTTCTTGTCGCTCTAGGCACATTTAGAGGGAGCCTTTGCGAGCTTTTAAAACGACGGCGAACCCTACACGGGGCCCTTTTGCTCGTGTTGGTCTCATCGCATAACGGTATACAATGTCACGTGACATTGTGGTGCTGCATGACGCCCCAGTCTCACGTGACTTCAAAGTGGCACGCGACTTCGCAGCGCCACAGAACGCTACAGTGCAATGTAAGGTGGTGTCACAATTTCCCCTCTAAATTTAGCGAAGATATTTCCCTTCTTTCGATAGAAAGTACCGCTCGTTAAAGGCCCCATCGAGTGATATCGCCTCTTCATTGCATTTAACAGAATGTCTCGGCAAGGCGAACATTTTTTTTTTCTATCAGGTACTTTGACCTTGCGTGCTGAGCGTAGGTAATTAAGTTTATCAGGATTGCAGCCTCCAGCCCCCCCCCCCCCCCCCCCCCCCCCCATGTAGACTATAATCACACGTTTGTCTGGCGCGACGTTTTTATTTGCGGGGAGTATACTTTAATTGTCATAGCGGCAAGGTGGACCAATTAGCGGCTATCAGCGAGGAATTTTAGTACGACGTCGCGCAGTGTAAAGAAATTGTGCTCCATTGTCGCGGCTGTAGAACGTCTGTTTTCCAACGGCCGGTGGCGTTGAGGAAAAGCCTAGTTCTCTATCTGGGTCTCAACAGAGGGACCATCTTGACACTATTTCTTACGCCTTCACTTCTGTTTGAAAGTCAATCAAAGTTGTTATTTTCATCGAAAGATGAAAGGCACAGCATTGGCTCCGTCGACGATTAACTTCAATCAGTGCCGACAAAAATATGTGGACATAATAAGAAAAACAGCGAAGACACACAAAAGGGACAGATTTTTGTCACTATGTCTATAGTGTCTACCAACTCACCCAGCTTACTGCCCGACTTTAAAATATCTGACTTCGAAAGTAAACTATCACAAACTGAAGTCGTGAAAAATAAGTTATTAGACTAACTAAAAACGTTGCACACTTCTTTGACGAACCGAGTTGACACCTCGATTGGAGAGCTCGGAGAATTGGAGGCAGTGTTGTATAGGAAGTATTCACTGGCGGCCATAGCTGTGTGCTCGGCTGCGGAGCGCGTGCTGACGGCGAGCTTCCACAGTTCTTTCGCCACGTGCATTCCGCACCACCAAGATTGCCGGTCTTGGCAGCCTATTAATGCGAGCTCGTTCTGAGCATGCGCTCTAAACAGTGACCTCAAATATGGCGGCCAGTGAATACGTGTTGTAAGTACACTCTCGGGGAAAGGGTGTGGTCTTACACCCTTTTGTCCCATAATAATGCACCCCAAAACTTAAGTTCGACGTACAGCGCACTACCGTCGAATTGACGGCCCCAACTTTTACGAGGGGCTTAATAAAGGTGCGATGTAACTTATGAAACAGCTAAAGTACGTATCAAAAACTGAAAAAAAGGAGAAAAAAAAATAAACGCTAAAATTTTGCAGTAAAGCAAAAAAAAAATTTTTTTTTTTTTAGGCAGTAACACGTACATTAGCTAATTTATTATGTTTACCGCTCGGCTATCAAGCCGCTCGTGACATTTGGCACCTTTGGTACGGCGGCAGTGCGCTGTACGTCGATCTGAGGTTTTGGGGAGTATTAATGGGACAAGGGGTGTAAGTACTACACCCCCCATTTATGAGAATGTAACGACCTCACTGGTAACGCAGTAACGTACCCGTTGCCTGTCTGAATTACTAACGAGTCAAGTAGTTTCACTAATATTTTACAGTGTCGCCTACAAAGTTACGTTACTCGTTACTTTGATTATTATCTGTCTTGTTTAAAATTGGAACAAAAAGTATTCGCATACTTTAAACTGCGCCGAAAAGGCGTTCATTTTTAATTTTTTTTTGTGGGGTCATTTTGAAATTGTTCAGTGAGAACTTTTTCAAGATCGCTTATAAAGGGCACTGGGTCCTTCAGCAAACAAAAGCGAAGTCAATACAATTCGAACTGAAAGAGCATAAATTGGATAAAAAAAGGGATAGTAAACACTAAGACCACTCTGTAAAAGTTTTTCGTAGTATGCAATTGCGACTTTCACCGCGAAATAATATTGCCGAAATCTGAACCAAAAGTAACATTCGTTATTCCTAAAAAGTTGCGGTAACAATATTTTATTGCAGAATGGTAACAAATCTCAGTAACGCGTTAGTTTTTGACGAACTAAAGGCCCGTTCACACTCTTGCGACCTCTTAAACCTGGGTTTCTTAAAACTTCTGAAACCAGAGGACACACTGGCGCCATCTATTGGGTGGCAGTTTAAACTCGGCGGTCCGGCATATTTTTTTATTTCTTTCGCGCATTATCCTTTCTTTGTTGGCTCGAAAAACTTTTGTCAATGTTATAAACGAGCCTTTCTATGGGCATTACGCACATTTGACCTCGGAAATCCCGCAAAACCTTCGCTCTTGTGAAATGCAGTTCCAGGGTCACCGCATAGATGGCGCCACAATGCCAGTGTGTTCCCTCGTTCTAAAAAAATTAAGAATTTTTAAGAAATCTCGTCTCTCTCAGTCGTACTCGGTCGCAAGAGTGTGAACGGGCCTTTTACGGGTAACGCTATTTTGTTACTTATGATGGCAGAACACTAATTAGAGCAAATTTCGTGAAGAAGCAACATTGTCTTTTACGACTTTCCAGATTCCGCGAACAAGACAGGAGATGACTCTGAAATTCGGGTTATCGCATTCCGCTCCAACACCTTGAAAGTTCAAGGTTTTTTGTATTTTTTTTTTAAATTAGGCTGATTGTGTGAAAGGTGTAGAAAACTTTCAGTCAGTGAGTTCCCATAAGTCGGTCTTTATATAGGAAGATATGCCTGAAGCCCCGGCGATTTAGTATACCCGTTGACACCTGCTTTTCCATCGCATTATAAAGGCCTCAAGGTGTGTGTTTTCTTCTTTTTGGCAGCTGCCACTTGTGTACTGTCGGTACACAATACGTTAGTTTTGAGTACCAATGTCTGTAAAACAAAAGTGCTATGCATTCTAATTAATCAGCGGATCTCTCGTCCGACTCGCCGCAGAGGCAATGGGACGTCCCTAGGAACGACAAATTCCGCCGGCAATTCGGCATCATATATCCCCGGGTATATATCCATAGGCGCATACGCACACGCTAGGAAACCTGCTGCGTCTAGTTTCCCGCATCGCCCTTGAGAGAGCCTTGGGAGACGAGGCTAGAAATAAGCTTAAAAAAACTTTAGACCTAAAAAAAAAAAAAAATAAAAACGTCCGCACTGTGAAAAGTCGCGTTGATCTGTCCAGTAGGTCCAGTAAAAACACTGAATTTCTTTTCGAGTGCGCACATCCATACGGCGTTGCCAGGTCGTTTGCTCTTTGCGCCCCTCGCGCCTTTGTTTACCCGCCAAATGCGCCCACGTGCTTATGTTTTTTTTTTTCCCGCGGTATCTTTAAATGGCGGCGCGCGCTTGGCTGCCTCGTTCCCTGCGCTTTCCCGACCATCAGGTCCCTACTTAGCGCCGGACAGGGCGTCATATTGTTAATAAAGTTTGACACCACCACCAATGTTGGCGTCTGATTGGCCTGTCCCTCGTTGCGTTCCGATGAGCCAAGGACGCGTTTCGGAACACTTGCTCGCCGCGTAAACAAACAACGTAATCGTGTACAATACGCAAGTTCGTCTGCTTCTTTTGCAGGGGTTGTGGTGACGTCAAAACGCCAGCCTGCTTTGAGGTCTACCCACTATCCTTCGATCTGAGCCAATCAGAGTTGGCCGTTCTGACGCCATCACAACCCCTGCAAAAGAAGCAGACGAACGTGCGCTCGGCATATCCAACGCGCTGTTTCCAAACAAGCTCTCACGAGGTGTGGGCCAACGCGCCGTTTCCGCTCGAGGTGTGGGCACTGCGCGTGCGCAGGAACCGCGTCAAGTGGACCGTCTGCGCATGCGCCCTGCCAATAGCAGCCCTACCGCAGCGCCGTGACGTCAGCGCCGCGTGTTGGTGCATACAGACGCGTGCGCACAGACAATACGGACACGTTCGGCTCCAACACTCGGCACCCACTCGAACATCCACCCACCAAAAACACGCGTCTCGTCGTCGGCGCGTGCACGACAGGGTTCGGCGCACGCGTTCCGGCGCGGAAGTGGCCTGTCGCCGACCGCTTCCGGGGTCGCCGGAAGTCATCTTCCGCGTTACGGTACTTAACGTCAACGCGGAAGCCACGGACGCCGCGACGGCCGCGTCGCAAGGACGCGCATCCCACGTGACTAGGCTGTTCGTCTGGGCATGAGCGTCGTGCGGCGAAGCTTGCTTGGGTAATCACATGTACGCATACGTGCATGCGGCTGGTTCGTTTAACGACTAAACGAAGAGATAGAGAAGGTAAATGACAACGGAGATGATACGTGACACCTGGCACCACTAAGAATCGGCACCCCATTCCTTGATCTTCTCGTGGGCGCCGCCGTTTTGGTGCTTCCTGCAGAGTAGGCGCCATTGACGACTGTTACGATTTAAAAGGTGATTATCAAGAAGACAAAAAAAAAAAACAGTGGGTGTACTACGATTTCAAAGAATGACTGGCAACGATGATTTTAAGCAACAAGATGGCTAGGTGGTGCAGGCTACCGCCCGTTATAAAGGGTTCAGCCGTTAGCACCCATTTGTCCATGGCTGCAGAAACGTTACTCTGAAGCGCAGTTTATTCGGGGGCTCGAGTGACGTCTCGGCGAACATCTTTTGTATGGGGTATACAAGCAGTCCGGCTCCGACTTTAAGCTTTTTGAACTTCCTAGGGTATGGAACACAACAGATGTTGGCCGTTTTTGCCGCGCCGCCTGGAGAAGCAAAGTACAACCCTAATTATACGATCTTCTCCCCGCATGCACTGCCGGGACGATTCACGTCTTGCACAATGAGATGACGCGGACGATGCGGCTACATTCACCCGGGCGTTGTCCGCCTTGTCGTATAGTGCTTCGCCCCCGAACGTGTGGTTATACGGCACGGCGGCAACGCCTCGGAGGTTGGACGTGCGGGCATTCCCGGAATGGCAGCGGCGTGGTTCCTTTGACAGGGGCGGAAGCTGTTGACGTCGACCTCGGGCGGGGCTTGACATCATGCAGTACGCGATGTTGCGAGGTTACGGTCTGCAGATGACTCGCCGGTCTCGCCAACTGCATGCCTCCGGACAGTGTGTTTCACGTAGGATCAGGGCTGCAACTATAAAGTTCGAGACCAACTTTGTGCGATTCTTACAAGAACTAACCTTGACGTATGTATACGTGTATACAGCGCAGACTTGTGCCTATCTCAAATACTCTACTCAAGATACTGTATCTTAAATACTTTTTGGAGTATCTTGGTATCTTGCAAATACCTTTGATAGAGAGTATTTAATACTTTATCTTAATTACAATTCCGAGTATCTTGTACTCATTATCTTAAATACATTTCGACATTCCGCCATTTTCCGAGTTTTTCGGTATGAAGTGGGGTGGGCGTGGCACGAGGAAACGTGAACGTTCTTTCGAGCAACCGAATCCTGTTTCCAGCTCCGTTTAGCTACGGTGACTTGTATTGAGTTCGTGAAAATATCGCTTTCTTGCCGACTGTGACTCATATTTGAGCCGAAAGTTCGTACAATGAAGGTTCTCCCCTCGCCTTCCCAAAGGCGCCTTTTGTTTCCCCCCAAAAAATCCTCAAACCAAAGGTGTGGTTTTACGGAAGTAAAGATGCCACCCGGAGGCGAAAGCAGACCGGGAAACGACCTACGAGAACAATGCAGACTTAAGTGTCAAGAAATAACAAATAGAAGAAAATGAGAAGTGGACACACACACAAAAAGAAGACATTTTAGTTTTGCTTTTTGTATATTTGACCCCGCTAGGGCAAAACGTCAAGGTGTTTTTTTTTCTTTGTGTTGTCAGTCCGGCGCTTATTGCTCTCGCGAACACTGTCTGTAAGCGAACATTGATAAGCAGAGAACAGAACAGGAAACTAACTCCGAGCAGGGTGACGTGCCGTGGCTATTATGTGGGTTCTCTTTGTTATCCATTCACTCATATCCGTGTCTGAAGTTCGTTTATAGTGAACTCCCGTATAGGGAATATGGATTGTAGTTAAACGATGCGTCTAAGGTGAGCCGCAGGATGTGATATTCAGCGATGTCACTATCGGCGAGGCGCTCTATCCCGTTTGTTGTCCCCACACCTCAGTGTTTACCCAACACAGGGCCTGTGCACGTGCTTACAGGCCTTGTGGGAATGTCCATGACGTTAGGTGCCGGATCTGTCCCAAAAGCAGTCTTCAGAGGATGCGAGCTTGACCCACTTCGGCTTTTGTGCTTAGCTGAGGACCGTGCATGCTGCATCGTTCATGCAGGCCGGAATGGTCTGATCTTCTCCCCAATAGCTAAAGCGACCTCTTTCTTGTTGTCCCAGAAATGTTTTGTAACATCTATCAGTGATACTGCCACGCGCGTCGCCCAGCGAGCGCGTGGCCGGATGGTTACCGCGCTTGGCTCTCGCGCGGAGGCTCCGGGTTCGATACCAGAAAGCGGACTTCTCTTTTATTTATTCCTTCAACTTGACATTCTGGTAAGTTCGAGAATTTTTTTCGTCTGATTGCGTTACGAAAGTTCTACGCGCCGAACTTTCTACGCCGAATGTTCCAGAAACACACGCGGGTACAAAAGGTGCTCCGAGTGGCGGTCCGGAGTCAGTCTCGCCCTAGCGGTCGATCCTGCTGTTTCGCTGACATCGACGCCTGCGACGCTAGCCTTTCTCTCTTTTGTTTTGGGAACAAGTTCGCCCCATTAAACGTTTAGTTTCTTCAGTTATTCGCCACGTCATCATTTATCATTCGTGACAATATTTTGCTCTTATAGTCGGACTGCATACAATAGCCCTACGATACTTTTTTTTCGTTTTCTGTTATTGCGTGCTAATAAACCATTCTGGTAACCCAGCTTTGTGTAGCTAAATAACTGCCGTTGTCAATGACGTCGATACAAATTGAGCAGTGCGGAAGTATCTTCAAAAGTAACTGAAATACATTTCTAAGTATCTGTACTCTACTCAAGATACTTTACAGTGAAAGTAACTTGAGTAGTATTTTAAATACTTTATGACGCAGGTATTTAGTAACTTAACTTAAATACTTTTATCGAGTATTTTGTCCAACACTGATACAGCGGGATGTTAGTGAGCCCCAATGGGTGTCTGGTGTACCCGCAGTAGATGAGAAATTTAGCCCGCAAACCGTATTATACCGTGTACCATGCAGTAATGATAGAGGAGCGCGCACGCCGATGCGACGTTAATCCAGGTCGAAACGGGCAGGGGTGGAGATTGAACGCAGGGTCCTTGGGTTCTTATAGGTAGTGCCTCATTCGACTCTACTTGTAAGTGGAGGTGCCAGTATACAGGAGGCCGGTGACCCGTGCTCCCCTTGGAAGCAATGGCGGCGCAGCACTGAAATGAGCGGTCCTTGAAGCCAATGGCGGCGCAACACTCGCTCGTGAAACGCGTGTCTCGTGCGATTGCGTAAGAACGATTTTCGGTACTTGTAATAAACAGGAACCGTAATCTTATCAATGGGCTACGTGTGGAATACCGTCGCTTCTAGCCCCGAGCAACACAACTCATTTCACGTGGCTCCAGGCGCTTGTCCATTTGATGACTTCTCGTACAAAGATAAATGAAGCGACGCTGACAAACAGGTTTCCTCAGCACCTTCCGACCACAAGCTTCACCTTGGACCTACGTTCCACTCGGTTCGCTCGCCCTTCGAAGACCCGTGCGTATTTGGGGCGCATTCCTGCCGAGAGGGAGACACAAAATGGCCTGCCTCCCCCAACGGGGTCCTCCGCACAGCCTGCCACATCAGGATTCGACGGGAGCGGGACACAAGGCAGTAGGAGCCTTTGGCAAGTCCGCGACGTCGTTCATTGTTTACAGCCAGCATGGCGAGGGAGAAATCGGAGAAGTGTGCAGCCCAGAAAAGGGCACCGCATCCCGCGTCCAAATGCCGCCATTTTTGTCCTGGAGTGGTTCCGTGTGCAGCCGTCACACGGCATATTAAATCCGACGCACTCGCCCGTCGCTGGTTCTTGCTCTTCTTTTCTCTTGGCTCGTCGCAACACTGCTCCCCGTTTTCCTGGTGTTCCATTCGATCCACCCACCACCCGTACGTCGACGGACGGACGGCTGGCGAGTCAGCAGTAGTGGAACAAGTTTAGAAACAACCTTCGCCCCCCGTCTTCTGCTTGTCCAAGCGCATGTAGACTTCTACTTTCCCTCGCCACTTTAGTTTCGGTCTCGCTTCTTCTCGCTCCGACACCCTTTTTTCTTTCCATCTACATTTTTGTTTCTTCATTCCCTCTCGGGTCTTTCTCGTTGCTTTCACGTTTCGCCCGCTAACCTCTGGGTCGAATGAAAAACCAGAAGCGACGGCCTGGGCTTCTTTCGCAACGTCGGCAACCCAACGGCACATTGCTGGAACGCTCGCTCGTACGTACCGCTTTGCTCTCCCGCTTCGGCCCTTTTTGTACCCTTGGTATTTTTACTGCGCGCTCGTATGGCAGTCGGGACACAGGAGAGAGTCAGTCGACTCGTCGGCTTGGCGAGGTAACCTAATTACAAAACTCGGAAAACCGCCGCGAGGGAATGTGTGTCCTTTTTTCTTTCGTTTCTTATTTTGTTTCTTCTTCCTCCTTGTCTCTCGTTGATCCGCGCTGGAAGTCCTTCGAATGCGGCGGAGCGCCGTGAAGCCGGCCGGCGAGTTTTTTTGAGCCGAAATATGCCGAGCGCGGCGGCACGAAAGAAACATCGATTACATTCAAGGACGCGCGGTGTTACAGAAGCGGAGCGTCGGTTCTCTCTGCTGCCTCGTGCCGCCTTTTCCGCTTCACTGGCCACCCGATTTAGACTAAAACACTCCTACCTTAAATGTGTACACAAACCCAATGTTGTACATAAATCTGTGTGCAGGCAGGCGCATGCTGCTTCTCCTTTGCACCATGCAATCTTTTATTATTTTTTCTTGCTTTTTTTGTTTTGTTGCGAGTTTACGAGTGAATAAACGTGACAGTCAGAAATCGCAACAAGCACGAAAAAGAAGAAAGAAAGCTCACAAAACAAAGACCGACGAAGGAGGGGCCGTCGCGGGGAGCGGTCGCGGGTTCGTTGATGAAGGCTCTTTCTAATGGACCTTAGATCGTTGGTGTGCGCGAGTCAGCGAGCGATGTGGAACTCCCGATAGCACGGTAGGCCGGTAGTGGCTTCTGGTTTTTGCGTTGGCGAGCGTGTGCTGCGTTGTTACCATACGCCGGCCTGTAATTGCAGTTTATGTTCTGCCGTTCGTGTTTCCGCTCACGGGGGAGCAGCGCACACCTCCTTCCGGTTTACTTTTCGTTTACCTCTGTTTGCGATAGAAAGGTTTTTTTTCTGTTGACGATTGCAAATCGGTTTTATTGTGGTAGGGCGTTGGATGCTGTTTGACGCCCCGCTCGTGTGTGTGCCAACCGTATTTTCCTTGACCAAACTTCGGCGCCTTCTTTTTTTTTTCCTTTTTTTTTTTTTTTGGTGGCAGTCAGTTCAGTCGAAGCAGGTTTTTTCGAACAGATCATTTCATCAACGCGATGTTTCATAGACACTGCGAGGTTTCATTGACAGATCGTTTCATCGAAAGGTTCCCGCGTTCGTTTAATCGTACAGCGTGCGACGTTTCGTCGAAAGCGTCTTCCCGCGCGTATCGCCTCGGCCGCCGGCATCCAGATGAGAGATATCCTAGCTTGCGGAATCCTGGGCGGTTGCGACGAGGCTTGATGCGAGCTTGGCCCTGAAATTATCTTTAATTTTCCCCGAGCGGAGCGAAGCAAGTGGTGATTGCGGTGGGGCGGTCTGTTTGAAAGCATAGGATTAGGGCTCTCGAATTTGTTTTTGCTCTAGCAGAGCCGCCTGGATGGCTCTGCTAGCTAGTTCCGGTATACTTCCGGCGAACGCAGCGAAGCCAGTAATCCAATTCAATCTACTTAGTCAAAAGGAAATATGTTGTCGACGAAACTTCGCCAAAAGCATGTATCCTCAAAACAAGTTTCCACAAAACGTTACAGTGCCGACGAAAGATGTGTCCATGAAACGCGTGTCTATAAAAAATCGTCAACGAAATGTATTTCAACGAAACGATAGGAATCTTTCTTCTTTTTTTTTTTTGACATATGTGCAAAAGCATGGTTTTATATATATATATATATATATATATATATATATATATATATATATATATATATATATATATATATATATATATATATATATATATATATATATATATATATATATACTGTAAACGACTTAATTTTCGCGGGCTCAAATTCTCGCGAATCGGGCCAAAGCTGAAAATTCGAAATTATTCGCGGGTTCTAATTTTCGCGAATCGAGTGTAGCTTCCGTAGCGTTCACATACTAGTATTGCCCGAGTTGTTCACGGGACGTATTTTTCGCGAATTGTAGGCCATTCGCGAAATTCGCGAAAATGAGGTCCCTGCGAAAATTTAGTCGTTTACAGTATATATATATTTTTTTTTCTTTTTTTTTTTTTTGCGCATGTTGGTGCGCCGGGAGTTTTCCAGATACACGAGACAACCATAACTGCAAGACGTCACCTCTTCTGTTCGAGAGGACGACACGCGAACAGATGACAGGCGTACGCCAGAGACCTCTCGCGGATGAGATCCGCACCTCACGAACTCCGAGATCTCTCAGAACTCCGCCCTCGGGTGATGGTGACCTGCTTGCCCGCGTTGTTGGGAAACAGTTCATTAACGCCATTTCTTTCTCTGGGTTTGTTTTTCTTCACTGCTGTTGACATTCTTTGCAAGTGTTCCGTTAACGCCCTGACATTTACGGAGGAAAAAAAAAATATAAGAAAGGCGACTGGCGGGGTCGTTAGCCTACATCATTCCGAAGTCGTTTGATGCATTGTTTTGCTTGTACCTGACTGCTTGAGATAAATGTATTACTTTTTTTTTTCTTCTACGCAACGAAGACTTCACTGTTTTTTTCAGGAATGCTTCTTGGACAAAGGGCGTCCACCTTGCGCTCAATGTCAGATTTTTCTCGTTTTACGGTCGGGCGTCACTCACATAGCACTCGCTCTATTTCGGGATCGACCCTTGCCGCGCAGGTCTCCGTGCCATTGTCTAGAGACCGCGGATGGCTGTGTGCTCGCGTTCTAATCATCCTTGTGGAATCCGCTGTCTCCAGCGAGAAACACGCCTTCTGGGGTGATTTTAAACAGAGTCGTAGACTAGTCTGGAGTATTCTTGACATTTCGGTGGCACTGTGTCTCTATGTCCTTGCTATCTCTACAGCCAAGACGCACCGCTCTCAAATATACTGTTGTAGGTATTTGCGTTCAACGAGCTGTTAGGGTGCACGGATGAGAGGGTCGATGCCTGAACCTGTGCGTTTTTTCGATATTATCGTAGAGTAGTTCGAAAGGCACACAATATATAATATGCGAAAACCAGCTGTTAAACCATTGTTCAAACGAAAACAGCTAGTTTAACAACATGATTTCGTCCATCATTTGCCAGCGTTGCACAAAAACACGCATATATAGCTGTTGAAATGTTCAATACGTGATTTTAATAAGGCCGTGGCATTAACATAGCTTTTAGTAGGAGCGTGTCATTAACATCGCTTTTAGTAGGAGCGTGTCATTAACATCGCTTTTAGTAGGACCGTGACATTAAAATCGCTTTTAGTAGGACCGTGACATTAACATAGCATTTTGTAGGACCGTGACATGCGGTCGGGTTCCCTGCTGGGCCTTTTGTTAGTTTCGTCTGCTGAACGAATGGGCCAAAAGTTTAAATCACAAATGTTTCGTTTTTTTTGTTTTTATACCGTTTGTAAGCGGGAAGCTTTGCGTCATCAACTGACATTGTTCTTCTATTCCTCTGTGTATCTGTGTATCAAAGGGCTTAGGTTGGTTTGAACTGTTTCGGTCGGGGTTCCCTCCTGGGCCTTCTGTTTGAGGTCATGCCTTTGTTTGTAACGACCATATGCGAAATTGTTCGAACGTCTGGCAACACTCTGTGCGCTGCCATCTTTGTTGCGTCGAGATTCCTCCGCTGTTTGTAAATTTTGTAGCGTTGTTTGTAGCAATCGAGGCCTACCGCACACCGTCATCGATCTTCACCCACACCTTCGAGCTAATAGTTAGTATTGTTTTACGCTCATCTTTCGCATGTACGTGCTCGTCGCCCCGCCGGTCACTGGTTTCTCGCCGCAACCAACATGGCGGCCGTAGACTCGAGCTCCAAATTTGGCTTTGAGTGCCGTCAAAGGCACGGGCGCGGGAGCCTTGTCTTCCCCTAGTGGAACCGGCTCTTCCTAGGGGAAGCTCGTGCATTTACTTCTCCGCACAACACTCGGAGAGTCAATCACCGCAACTTACGGGGGCAGTGCAGCGAATGACGATGCCGAAACATATGTTTCGGCCAAAAAACGCACTCTGAGTTGTGACATTAAGCAATGCAAAACGTCACGCTTGCATTGCTTAATATCGCAACTCAGACTGTGTGTTTTGGTCTAAACATATGTTTCGGCATCGACATTCGCTGAGCTGCCTCCGTAAGTTGCGGTGATTGGCTCTTCGAGTGTTGTGCGGGAAAGTGGACGCACGGGCTTTTTTTAGAGTATAGAGGAACGGATGCGCGGTCCAGAGTTCCGTGAGCCCTAGAGGTTGTGGGGTGGCCAAAGCATGACGGTTCAAAAACTTCCTTATGAGCATAGGCGGTTCATTGTGTTCATAACGAGCTAAACCGAAAACAACAAAACCTGACAAAAAACAACAACAAACAGCCTTTCCACTCTCGTGAAGAAGGAAGACCAGCGGAGCTGTACTCGATACACTGTGTGCTTCTTCGTCGTCGTCTGTTTTTCGCGCTGTTTCCTACGATGAATTCCCACCAACAGGCCCAACTATCCATTCTTCTTTTATAGCTGGAAAGGTTGGCGCCATCTACGAGCGACGGCGGAAACCATACTGGTTGTGTGCTTGCCGCCGTCGCTTATAGATGGCGGTAGCTGTCCAGGGAGGTTTGTGTCGACATACCGGACACGATCCTGGGGAACCTAGCCCTTAACAGCTCCGCTGTAAAATATAGGTTTAAAGTTTTACAGGCATCGGTGCTCCTCTGTGGAAATGGATGAGGGAGGGGCAGTCAAAAGTACTGCAGACCAGGAGCACTTAAGGGGTACTATTCACACCAGGGAGAACTTCCGCGCAGGGATGTGCGTGACGTCGACAGCAGGCGCGATTTCTTCCCCAGCTTTGTCGTTCACTACGACAGAGCACCGGGGAGAGGGATGTCAGCGTTTGCAGTCCATTTGAGCGGTTTCCCCACTTTACAGTTGACACCACCACAGACAAATTTAGCGAACTCTACATTTGAGACCAAATAGTTACACGACAAAGTGTTATTGAAAAGAATCGGATCCGCTGCCAAACCAGGATTGTTTGTGCCACCCGTGAATCCCTCCCTCCCTCCGCCGCGTACCTGACGTCATAGGGCCGCATTGCAAAAGCCTGACGTTTTCGTCGCGTGATGCGCGCGCCGGGGAGGGATACCTGGGATTCCTCCTTTGTGTGAATACCCCTTCACGAACGGCTGAATAGTGTATGCCATGCGTACCGCCAACAGCCAACTGACTCTCTGATCGCTTGAACATGCACAAACTGTTAGCTATGTTTGTTGTTGTTCCAATAGTTCAGATAAAAATTAAGAAAAAAAGATAGCCAAGAGAGGTGTGGGCCCACTGCATACGGTGCAAGTCGCTACCCAGTTACACTCTCAAAAAAGCCCGTGCGTCTACTTTCCCGCACAACACTCGGAGAGCCAATCACCGCAACTTACGGAGGCAGCTCAGCGTATGACAATGCCGAAACATATGTTTAGACCAAAAAGCGCAGTCTGAACTGTTTAAGCAATGCAAAACGTCACGCTTGCATTGCTTAATGCATGTCACAACTCAGACTGCGTTTTTTGGTCTAGACATATATCTTTCGGCATCGTCATTCGCTGAGCTGCGTCCGTAAGTTGAGGTGATTGGCTCTCCGAGTGTTGTGCAGGAAAGAAGACGCACGGGCTTTCTCTTTTTTTTTTTTTTATTAGAGTGTAGGGGACGGAGAACTTGAGAATCCTTAACATAGACAGGGTGGACATTTTGGGGAGGGGGTGGGTCTGAATTATTGCTATGGCAGAAAGTTCAAGGGGTATACTTTAAGCGGACGCAATTGATTCGGTACATATGCCAGGGATGGCGCTTCACAGACGTTCCACAAGGCAAGTATTCTGCAGAAACTCCAGGATGGCTTTGAAGGCCTTGTGCGTTCCGCGTGGTGCACTAGAGTGAAGATCTTCAATGGTCGACTATAGAGCAGACCACTAGCTGCATACCGTACTGTTAGCTAAGTGCCACTTGAAATGACCGTGAGTCTGCATTCATCATAATTTCGATGCACTTGCGATTAAATGGCGCGGCGAACACTCGGAGCTGCCGTGTCCAAATTAGCATCGCACAACGGAGTCACAAGTTTTCAGATGGCAAGACAAATACATTTAAGAATTTTAGTCCGTACGCGGCGCATATTCGACGCCAATAAAATAAACGAAAAGTGCAGTCTCGATGGAATCAGCGTTAGAAGTACGTATAAACAATTATGGCCTTAGTCGCATGTCCCTGTGCCACTAAACCTGCAATCATCATCATCATCATCATCATCATCCTGCATACGAACACGTACGACTCGGAATTCATCGCTAAGGTTAATTACCACACGAAAATTCGTTACGATAAAAATGCCATTTCATTGGATGTTTCGCATGGGAGGTTGACAGCGAAGCAGTTTCCTTCGTCGCCGACTGCCTTGAGGCCTGGCCCTACATGCAAGCAGAACGCTGCTTTCGTAGGTCAGTAACATTTCTCTGTGCAATTTTGATCAGAAATAAACATGTATGTACGTGCGTATGTATATAATAGATGTAGTCGTTCGAGCTCTCACGTCATTAACGCTAATGTGCGGCGGCATATCCCACGACTCTGACACGCTTTCCGTATGTCAAACCTGCTGAGGTCATTAGCTTAGAAAAGTAAACGTTCCAACGATAAAAAAAAAAAGTATTTGAATAGGTTGTATCAATATCGCCTGTCCTGTCTACTCTCTTGCAAAAATGGTAAGACTGCAGGCTAGCATTGTGTGATGGAGACTGTGGCGCTTGAACTGTAGAGACTTCGTCCTTTTGTGTTGGTGGAGATGACCTTGAGATTGAGACTATATATTAAGGAGGTGGACTAAATAAACGAGTTAGCTGAGTTTGAGACGTCGTCCTGTCTATTTTCTGTCCCTTCAACGTTTTGATGTTTCTTCTCTACCCCAGTCTCAGGTTAATTCAACATGGTTATTACTCTCTTGCCTTTGTCTTTTTTGCATTATTTTATTTGTACCTAATTGTGCACCAACAAGCCCAGCAGCGTACTTTAAAAGACACACTACTGCGGGTAAAATAATATTATTCGAAGAATGCACGTCTGCCAATTATGTCCAGGAAAATAAGGTGATTACAACTAATCTGACGTAGACTAACGGCGTAAACTAACCGTTTCTAATCCTCCAAACAACCTTCTACGACGCTTGCCCGCCAGTTTGACCCGACCGGCAAGTGCCACCTAGGCCTTCGAGCAGCCATTATTTCGGCCGCCGCCTCCCGCCCAGAACGCTGTCATCAAGGTATATCCATCGATTCAATTGGCATGGGCGTCATAATACGGCAGGGGGCCTGATCACTTTGCCGAGCTATAATCACCATCGCGGCACTGGTTATCCGTTCCTAGACGCGTACATTGCGTACGAAGGTTTTGCACCACTGACTTACACTGGTCAATCGTTGGGTACATAGCGTTTGCAACAAGCACAGCCGCAGGCGGACGACTTCGTTTCGGACCGCAGAAGGTTCTACGTGCCACCGAAGTCGATCCAATGTCGCGTGATTTTCACGTGACTTTTGCAGTTCACAGAGCTGGACTGTCTGAAATATATATCTCGTATAGGGTCCGCTGTGGTCCATCGCACGGGGGAACGGAGTACCGCCAGCAGTTTCTCGTGCTGGAGCCGAAATGACGCTCAGTTGGCGGACGTTGATGACGGGTATTAGCGAGGTATCCAGCGCAGCGACGTGCGATCATCGGCGAACGGGGTCACGGGGTGTCTGCCGGGAGCATTTGGCCGGATTACAGTGGTTTCTTTCGAAAGGCGATCGTTTTCTTTTTCGGCTGCTCTGTGCGCGCACGGCGTGAGCCGACGAACGAAACTGGCGGGAGTGAGAGGTCGTCATGACGCGAGAACGATAGCGAACTCGGGAAACCCGTGCAAGGTGCCACTGGGCTCCATCCACGCCTGAGCGGACGGTGCGGTTGAAGCTGAGCCTTTGGTGGACCAGTCAACCGCTTCCCTTTCATCTCCGCGCTTTCTGCGCAAGGTTATGGGCGGGAGGGGGATCACGCGGCGAAAGGTAGACGTATGACTGGGCCAGCGAGCACGTAGCTTCCACCGCACTGTCAGCTCATTGGGTGAACGGAGCATGGGTGCAGCCAGCTGCTGACTTTCGGAGTCGCGGACCGTTAGGTGAGCGCGTTTCACGATTCGTGTTGGCGCCGCGGCTATCGAGGTTCGTGAGGAGAGACGATTGTCGCCTTCTTTTTTTCTTTTCTTTTCGCGCTGTTCACGGAGAATTTAGACATCGCTGACGTGCGTGTACATTGTTCGGTAGCCGAGGAAGCTCGCGCGTGTGAAGTCGGCCATTGGGTCGAAGAAGTGATTCTGGAAAAGACGTGTATGCCGGTAGCAATGTGGTAATGGGTCTGGGACATCTTACTTTTGTGACATCACCGCACATTTCAGACGGGACACAATCTGCGCATCCCCCCGCCAAAAAAAAGAAAAAAAAAAAGAACCAATATAAAATAGCTGTCACACTGCATCATGCAAAAGACGAGACATGTTCTAAGCGTACACATGAAGCTTCTAAGATGCTTGAGGAACAGCTTATTCTGTCATTATGTCTGCAGCGAACAGTCTTTTGTGGGATTAAACCGCGGCGCGGCTTAAGTGCAACGTTGTAACAAGAAATGTTTTTAATCTATGGGGGGAGCAAGTCGTCTGCTTCTTGGGCAGGAGCTGCAGTGACGTCAGAACGACGCCAAGCTCTTATTAGCAGATTGGAAAAAAAAAATAGTGGGCAGACCTTAATATTAGGTGCTTTAAGGTCTACCCACTATTTTTTTTTTCAATCACCCAATAAGAGCTTGGCGTTCTGACATCATCGCAACCCCTGCGCAAGAAGCAGACGACTTGCTCCCCCCATAGGCCTTTATTTTTTTTTACAGTCACCGACAGCTCAAGAGACGTAGAGCGTGGCGAGACATCTCATGATCGCTCCGCAGCCAATGAGATCGCGGCATTAGCGGAACATAATAGGCCACGCCCTGAGTGTGCACAATGAGAGCCAATCAGAAACCGCGTTATCCAATATCTTGACCAATCTTATACATGCCCCGTGTTTCAAACACGCCAACTGCGCGTCGACACTAGACTGCCGCTTGAACATATCACAAATAAAGTTAGAAGTAGCACAAAAAAAAGTGAAAGCTGAAATTACGAGTGGGATTAGCACTGTGCGTTCCCTACCAACCCGAACATGTCTTAGCTAAGCCTACAGCGTACTGTTTGGATTGTTGCCTTTTGTCTCCCACACGTGCTAGTTTCACGGTGGTAGGGGCGAACCTTGAGGTTCCGCCAATTCGTTTTTAAATTTGTCCTCATGTTCCGTTCTTGGTACACGCAAAATCCACCCGTTCGTTCGTAAACCACGAGCATCGCGTTCCTAACTTCACATGTAGGGGGGGGGGGGGGGGGTATACACGTTTGCAAGGACGGCCTCAGGGCGCCGCCATCTTGCTCAGTTGGTGTGTGCCTAAGAGCGTCATAATCCGATTACAACGCCTTGCTGCGGCGTCATAGTCGGATTATGGCCGCGCCCAAGCGCACCCCAACTGAACAAGATGGCGGCGCCCTGAGGCCGTACTTGCAAACGTGTATGCTGTACGCCAAGAGTGCGGATATATTCGGTCTTCTCCTGCGCCGTTGGCATGGGTAAATCGCACAACGCATAACCAAGAAGAGCACGTGCCCTTGCCAGCGAGCGGAGTCGTTTATTTACGACACCGACGGTGTGGCTTTATAGAAGGTGGTGCACCAATTTTGCACTTTCAGTTAGTACCACTTACAGTTATTCCTTGGCATTCATAACCTATAAAACACACGTAAGTTTTTTTCTCTCTGCACGCAATGGCAGTTGCAGAAATAATTAGAGGAAAATTGCGCGACGGTCACACGACGTGATGCGTATATACAGCGTGAGCTGTGCTGCTTATTCGATGACGATGACGATCGATTGACATTGCGCCGATCCTGCGTCATACGGTGATCTGATATTGAAGTGACGTTCCGTTGATGTAGCGTCCATACGGTGTCGATGAATAAATGATTTCAAGGTCATGATGTGTTTGTGTTTTATTTGATTTTACGCGACGATTTATTGAGCATCGCGATTTCGCAAATCTTCACACTGAAGATCAGAAACGATAACCCATTGTAAAACCGACGATTAGGAAAGATGCACCACAGCAAAGTGAATTCCGCCGAAAACCATCGAGGGGATTCACCTCGGCTCAAAAGCACGAAAACGCACGCAGCTGGATCGCATTACTCGGTCACATGATCTGGAGCCGATTATATGCCGCCAATGTTTATCATTGCCACGCGCTAGGGTTTGCAAAGCCAAAAGCCTTGCAGTTCGACGACGAGCCATAGAGTGCCCCGTCGCAGATTTGGAGCGCGAGGATGTGGTAGCACAGAGCATCAAAGCGCCATTTCTCGGGGAACCTGGACGTCAGCGTGCAGCTTTTGCAGCGGCGAGGACCCGAAACACACTTGTACGCTTGGGAGAAGTGTGTTTCGACGTCTCGCCGCAGCGGGGCGCCAGTCAGGTGGCTCTCCTCTCATTCGTTGTCTGCCGCTCCACCCTTTCCATTTCGGTGGCCGCTTCTTGTGGCGATGTGCCAGGCTTTGTCAATTTATAGGAGGCTATTGCAAAGCACAATAGGGCACGCGCTGAGTTCCACACATTGTTACGGTTCTGCTATTCCCTTCATCGCAGCGATTGGGTGCGAGCCACTATAGACCTTTCCAAAAACGAGCTTGTGGCCGGTGCCATTTTGAGCGTTCGTGCGTATGGCGCGTGCTTTGCTCGCTTTCCGAAGCGACGAACACGCACGTGCTGGGCTGTGAAGACCGCACGCTGGACTGTGATTTTGTAAACATTGGAAAGGTTGCTACAAGTGCGAGCGCCGTGCAGTGCAAGCACGCGCGCTCGTGCAGTGCAAGCACTGTTCAGGGCAACATGCTTGCGCGTTTAGCGTCGGCTGAGTCTGGACTTACGCTGAAACTAAGTATACCCGAATGCTTGTCGAAGAATCGACTGTCACGAGCCCAAATAGACCTATTGCTCACTGATCTCTGTTGGAGTTGGCTGGATCGCGGACCGCGGCCTCGGCTAGGGTTCCTTTTTTCATGTGCGCTTTGCTTGGTTTGATGACATCTGGCCATTTTGTTTTGCACGGTTATTTTTATTTTTTTGTTCTGAAGCGCGTGAAAGAGCGTGTCCCTGCACGCGCTCGTGGTGCTGTCTGTGCTAGTATACGGCGACATTTTCTTTCCTGCGATTTCTTTGTATTTTCCCTGTGAGCGCGTGCAGTCGGCATCGGGTACTACAATTGCTACAAACGATGGCATCACCCTAAACAGTAAGGACATTGAGGCACTCTAGCCTCGGCAGCTGGGGCCGAGTGTCGCCACCGGCGGCCACTGATTAACACCACGAAATACATGGGACTATCTATGGGAAAAACAAGAAAAAGTGCCGTTTCCCCGTTTCTAAGCTGTTGTCGGCACTGAAACTTTTTGGCTGCTTTTCGATAAGCCCGTCAAACAGCTTGCGTACAAACATTAAAACTGACAGCCCTCGCAGTTCTTATAAACAAATATTTTGTTGTCGAGAGTGACTCCGCTGGGCGAAAAGTGTAGTGCAGCTCAATGAGGCGAGAGTTACCTAAAGTTACCGCGGAGTCGGAGGTGGTTTCGTTGAGTTGGGTTTAGCAGACGACGAGCTGGAAGGCTTTGCTACGCGGAATGTGGTCACTCCCGGAAAACCGCTGTCGAGATGGAACTTCTTTGTCATTCATTAACTTCTGGGCTTCCCCAAGGACGGTCTCATTGACCGGCAAGTTCCTTTCTTTACTCCACTACGAGAGCAAGCTTGCCAACTCAGCCGTAGGTGCTCCGGTACGTTTGACTTTTTTAATCGGTGTTCAAGCGTTTGACAAATACCGATTCGATCTCCAAACACCCGACATAAGGATCGCAGCACACCATAAAATACTTGCCTTCAAGCACAGCGTACATGCTTCAATATTCCTACTTTTATGCGTTTCTCCCATAGACTTGCGTGTATTGCCTCGTGTCAAGCGATGGCCGCCGGTGGCGATTACCCAAGCATCAAGGAGAATGCAGGGATTGGTGTTCCACGCGCCGCACGTGCTGGCGTCAGCAGTAGTAACTGTTCTAAAGCAAATACCTAAAACAAATCAAATATTGCACGCGCGTTCGTCAACGCTTTATTTTGGTTATTTACTTCGAATCTTTTATACGGGGAAGGCGTGCGCTTGTGGCGCGTGAAACACAAATCCCTGCATTCTCCTTGATGCTTGGGTATAATATTGCAATAGGTCTATTGAATGCTCGCGCAGTGCTCGCGTCCACTGTGTATCGTCGTCACGGGGTCGCAAAGCTTGATGACAAAATCACGGGGATCACATTGTTGACAATACCAACAATGCGAGTAGGGTCATCAAGTTTTGCGAATATGAAAGAAAACGCCCCCTTTTATCCTCGAAATTACGCGGCGACAAAGAAGCTCCTTGATCAGTGACGTTGCGTGCGAGTATATCTTGGGCCTCACTAGTGCTAGTTGGCTTAGGTGAAGTGACTGTTGCACCCTCGTGTCTCCGTTTCACATTTTCGCCACCAGGCCGCGGAAGTGTTTGCAGCAGACTTGAACAAGCGCGAGCTCCGCCATTTCTAGAGTTCACGTCTTTGCCACTGGGTGGCGTCACCTCTGGAGCTTCACCGATGGGCGGCTCTAGTGCTCCGCTAGATCTTATCACCTTACGCTTGGTTCACCATTGGCTGCGTTCGGAGCTTCGGAACCGAGGGCAACGACATGATATAGAGCTGTCCAAACAAGGCACGATTTCTGCAATTCGCAGCATTTGCTGTACCGGAAGTGCAGGTTTTGCTCTAACTCCAAACCGCTTTGCGACTTTTTTTTTTTTTTTTTTCGGTATTGTGATTTTTTTTTTTTCGTCCCGCGACACAGGCTTGGAGCATGCTCATTACGTGGGGACAGCCAGTTTTACACTCTGCTGGGTGGCGTCAAGGCCTCCCGCTGTTGTCATTCCCCAACCTCCCGAAAACAAGAAAGTGGAAGAGACGGCAGCGAGAAGGGAAGGGGGAAAGCCGTGCTGTTTGTGTGCTTGATACCTCACTAAAAACGCAGCAACGTTCACGTTTTTTTCTTTTTAAACGTGTTTGATTTTTTTTTTTTTTTGGAGGGGGGGGGGGACATTTGCTGTGTCCTGTATGGACAGCCTTTACATGTAGAAGTGTTCGTCATGCACAGCATGACAAGCAATGCAAGTAGCTTCGTGGAGCAGTCATTAGTCAGGATTGTTCTGGCGTCCCAGTTGTTCTTGTGGTTTTGGTTGCCGGGAACGCAACCGACGCAAATGTGTGAACCCGGCATAGTAGCAGACAATGTGGTGTAATCTAATGGAGAAACGCCAACGCCTTGTTTGACATCGATAACGCGAAACGGCGGACTCAGGTTTTGATTTCCTGGTTGCCAAACACTCTAGACCGTGGGAGCGGCACCTCCGCGGAACTATATTCAAGTATGTGAGGGTCTGCTACTGAAGGAGGAAGGAGTCAACCTATTCATTCTCATTGAAAAGATCGAGCTTACGACTCCTCCTTCCCGGTGAGTGACGTCGGAATGTAGTAACCGCCATGACCAGCACGTGTTTTGCTCTAAACGCTGGTTCACACACTTGCGACTGCGTACGACCGAGGATAACACACTGGCGCCGTCTATGAAGTGACCGTGGAACACTTTGTATTTCCGTATATTTACTTTTTTTTTTCGCGTATCATTCTTCTTTTTTTTTGTTCTCGAAAATAAGGGGGTATTCAGAAACTTTTTATAATATAAAAAAAAAAAAAAACGTTTTTCAAAAAATAATACGTACACTTGATCCCGCAAATACAACAATACCTTCGCTCTAGTGAAATGCAGTTGTAGGGTCAGTTCACATAGATGGCGCCAGCGTGTCAGTGTGTTGTCTCGTCGTAAGACATCACAAGAACTCGGTCGTAACCAGGGTGTAAGATAGACAGGTGGGGAAACGAGAGCCAAATGAGCGACCGGATTGTGTCCCCCTCGGTTTTCTCTTTTTCTGTGGCGCCATCTATGTGGAGCACCGCGAACTCTCACTCCGGGTGGGCGACCGGTGGCGACCGGCTAAACTGACGGAGATGGTTTCTCGTGGATTTTCAATGGAGGACTGTCGTGCTCTCGGTTTATTTTGCGCACTCTCCCATAGAGTTCCATTCAAATTCGATTCCAATTTTTTTCTTCTCGCCGCCGCGCCATCTGTCGCGGATCGGGGGTACCCGCAAGCAGACGAGTACACAATCCGGTCACGGCGCTGCGGTAGGCTTCTATGGGCCGTTTCCCCACCTGTCTATCTTACACCCTGGTCGTAAGCGAACACAAGTATATGGACCGGCCTTGAGTGTCTCCTTGGTTTCTACGATATGCAGTTCCCGCCGTTGTGTCGCGTGGTGCTTGAACAAATTTGCGGAAACGAAAAAACGCTCGATGGGACGCGAGCCGAAACTGCTCAGCTGTCGCCCATGGGAACGAAAATGGCGGCTCTGGGCGTTGTCCTGACATCGTACGGAAGTTTTCAAGCTTTTTGTGACAGTCGCACGACGGCGTTATTTCCAAGCTCTCTCTTCCCTATCGACGGCTTTATTACTGACAAGATTGCACCAGCGGTTGTGAACCACTGGTTCTGACTCCTGAGACGCCAGATCAATAGACCCTTTTTCTCAAAAGTCCGCGCCAACGCCTGTCCTCCATTGCTTGTTCACCAACTCTGAGCATATATTGGACACGACTCACGAGGTTCTGCGTCAGCGTTCGGCGGGGACTCGGGTACAATCAAGCGTTTCGTGTCCAAGCAATGGAGACTGCCAATGTTGCTCGATGAACTTTTGAAAAGGGTCGATTGCGCATGGAACGTGAGAGCGATCGCCTTAAAGGACCCATGAAACGATTTTCGGATTTCCGGCCAAATAAGATGGCGTTTGGGGATGCCCCTCAACTCATACAATGGTTCCCGGGTCACGTGCGCATGACGCGCCGCGGGGTACGCGGCTTCCGGTCTTGTCCTCTCCTTAGCACTGTGGACGTTGCTACAGTGAGAGCAGACTCTCCCCTATCTCCCCATTAATAGGCTGCTAAGACCGGCCATTTTGACGGTGTGGAATGCAGGTTACAAAAGAACCCTAGAAGCTAGTCATCAGCACGCGCTCAGCAGTCGCGCACACAGCTATGGCCGCCAGTGAATACTTTCTATACTCTGTTTCACCTTGTGTTGTACCGCAGGAAAGGCTACAAGCGCGAGCTCCTTGCTCTACGGCACACCTCGGCGGCACAAGCTCTCGTGCATTAAGGGCAGCTACCAACGCTATGAGCTCGCGCTTCTAGCCTTTGCTGCGGTACAACATAAGGTGAAACGGAGTATAGTTGCAGGCAGGCGAACCAGGCGCACGAGAAAGAAAACGAACCACGCAGCTGCCGAAACGTGGTTGATCACACCGCTCGTCCGGTAGCAGCCAGCCAACGTTGCTAGGCAGCGGAGCAGCGGGGAGGTGATGCTTTGACTTACTTCGGATAGATGGCGCTGCAAAAACTTCGTGTACTGAACAAGAATATAAAACGTTTGATTCATTTGTTTATGTTGGAACGAAATAATTTCTAAACGTTACCATTAAACTGAGAATATACTTGTTCAAAAGCGATCTCAATAACCGCACCCGCCGTGACGTCACAAAGTTAGTTCGTATGGCCGCCGTACGTGAAGTCAAGTCAAGAAATAGTTCCTTTTTGTTTTTGCGGTTACGCAGCGCATTCGCGACATCTCGAGAGAAGTGGTCGTGTTTTATGGTCCATGTGCTAAAGTAAACAAAAAAAGGGTAACAAGGTGCACGTTCTCTCGATGTTAAAATCGTTTCATGGGCCCTTTAAAACACCACTGAAAATAATTTTTTTTTTTAACAGTCTGGTAGCAACACGCGTGTCAAAAAAATTTTTTTTTCGCGAAAAAAAAAATATTTAGAGCAATATTGGCGGCGCGAGACGCGAGTTAGTCGCTAGTCATCTCCTTTTCACTTGTTTTCTCTCTCGGCATTTCGGGCGCGTGGAGGAGAGGTGGATCGGCTTGGCCTTCACAACCGAGATGGTCATTCCGGAATGACCCGTGACGTCATGGGCTTCGCGCGCAGAATTTCAAATAAACCTCTCGCGTTCAATTGTTAAAAAAAAAAATAACATTTTTTTTTCGCTTCAGGGGACTTTTAAGGATCTTGATACAATATAGATTAGGATTGCCGTGCCTGCGAATAATTACGTATTGGTATTTATTTTTCTTTTACATTCCAACAAACCAGTATTCTGGCTCCGTGAGTCCACTGGACATCCGTGTAAGGGAGTGCTCTCACAAACCCCTCTTGCATACAGATTTTATCGTGAACGCGTTTGCGTCGCACATAGCGCATTAACGTCTGAGATTTAAGGTCGGTTCTCACATGCAGCGAAGCGCTGATGTAGCGCTCCTCACGTGCCGTCAGCTACTTATCGTCTGCCATGAGCAACAGTTTTGACGGTGCGATACAAAGCTGGTGAACGCTCCCGTCAGCACGCGCTTAGCGCGAGGTAAGCGCTACGCTTGTAGCGCTCCGCTGCATGTGTGAACAGGCCTTAAGAGGGGAGCGAAAAGGTTCACGGCAAAAACCGGAGGGTGGCACGTTTAGAAGGGCCCTCCAAACAGGACACAGCAAATGTCGTGCGCAGCAAGAAAAATGTGCACGCTGCTAAAATAAATTAAAAAAAAAAAAATAAAAAAACGTTGCGGCACGCGCTTTGTTTTCAGTAAGGACATTTACCACACAAACAGCATGGCTTTCCTCCTCGCCCCTTCGCTGTCGTCTGCTCCCTTTTTTTGTTTCCAGGAGGTTGGGGACTGACAACAGCGGAGGCCTTGACGAGAGCCAGTAGAGCGCGTCATTGGCTGTTCGGACCCACGGGGTGAGCACGCTCTAAGCCTCTGTCCAATAAAGGAAGCAAAAAATAACTTCCCTAACAAATACAAAAAAATACAAAAACATACGCGGTCGATTACGCGACGTAATGCGAATGTAGGGAGTAAGCTGTTGTGACATTTTGATTATATTGTGTCCTGATTCACTGGAAGTTTAAACCAGAACCGATAACACGTAGGACAGCTAGCTCCAAACGCGTTCCCGCGGCAGGGCTGCAGAAATTGCTCGATCGCACCAGCGTGTTCATTCCTCGCTCGGCATCGTTCTCTTTTACGTTCTGCTCCACTGTCACGCATAGCACGATCTTGACGTCGAATACGCTCCATCCTAACACCAAGGGTGAGACCGTCGTCGCCCACGCATCCAAGACGATCTCTTCCACTGGCGAGTTTAGTCCGTCGAGCAGCCGCTGCTTGCTCATGGCGTACGCTTCAGCCGCCCCATCCCTGCGCGCAAAGGCTTTTAGAGCGCCGAAGGAACGGTCGACCGAAGACCGAAGTCGAGAAAGAGCAGGTGGCGAGGAGCGCGATCACATGGCCCCCAGCGCAATAGCGATGGGTCACAGGCACTGTGTCTCAACCGCGACTATTATCAGCGGAAGGGCGAAAGTGTCACTGCAGTACTCGACCTCTCCCGGCGCCAAAGCCAGCTGCGATAATCTAGTGTCGAAGAAAAGCGCGCATGCTCCGTTTCTTTTTGGCAACACGACACTCACCCATACAACAAGCCCAGTACAGCTGACGCTGTAAAAAAAAAAAAAGAAAGTTACAAAGCGGATCGGTACGGGGGAAAACCTCCACTCCGGCACAGCAAATGCTGCGAACTGCAGAAAACGGGTCCTGTTTGGGGAGTTCTTAAGACAACGAAAACTTTGCCGCTCTTGGACGTCTCTTAGATTTACATCAGCGTCATTGATTTTGCGATTTCATGTTGTCGTTCGAAAACGAAACATTTTTTCTTCTTCACATACTCTATTTTAGTGATTGGAATAGCTTCATAGGCCAAAGCTTCGAGGCATTCTCAAGTCAACTGTGCCGGATTTTCCTTTGATTTGAACCTGGGGCGGTCACACACTATCAGATGCAAACAATTAAACTGGCGAAGAAACAAGCACGCGGCTATACTTTGTCTCACCCTACGATGGACTAAAGGCAGAAGCTACGAACCGTCAGATCCAATCACGAGCCACTTAGACATTGTGTGGTATTTCGCTTCGAAGCGCGTATCGGTGCCCACGTCTCGGATCACTGATGGGAATGGGCCGACAGTGGTTCGGATCGAGCAATGAGTGACTCAACAATTTCACATTGCAAAGAAGGCCACGGCTTACTGGCTCATTGCAGTGTCGAAGCTATAAAAATGACGCAGCGTTTTTGGATTCAGAGCATTATTCGTCCAAACCTAACCAATGCTAAGCGTGTCATAGTTTAGCGTGGAACGTGATTGGACCTGGCGGCCCGTGGCTTTGGCCTTTAGTCCATCATGGGATGAGACGAAGTATAGTTTGCAAAAACATATACACCCTAAAAAAAAAAAAAAAAGCACGCGATGTTAACCTTTCTGCAGAACAAGGAGACAGCCAATCACAGTGAACAATAGAAGGATCTCTCGGCGAATGACAGAGCTCAGAATAACGTTAGATCAACAACTAAACAAATGCGGGGCGTGGTTTGCCACCATTCTTGCTTCGTGATTAGTCCTAGGGCATCCTTATCGACTGTAATGCCACAATGTCAGTGACTCCTGAGCGATGGTAAGATGCTCCAGACCAACACCTCCTAGATAGCTTTCAAGCCTGCGCGTCACGTGACATGACGTCGCGTCCCGAAGGCCTGCCTGATTGGATGCGAGTGCCGCGTCGGCGTTCGCGTGGGATGACAAGAAACGAGTCCCACGCGAACGCCGACCCGGCACTCGCATCCAATCAGGCAGGCCTCCGGGACGGGACGTCATGTCACGTGACGCGCAAAGCTATCTAGGAGGTGTTTTCCAGACTCGCCACGTCCTGCATTTCTTGGGGTATATGAGTGGCTACAGTGCAGTGCAATCACCACCAGCGAACGTTTTCCACGTGCACTGCCAAGCGTGCCTATTTTGCCCGCAAGATTTCGGTACTATCTTTGCAGGCATTTCGCAGTGAGCTGCATTGCGGCGCGAGACGACGCAGCCAAGACACCCCCAGAAGCTTGTGAGCTAATCGGCTAGGAGATAATTGCACGTCGGGCTGCATTAGCATCCGCGCAATTTATAATCGCAATTAATGACCGAAAAAAAAAAAAAATCTTGTATCTGGATCAACCCTTTGCCGCCAAGCCCTCCCCAACTTTTCGCATCCAATTAGCCCAGGTCTTAGTCGCGAATCTCCCTGGACATCTCTTCCAATGTGTTGTTGTTTGTTTGGTCTCGCAACGTCGCCAGCCACATGCACGACCGTATACTGTGATGTGAAGTATGCCAATATATGCATGCACGGTTGCAGCGCCGCTGCGCCCTTCTCTGGACTCACACAAGAACGTCTTTCCTCGTGGAGCTCCTTCCTCCCTCGCTGTGTCTCGTTCGAGCGCGCGGTAAACCTGACTTCATTAATTCATTTCTAATCGAAAGAGAGAAAGCGAGAGAAATCCCCGTCGGAACAGACCACGATCTGGATCCCAGGCGCCGCGGAGCCGATCCACAACCTCTTATTAACCCCGTTTTCGGAAAGCAGGCCGTTCGTGGCAATTTCCGCTTCCGCCGAATTACCGCACCGGTCCGGCCCGCAACCGGGGAATATATATGTATACAACGGGCGCTGTGTCGGACTTTCAGAGGTACGGGCGGGCTGCGCCGATCGCACGCGGGCGTCCGGCCGCCCTACAATAGAGAGCCTCGGAGATCTCTCGCAATTTCATGTACGGCTCCGCCAACGTTACTCGCCTCCTGCCAGTGTTGGGTGAAGTACATCTAAAAGGTACTTCAAGTAAAGTACAAAGTGAATGAAACGTGATGTACTTCAAGTAAAGGAGTAAGTACACCGGGTGCAATGTACTTGAAGTAAAGTACTATAAATACAATGTATTTTCAAAGTAAAGTACAAGTATTTTAACACAATCATTCATGATGCCCTTTCATTCCCCTACACAGGGATTTTTTAACTGGTATGCATTAAAGGGGCCATGAAACGAATTTTGGGCTGGGATGAATGATTTTAAATTGGGACTTTACTAATCGCATATCGTTTATTTGGCCAAAAGAAAGAGGTTAGAAAGTCAAAAGCCAGCTTTTCTGTACGAACATTTGAAAATATAGCGGACTAATTTGTACCTTCTTTCCTTCGAAAGCTCTCCGCCTTTTCACTATGATACATATCCGCGGTTCCCAAAGCGCGTCAGCGGTGCCAACCTGACGTCAGCCGAGCCCAGCTCACGCATTGGACACGAAAACTGCGTCACTCGGACGTATGCGCTCGTCAACAATCAATCCGTGGACGAATATTTGAATTCGCGTTCGTGGCCAATGAGTGCCCTGACGGAACTTATCGTCACTGGGGAATGACAAGTTCTCTGGTGTGCATAAAAAGCACGGTGGAAGCTAGGAGCCATCGCACCGGTGCCGAAGAATGTCACGACGACGTGATTTCACAATTCGCATTTGAGTTGAGGATTAAAGCTAAGAAGGAAGAAGTAGGAAAATCGTTTCATGACCCCTTTAAGGCCTGTTCACACATGTAGCGGAGCGCTACGAGCATATCGCTGACCTCGCGCTAAGCGCGTGCTGACAGGAGCGTTCACCAGCATTGTATCGCACCGTCAAAACTGTTGCTCATGGCAGACGATAAGTAGCTGACGGCACGTGAGAAGCGCTACATTAGCGCTTCGCCGCATGTGAGAACCGGCCTTTACCCAGGAGTAATGAGGGGTGCATGATAATGACGTAAAATTATTGATAATTTGACTATTGATATTATCGATAGTTTTTCCAAAACTATCGATGGTGTGGCAGAACTATCGATAGTCGACTATCGATAGTACCATCGATAGCTTTTTTACTATCGATAGTCAAATTTCTGGCGAATATCGATACTATCGATAGTACTATCGATAGTCCTGCACCACTAGTGCAAGACCTATTTTCAAAAATAGAGGCGAATATTTAATAAAGGCAAGTGGCCACAAAGTGGGTAATTTCAGGAATGAAGCGAAATTCAGAAGTCTTTTTCTGAATTTGGCGCCGCTTGCACTGGATTGTTGCACCGAAGGGGGTAAATGTAGTAGAAGAGAGCATGACGTCATCCTCGTAGCTTCCGCAAGCAATCCTTTCATAGAAAAGTGTCCTCTCCTTAATTAAAAAAAAAACAACAAAAAAAAACAGTGTGTGCAAGCGAGCTGGTGATAATTGATCATAATGTGACACCTGAGATTTGGGTGCGAAAAAATTAAGGAACTTTCAAGTCGAAGGAGAAGACAAAAGAGAATGCCTCAAAATATTGTGACGTTATCCTCTGTTTTTCTTTTTTTTTTCTTCGACTTGAATGTTTAATTTTTTCGCACCGCAGTCTCAGGTGCTACATTATAATTAATTATGCTGTCCTAATATTTTAAATCTCCTCACTCTCGCTGACCGACCGAAAAGTAGCGAGAGTTCAAAAAGGAATGGAAAAGTCGCCCCTAGAACAAAGGGAGCGATGCGTTGTCTGCTCACGTTTCTGGTGAGAATAGAATATCCCTCCCAGTATTTTTTTGCAGTTGACAAAGATTCATATCGTGATAAATATTTAACGAAATCAAATTTTGGGAATGTACTTTGAAATCGGGAATTGTACTTTCCTCGGAAAGTACCATTAAAAATACTTTAAGTAAAGTACAAGTACATAGTCAGAGAATGTACTTCAAGTAAAGTACAAGTTTCCGAAACTTACTTGAAGTAGTACTTTAAGTACAATGTACTTAAAGGGATGCTGAACCGATATCTGAAGTTTCCGAAATAAGCCCCGGACAAGCTTCCCGGGACCGCACTATACCTAAAAATGCTATTCATGTAAAGGGATGGAGATCGGATTATTATATTTCTTGGAATGACGACCGCTGATTGAGCCAGAAGCGCCAGAAGCCTCCGATGCGCGCGAGGCCCTCTGGGATTACTCGCAACGGAACTGACGTCAACAAACTGCAACGGAACTGACGTGAACAAGTCGAGCTGCCGACGCGCCACAGCGTGGAAGAAAGTTGCGCTTTGAATAATAGTAGACGGATGCCCGTCGCGTTGGAAGTTTGCCAACTAATCCAGCCAAGTTAGCTGCGCACTACCTGCCAGCCACCCTGCACCCTGCCACCCCCAGTCCACTTCTGCACCTGCGTCGTAGCGACGGCGGCGACTTTGGTCTGTGGGTTTCTCGGAGTTCGGCGATTTCTTTCCCGTCCTGATAATTTGGCCATGACGACGGCGACCACGGAGACTTCGACAGCGCTGATGTTTGATGCCGCCAAGATGCCGCTTGCTCGCGACGCTCGCTAGGCCGTTCGGCGCCGCATAGGTGTCGTGTCAAAAACGACATGATGAACACTGTTCGACAAATTTATCAGATAAAATTGCATTTCTTTTAAAAATATATCTCATCGTTTCGGGACGGGGTTCGCACGTCGCATTTCCGTTTCGTCGCGCCACCACGCGGCGTGAGCGCACGCCGGAGCCAACGAGGTAGGTTGGAGCCAACCGAGCCAACTTTGATGGCTCACCATAGCCGCGTTCTGCGTACTACAAGTTTGTTGTCGTCACGAAACGAGCTTTAAAAAAACTCACCAGGTGCACCTTAGAATATTTATTTACATAAATCATATAATTCAGACTACTTTATTGTTTCAAGTACCGTCATTTAAGAGCCATTTGTGTGCTGTAAATATCAAAACGACAAAGAATTTTGATTCTGTTTTTCAGTTCAGCATCCCTTTAAAGTACTCCCCAACACTGCCTCCTGCGCATATAGGGCGCATGTGCACATGCGGGCTTTGTGGAGTGGCGAGGAGGATAGCGGAAAGAGAGGCGGAAACGCTTGCAGACGATCGAAGCGCAAAAATCTAACGGCCTTGGAGCCGACAGCGTTTGCGTGGTTGGAACTAGAGCACTGCACGGGCCGGAATTTCTAGGCCCGGCCCGACCCGGCCCGGTAGAGACACGGCCCGGGCCCGGCCCGAGCCCGACAGAATTTTTAATTTCTAGGCCCGGCCCGACCCGGCCCGGTGGATACACGGCCCGGGCCCGGCCCGGGCCCGATAAAATTATATCGGGCACGGGCGCCCCTTTTTGATTGGACGGTTGGTAACACGGCAGGACATAGGTCGATTCTATTGGTCATTTCGAACCCGGATGCATCTTCAAACGGCATCTTCAAACGGCTGCATGAACGAAAAAAAGTATCTAGGGTACGTTAACTTATCTTGCATCCTAATGCATCTTCAAACGGCTGCATGAACGAAAAAATTATCTAGGGTACGTTAGCTTATCTTTGGTGGCATAGTAAGGCCCCCGCAGAAAGTAAAAAGTCGAGGTCCCGTTTTTTCTTCTTTTTTAGTTTCAAAAGCAAAGAAAACCGACAATCATTTCGTGCCCTCCGACCGGAGTGCCCTCGTTTTCTTGCGCGCTCTATCCTACGCTGCTGGTGGAGGCTTTCTAACTGCAAGACTCCTTTTTGTTATTATTTCTAACGACACTGTAGTGACTTTTCACTTCGCGTTTCTTGTTTTCAATGAACCTAAAAGATTAATGAGCAAACTTTTTGCTATCAACAATTTAGAATTTACGACAAAAAACTGACTGCCGAGGCACGGCCCAGGTCGGCCCGGGCCGGCGCGGCCCGAGAACTTTTTTGTTCAAGCCCGAGCCCGGCCCGGGCCCGAGAAAATACGTGCAACCCGGCCCGAGCCCGGCCCGCGGGCCGGGCCGGGCTCGGGCTTTCGGGCTGGCCCGGGCCCGTGCAGTGCTCTAGTTGGAACGGCTGGACGCGCGCAGCCTCGGACGTCTTCCCCCTTTTGATTGGAAGGGTCGGCTGCCGCCATCTATCGCCATGGACAGCCTTCGAGACAGCGTCCCCCAAAGGTCATCCTGGTGATCTCCCACACTACCTGGTGATAGTTAGGGGGTAGAAAATTGGCTTAGAAGGGCGCGAGAAATCAAATGTTTGTCTTTCTTAGACTTAGGCTAGGTGGCGCAAGCTACCGCCCGCTACAAAGGGTATAGCCAGTAACATCCATCCATCCATCCATCCGGAGACACTCGTCTTTGCTGTCTCGGCAAATCTGGTATCTCGGCGCGTCGGTGGCATGCCCTCTCCCTTGGCGCAGCGCGACGAGCATGAGTTTCTCTCGGAAGTGACCTGTCCCCAACGCTAGGGGAGGATTTAGTGCTGCAGGCACTTTGTCCAACGCAAATAAGCGGAATAGAATACATTCACCTTTAGTAGAGCAAAGTATGCCGATCGTTCGCTTTCGCCCCTTTCTCGCCCCTTGTATTGCAAACGATGCGCATAAACCACGTGACCTCCAACGAGCAGCTCATGGAAACGTACTCAAATGTAGGCACACTATGCTTCGTTTCAGCCCAAAGTCCAGACGCAGCCGAAGCTACGAGCTAATGGGATCAATCGAGCATCGTCGAAAGCGCAAGTGGCCGGGCCTTTTCCGTTTGATTGGTTCAGCGATGATAGCGTGCAGAGACGTGACGAACACCATGATTGTGCGCTTTTCACGCTGTCCGGTTGGTCCCATCAGCTCGTAGCGTCCGCTGCGTCTGGACTTAAGGGCTGTTTATACTCCAACGTCGACGAACGCAACGAGCGCCGGCGCAGACCGACGTTCGTCGGCCACTACGTTGCGCCGAGAAGCGCCCGAACGATGGTGTTTACAGTCCAGCGCAGACCAACGCTGGACGTCTTCATGTTGTCATGTCACGCTTCAAAACAACCATTCGGGGTAGCGGTTAGGAGTTCAAAAACAAGCAAATGATGGTGATAACGAGTGCAAACCAGCATTTATTTTCTCCTAACTGCCACACAAATGTCAACGAAAAAAAAAAAAAAAAAAGCCCGATAACCGTCGAATTTAGCCGTTTGCACTGGTTCGCCGGAATCGTGCCAAGCGACTCCGGCGATTTCGCCGGAATGCTTCAATGAAATCTATGCACTCGATATTCCACAGAAACCTCTTTTTGACAGGTATGTTATCATTATAGTAGACTTTCACGCTGACTTAAGAAACGGACACCGAAGAGAGCGGACGATGCCTAAATTCGAAATTTCGAGTTTAGGCATCGTCCGAAATTGTAACGCACTTTACAAAGCCTATAAACAATACAGGATTCAGTTCAATTGTCATCGCGCATCGCTACTATCGTTTACAAGCTGAGACCATTTACAAGCTGGGGTACGCGTATATACATTTCGTCGAGAGCACAGAGCAGCGAGGAGGAAAAAGAGAGAGAGAGAGAGGAGGAAAGGGGGAGAGAGGCCGCCGTGATTGGCCCTTCTAGTCACGTGGTACGCGCCCGGCTGTTCTGGCCGTCACCCCCCGCAAGCCTCGCCCGCGAGCAGACGCCGCCGGCGCCTTTGGGCTGCTGTGGCTGCCACGCCGGCCCCGCCGAAGTCAAAGGTACGCTGCGAGTGTGTAATCCACAAAACTGAAAATGGGTCCATATCACATGAGCGAATGACATTTGAGCGAATTGACGTTTTAGCGAATAACGGGGGTGCGCGTTAACCCATCCGCCGCGCTGCGCTTACGCCGCTTCGCGGCGACAGTCTGTGTCGGCTCATTACAAAAATGTGAACCCATTTGGCCCACCCGAAAACGCCGCTTCGCGGCGTCCGACTATTCGCTAAAGTGTCATTCGGTGAAACGAGGGCGTTCGCTAAAATGTCATTCGATCAAGTGAGTGCCTCCCGTGCTCTGCCTAGGTTCACTGGTTGTACATTGGGAGTCACGGGCGTGTTTCCTACTGTGAGAGCGTCGATCTCACTTCTAAATTTTCAGTTTTCTGGATTACACACTCGCAGCGTACCTTTGACTTCGGCGGGGCCGGCGTGGCAGCCACAGCAGCCCAAAGGCGCCGGCGGCGTCTGCTCGCGGGCGAGGCTAGCGGGGGGTGACGGCCAGAACAGCCGGGCGCATACCACGTGATACAAGGGCCAATCACGGCGGCCTCTTTTCCCCTTTCCTCCTCTCTCTCTTTTTTTTCCTCCTCGCGGCTCTGTGCTCTCGGCGAAATGTATATACGCTTCCCGTACATTCGACGACGCTTTTTCGATCGGGAAAGACTGTCGGTGAGTGCGACTGGCACATGATTATAAATAGCACACGCATTAGGTCATCCTTAAATCTAATTAACCCTATCTCTGGCGCGTCATCGGGTTTCCAGCTTTTGCCGGCACCCCAACACCACGGCCCACCACCACCGGCTCGTTAGGTCGATAGGCCTATCGAGAATCGGGGGTAGCGCATCCTCGGAGCGGTCCACGTCCACGCACACAATCGCCCAGTCAAGCGCACGAACGGTAAATACGCACACCAACACGGGAACACGACAACAGCACACGACACACGGCAAGAACGGCAGGTTCAGATTCCAGAAACCAGCATCTCGCACACTCTGACCGGCCCCGACGACCCCGCCAACCGATTCCCGAATGAGGCATTCGCGCGAGGGCTTCTGGGACAGCCTGCGTCGGCGGCGCCGACGTCCAACGTCGAACGTAGAGCATGTCCAAGTCCGTCGCAAGCTACGCTGTCGCGCGTCGAGCTGCTCGGCGCGGCTCCGCGTTCAACTTGACGTTGGAGTATAGACACCCCGTTCGCAGACAGCGTCAGCGAGCGTGAACGAGCGCGTGCGCTCGTTGACGTTACGACGAAGTAGAAACAGCCCTTTAAAGGGCAACTCCGCTCCATTCTAAAAATTTCGGGATAAATAGTAATTTCGCATTAAAAAGCACTACTAAAAGACACTACGTCATTTGCTTCGCAAAAGATAGGACATATATTTTTAAATATAATTTTAAACACAAGTATAAATCTAAGCCGAAACTTCGGCCCCATTCCGCAACATTGGCCTCGGGCCGCCAAGAACATGGCTATCATGTGTACGAGATGTCACGTGATCCTATCGCAACGACGGGCGGGATAGGGGCGGGCATGTGCCAGGCGCAAGTTTGGTCTGCACCGCACTCTTCACTACGTTTTGGTGTCTACGACATTCGACGAAGTCTGCACAACTGCGGCATAAGTCTGCGCACGTAAGGTCCGTAGTGTGAACGAAACTCCGAGAGACAGTAGTTACAAACGGTGAGACGACGACGGCGGCTGTGACGCGGGAGACGGCGGTGTAATGGCGGGACTATACGACGGGACGGCTCCCAAGAAGCGCGCTGCGCAGTGGTTTCTCTACACCCCCCCCCCCCCCCCTTTGTTCTTCTGAAGGCACTTAATTCGCAACGACTCCTCTATTTTCAATTCCCCCCCCTCCCCCCCCCCCCCAAAAAAAAAAAAAGTTAGACATTCCCCGTAATTTCAATTCCTGGGGAAACCCATGGCGCTGCGCAGCTGCGCGTTACGCAAATCACATGGATACTGCTGAGCGCCGAGAGGAAACTTTGCTGACGTCACCAGCCACGCTTGCTCGGAGAAGTAAAAACAAACAAAAAGGGGCAATGGTGTTGACGTTTCTCTCAATGTTGGCTACGCCCACGCCGTGCCTGCAGTCTGGACTGTGCTGTTGGTTGCACCTCGATTCGCCCGCTAGAGTCGGCCGATTTCGGCAACTTGAAGAGTTGCAAAGTGTGCCGCACAGTTTAAGAAATGTTTAGATAAAACTGCGTCGTCATATTTGACGTGTGGTCTTCCTGGTTTATACATACTAAAGAAGACTGCATTGTTTTTTTGTTTTTTTTCAAAATTAAAAATGAGGCGGAGTTGATAGGGGCCCGCCAATCAAAGGGCAACATAGATGACGCATAGAGAACGCGCGATGACGGAGCAACCAAGTTCACGTCGTCATTGGTTCAGGTCGGGGGTAAACAAAAGCACGTGGGCGCGTTTGGGGGGTAAACAAACGCACAATCGAGCAGCCGGAAACCCACTCCAATGTAGTCCCACTCAGACTTGTACACGTTACTGAAAAATAGTAAGGAATTACAGTTACAATTACTCGAGGCTAAATTGTAATTTATTACAATTACAATTACTCTCCCATAAAAGTAAGTGACCGTTACCCCAAAAAGTAATCCGTTACTTTCGTGGCGTTACTTTCAACAATATTGTCTACCATTAAGAAACAAAGGGAAGAGGGTTATTCAAGTTCTTATTGTTGCAACCTGTTCCATTTAATATCCTTGAGTATTTTGCACAACAGCTGACTCTCGAAAGTCTCGTCAGACATTTTGCGCTATTTCTTACTGAAGATGTCGACTGTTACGCTGAACACCCTTTGAACTGAGGCACTGTATGGGAGTGGCATATTATTCCTCACGAATGGGATCCGGCCAACTCGTCGAAAGCCAACTCGTCGACGGCCAACTCGTCGACGGGCCATTCGTCGAAGAGGGCAATTCGTCGAAGGGCAACTTGTCGAAAGGGAAAATTGGTCGAAGGGCGATTCGTCGAATGGGTTGAATGACGGTCCAAGGTAAAAGTTCGTGGTTCCTTTTTATCTTTTGACAAATTTTTATTTGTGTTTGGACTAGGGTCAGCGCCTTTGTTAAGTTACAAGATTGAAAGAAAAATTACAAGAAGGCAAAGACAGGAGAGAACCTTTAAACAAGTTGAAAAATGTGTCATCTCAGGATCGTCCCTTTGTCACCTATTTTATTACTTATTTTGTAATGAGCCGCCGCAGACTGTCGCCGCGAACGGCGTAAACGGGTGGGCCAGGTGGGTCGACAATTTTGTAATGAGCCGCCGCAAGCTGTCGCCGCGAAGCGGCGTCAACTGATGGGCCGGATAGGCCGGGTAGGTTAACACGCGCCCCAGTGATACATGAGCGACGTAGTGACACTGCCCCACTGCACCGTGAAAGTGGCGAAAGCGGCAAGTTGTTACCTTCGACAAGAAAGAGCAGACTGGAGGTCAGTTTTTTAAGGAGAGCGCCAATTGTACACAATTTTTTACGAAAGAGTTACACATAAAAGACAGAACTCAGATTATTATAGGGCAATATATGCTTTAATATGTAAAGAAAAAATTATATATCTGGCTTTAAAAAAGCGGCAACCAGTTGGCCTCTTCGACGAGTTTTCCTTCGACGAGTTGCCCTATGACGAATGGGCCTATTCGATGAATGGGCCGCCGACGAGTTGGCCGTCGACGAGTTGGCTTTCGACGGGTTGGCCTAGACCCCTCACGAATGCTTTATGCTCTGCATTGAGCTTCTTCAGCGAAGCAATGGAAGTACTATTTACTTCAAAGATAGAGCAAAGCTTCGTCGCAGCAGCCGTTGCCTGATATTCGAGAGTTTTAGTAGATCGTTCCGATACCTCCATACCCCCGATAACGTTATGATGAATGCGCATGTGCGGCGGCGGAGTATCGGGTATCGTTATCGGAGTCATCGGACCAATCTACTGAAATTCTCCATTGTCGAAATCGCGAAGCTGTAGAAGTCATTATACATCTGGCCAAAACTAGAATAAAAATTAATTAATGTCCATCTTAGTATACCGGCATATACTGCCAGACAATAGCAAAACATAGTTGTAACAGTAAGGTATTATCGATGTTCTTCTTCCTTTGGTTCTGAACAGGTCAAGCCTCGGTTGAGACGTCGGTGAATAAAAAAAGGTTTCCAGTATATAAATATAAGTAATCGAAAGAAAAAAAAAAGGACACTCATAACAGCAATTAATTAGAACGTCGGTTAAAACAAGGAAATGTAAACGCACGTTTGCCGCGTGTACCTTTCTTGATGCCGTTCAGAAACGCACGGAGCACGAACCGACTGCAGTTTACTCCGGTGTTCTCCAGATAGACGTCTGCTGATGCCACGGGCAGCGATGGGCAGAGAACTAAGTAAGCCGCGCTATGGCCCCACTCACGAGTTTCACTCTCCTCAAGCTCAGAATATCAAGTCTACGTCAGCCACCATTATGTTTTATTTGTAAAAATATCTGCTTGAGGTAAGATGCGTTCTGCTGGGGTAAAAACAGGGAGAAGAAAAAAGGAAGACTAGTACCATTTTCGAAGTGCTCGCAAAAAGCTGACTCACAAAAATGGTGACTGAGATGTAGATAACGTGGCTGGAATTCACAAATGAAGTGGGCCAACCCTAGAGTGCCTTCATGTGCGGCTCCCTAGGCCAACCCTAGAAGTTGGACTACAAAAGAGTAAGTAGCTCTTAAAACAGGGTCAAATAAGGTGAAAGAAGCAGAAAAAAATGCATTCTGAGAGAAGATGATAAGGGTGCAGCAACGAACGAGGATGCTTGTGGCAATAACACCTTCACATATTATCACATCCCTTTTAGTGGATTTAGGGCAGTCGGAGCGTGGTCTCGTGTTGTGACATTATGAAATGGTCGCATGTGAACGAAACTCCGAGAGACAGTAGTTACAAACGGTGAGACGACGACGGCGGCTGTGACGCGGGAGACGGCGGTGTAATGGCGGGACTATACGACGGGACGGCTCCCAAGAAGCGCGCTGCGCAGTGGTTTCTCTACACCCCCCCCCCCCCCTTTGTTCTTCTGAAGGCACTTAATTCGCAACGACTCCTCTATTTTAAATTCCCCCCCCTCCCCCCCCCCCCAAAAAAAAAAAAAGTTAGACATTCCCCGTAATTTCAATTCCTGGGGAAACCCATGGCGCTGCGCAGCTGCGCGTTACGCAAATCACATGGATACTGCTGAGCGCCGAGAGGAAACTTTGCTGACGTCACCAGCCACGCTTGCTCGGAGAAGTAAAAACAAACAAAAAGGGGCAATGGTGTTGACGTTTCTCTCAATGTTGGCTACGCCCACGCCGTGCCTGCAGTCTGGACTGTGCTGTTGGTTGCACCTCGATTCGCCCGCTAGAGTCGGCCGATTTCGGCAACTTGGAGAGTTGCAAAGTGTGCCGCACAGTTTAAGAAATGTTTAGATAAAACTGCGTCGTCATATTTGACGTGTGGTCTTCCTGGTTTATACATACTAAAGAAGACTGCATTTTTTTTTTTTTTTTTCAAAATTAAAAATGAGGCGGAGTTGATGGGGGCCCGCCAATCAAAGGGCAACATAGATGACGCATAGAGAACGCGCGATGACGGAGCAACCAAGTTCACGTCGTCATTGGTTCAGGTCGGGGGTAAACAAAAGCACGTGGGCGCGTTTGGGGGGTAAACAAACGCACAATCGAGCAGCCGGAAACCCACTCCAATGTAGTCCCACTAGCCGTCCCACGAGTGAGCGGCGTCGATCTCGCTCGGCGGACTGGCTCGACATGCGACAGAGCGACACCTGCTCGAGGCCGTATAGTGCATGCTAGACTTTTCACGTCACCTACCGTAGGCCAGTGCGGGGCACAGAGTGGATGCTGGGTCAGCTTTCTGTTTGGGCCTCAAGTTCCACCAGGGAGGGCATCCAGCCGATGGGTGACGCGGCCCTCGTGTTCAATCTGCGTCCCGCTTTGGCCTCCGCTAGGTGGCATCAAAAATCGAGCACTACGGCCTCTTTATTTAAGAGGCGCTATTTAGCATGCGGCTAGTGCATAGACTAACTGAGTATGATCTGTTCGCGGAACTGCGTGTCGCAATCGCAAGAAATATCCCATTTCGATCCTCCTGGTCTTGCGAGAGGCGAGCATGCGTCGCTCTTGCAGGAACCGCGGCGGCGTGCGGCGTGCAACCTTGGTTAACGTTGGCGCAGCGATGCGCCGGCCCTCCAGGACGAACCGGTAAAGCTGCTGGTGCGATCTCGTGGTTTCAGTACGGTGCTTCGCGCCCGCGGGCTTTAGTGTAAATGAAACGCTAGATAAAGCCACGCTCTCGCAACAGCAGCATTTGGCTGCTTTGCATGCTGTATGAAATAGAAAGAGGGCGTAGCAGCTTCGATCAATGCCATCGAGAACAATGAAGGCCCGCGAACGCCCCCCTCTTCCCCCATGGAACGTCATCGCAGTCGGATGGCGTCGATTCGTCAATTGGACCCGAGCCCGATGCCGAGCGTCCTTCGACGCACTGATTGGACACGAGGCCGAGCCGAGCACTGACGCGGCACTCGTATCCAATCCGCGTGTCTTTGCTCGATCTCGATGTGATGACGTCAAAATTCTAGTGCACAGGCTTTGATTAAGCTAGGTGACGTCGTTTCGACTCGTTCAGTATACGAATGAAAAAAAGGAAAAAAAAAAAATTCTGACACGGATAGGCAATTTTGGAACAAAATTCGCGTAATGGTGTCGCCGACAGCTTTAAGGTCTTTCCGGGAACCACTAGAATTCGAGTTTTCGTTATCGGTATTTTTTTTTTTTTACGTGACATCCATTCGGGGAGCGATATGCACGGCACGACGGACATTCCGGTTCCATACCACGGAGCAGTGCCAGAAGAGACGCAGGGTCAGACGCCAATGGTGTCGCCTTCACTAGCCGTACGGGAACCGGCGCACGATTTTGGCACGCGTCGACCAGTGATATATATATATACTTTTTTTTTTTTTGCCTTACGATGGACCGCAGCGGACGCTACGAGTCTTGCTAGCCAGTACGCCGCCGCGAACGTAGCACGTTGCGCCACCTCGGCGAAGGTCATGTGACACTCACGCAGCATGAGACTGGCTTTGATGGGTCGTCCTCAGCGGAACACCATAAGGTCGCACGCATCCGCTCGGAGTAGCGTACGTTGTATGTCTTTATGGGCGGAAAGGCGTGTTCGGACCGAATAGTTAACCGCGCGACATTCGTTACGGGAGCATACATCACGCGGTATCAGTGGATCGCTGCTCCAACGTTGTGCAATTGGAAACTTGGGTTTATGTCGCCAAGTGTCGTAAATCTCATAAACTATCAAGTTAAAAAAAAAAAAAAGCTAAAAAACTTTTTGGGAAAAAAATAAAACGAGTTAGAGTTGAATTCTGGTGTATTTTTATCCCGTGAATTTGAATATCGCGTGTTTTCTTTTTCCGAAGATGTAACTAAACGCGAGAAAACACGAAAAACCTCCGTCCAGTCGTTACGTCATAAACATATCTTTCGTCCAGCAAGCGCGTGTCGCTTGTGTAGGCAGCGCGCCTACAATTGCAAGCTTGCCAGGTGTGTTCCCCCACAATGACACCAGTCGTGAAGTCTCTTTCTGACCTTTTTCAAAATAGCGAGAGTGCGCGTGCATAGCTTTGACAGGCGCTGAAGATGCGCGAGAGCAGAGATTCCGAAAACCCTGTATATGACGTCAGGCTCCGAGAAGGAGTGGCTTCAGCGGTGCTTTGAAAGTGATTTTCTGCAGCCTCAATGCACCAAGCTAAAAAAAGAAAAAGAAAAACAATTTCCATATTTGTGATCCTGGAGGCCGAATGAAGACGATTTAATTGTTTCCCCTCAAATACAAAACCGCCCCAGTTTTTCTTTAAGCGTGTCTTACACAGTTAGGGTCAGTCTTGTGTTGTACGCGTTACTCGAAAAGAAGTGACCAATTCCAATTCCAATTACATTTAGTTAAAAAGTATCAAATTAGATTACTTGAGTAGTTGAAAAAGTAACAGTTATTTTTTTTCCGGTTACCTCGGATTTTCTGAACGACAGAGTTTCCTACCAGTTTGAAAACGGTTCTTTGATGCTGTCTATTATTGGATTAGAATCAACAGGTTATCAGCTAATTACCTTAATCCGCTAATGTAGGTAAACCAACCCCCTGTCGGAAACTTGGTTCGAGGGTTTCTAGGCAGGAAACCTGTACAGACAAATGTCGCCAATAGAAAGGGGGGGGGGGGGGGATAGTAACGGTGAAGAGTAATTTTAATACCTCCAGAAGTTATTAGATTACTCTTGCGATTACTTCCTAATACATGTACTCAAACGACTACACGATCTCATCAAAAAGTAATCGGTTACAAGTAATTTGATTACTCGTAATGCGTGCCGTCCAAGTCTTAGAGCGCGAACACGATATCGGCGATTTTCTCGCATTTTACTTGGAAGGAAAATCGACGTACACCAAACTTTATCGCTTACGGTAGTAGCCTAAATAAGACCTTCCCACCATACTAGTACAGTTTGAACGTTACCGTCTAAATTACAAAAAAAAAAAAAACGAAAAAAAAAACAACAGGCGATTGTTTGTTTGCGTTAACAGTGCCGCGCTATATGTACGTGATGTCCCGTCAATATGAACACCTCTGTTCCCCCCAAAGTATCGTCCCTAATCTGAGTTGTCCATAATAATGAGACATAAATTCACGTATTTTCTCAGTTTTTCCCCAAAAAGGGTGTCCATATACGTATCCATATTAACGGGGTTCATATTAACAAAACATGGCTTTATACATATTTGCATATACCCGGACATTGGTCAGCTCTCGTTCTCATAAATCTGTAAAAATAGGAATGCACTAGAACAGGCAAAACCCTAATGCCCGTGTCCCACTAGAGCGACAGACAGAAACAAAAGACAGCGACAAGCCTCAAACCCATGCAGCATTCTCGCGATGGTACCTTTGGCAGGCATTTAGTCGTTCGGTGCTCGTGAAGTAAGCGCGAGCGATTGCAAGCCTGCCAAAGATACCCTCGCGTGCATGATGCTCGTGTTTGAGCATAGCCTCCTTTATTCTACAAAGCCTATCAAATCGCGAAAGACTCTGGTTTGAGGCTTGTCGCTGTCGTTTGTTTCTGTCTGTCGCTCTAGTGGGACACGGGCATTAAGATTCACAGCATCTGTTGCCCAGAACAAAAAAAAAAAAAAAAAAAAAATCTTGAAAGCTGGCCAGTAAAGTAATTTCAATGGAGTCCCCGATACCCATATGTATGGGCCTTCGTGCTTTGCCGGGTGCTGTCGCAGCACCAACTTGGCAGGTTATGCCATCTCAGACATGCCTACACGCATATTGCCTTATCATGAATTTGAACGCAGAAGAAAAATGGACAGTTTGATACTGTAACCCCATGTTCCCACAAAAAGAAAAAAAAAAAATCGCTAGCCGTTGAATGGTTAAAACTTAAAACAACATGCGTTTCGTTAAAGCTCGTCAAAATATTAGGTGCTGGAGAAAATCAGGCATCTGCGTTAAGTCATTATCTAAAACTCTTTTTGTTCACGTTACGCCCATTGAGAAAGGCGGCGAAAGAGCCCAAGTACGCACCTGATCTCGATACACCATTACCTTCTTCCGCACATTAAAGTCCGTCTGCTATGGTCACCAACTTTGCCCCAGTAACAGCTACAGCCGTGCCACCCTCCGAATGCCGTCTGCTACCAACGCGGCAACTCTAGCTGCCGAACAGTACGCGCTGCGCGCTAATGAATTGGTATGTGTACATTTATGCAGCCTGAACTTAGTTTATACCCTATTTCACCTAGGGTGCCTCAATGTCCTTCTGTTTAGGGTGATGCCACCCTTTGTAGTACCCGATGCCGACAGCACGCGCCCACGGGTAAAATACAAAGAAATTGACGAAAACAAAATGTCGCCATAGCACAGTCAGCGCCACAAGTGCGTGCAAGGACACGCTTTTTCACGCGCTTGCGAACAAAAACTAAAAATAAAAGTGTGGGACAAAATGGCCAGATGTCTTCACCCTAAGCAAAGCGCACATGAAGGCACCCTAATTTCCCGCAGGAAAGGCTACAAGCGCGAGCTCCTTGCTCTGGGGCAGATCTCGGCGACACACGCTCTCGTGCAATAAGGGCAGCTGCCAACGCAATGAGCCCGCGCTCCTAGCCTTGGCTGCGGTACAACATAAGGTGAAACGAAGTATAGTCTGCCTCTAAGGGCGACTTAATTGTCTCCCAGCTGTAGATGAGCAATTTAGCCAGCGCAGTACAAGCGCTAGCCTGGGGTCTTTAACGTGCACCACACAGTAGTGATACACGACCTCACGCCGGTACGATGCTCATCCAGATCGAAATGGGCAGGGGTGGAGATTGAACCCAGGATCCCTGGATTCTGCAGCGCGAGCTTTGGCTCCACGTGCTCAGAGCTGGTCTGCGCTAGCCCACTCGGCCACCGATCCCTCCCCGCGCTGCGCACTGACACCCCTCGCTTCGCTCGGTGAAACTTTAGTAAATCTCAGGCCATAGCTTGTATACCAAGCCTCGTCTGAACCGTCAAAGGGTTCGCCCAGGCGACCGCTTTCCACCCTCAGCATCAACCTCCGCAGAGCGACGCGTCCGATTTTGGTTAGAGTTGCAGCGTGCACGTTTGCAAACGAGTTTCGGAAGATGGCGTCTTCCGTTGCTGGCTTCAGACGCTGCGTATATCTGCACTTTTTCACCGTGCTTTTTAATGCGTGAAAGGTGAGCAAAAAGAGTTCGAAATCAGTGCTTGACGCAGATGGGAGATTTTCTCCAGCGCCAATATTTTGACGATTGTTACACGCGAAGTATGCCTTTAGCTCGCAATTTGGACGAAGTTTCTTGTACTGTAACATGGGGCTAGAATATTTTGTGATAAAAAAAAGCACACACACACACCAATTCGCCCGATATTGACCTTTGTTTCTACGCAAATATAATTTGCTTAAACTCTCCAATAAGCGCACTTGTCATAGTAACGTGCATTGACATACGTCAACAAACGCGCGTCACAAACACATATACACTTTCAAAGATAAATATGAGCGCAATCGTAGTAATAAAAAAACTGAATGTATAGACACGGTGCTCTTCGCATATAGTATAGACCTTTTTCGCAAGGGCGCCGCCATCTTGAATTGTCGTCACTTCCAGTATGGGCGAAAACATTGTTTTGCCGTCGCCACGCCAATAAAAGGCATTTAGGACATAAACGTAACCGACACACATTCTCGTTTTGCCTCCCCTCTATTTTTTTACTATTTGCAGGTTGAAACGTTCTGATATTTGTTTCGTCGCCCATACCGGATATGCCCACTTGGCGGTCGGGGGCGAGAGTAAGCGGAAAAGGTCTATAGTAAAGTCGATACCTCGTGGTGCACTGTCTGCCCCCAAGAGCAAACTCACGAATGGCACGTGAAACCCCGCGTTAAAGTGGAAGAGAGGTCAAGGTCACTCTTGAATATAAAATCATGTGGTTATAGGTAAGTAAACGAAATGCAGAGAGCAAATCGTCTGCTTTTTGCGCAGGAGCGCGGCGACGTCAGAACGACGCCAAGCTCTGATCGCCTTTGATTGAAAGGATAGTAGGCAGACCTCAATGCTAGGTGCCTCGTAGTCTACCCACTATTTTTTTTTTCAATCAGTCAATAAGAGCTTGGCATGCTGACATTATCTCAACCCCTGTGCAAGAAGCAGACGAGCTGGCGCTCCGCATTGCGTCCAGCTTGTGTTCCAATTGGCGCCTTGGGGAAGAACGCTCTCTCTCGCGGGGTGAACCCTTAAGGTTCTTTGTAGCCTTCGTGATAATGAAGTTGCCAAAATTATTTCGTTTTCGTTTTTCGTGTCATTCTTAAGTTGTTCAAAACAGACAGTGCATCACCCTCCTTACGAGTCGCAGACAGATGCAGGCGGTTTCCAAAACGGCGTCGGATGCCTCGTGATCCCCGCGCCCGGTCTCCATGCTTGACGAGTCACGTCTGCGTGTGGGCTGTCGTGGCGATTTCGTACAGGTACGTGTGCATGCGGACGCCGCTTGTTTCTTAAAAAAAAAAATGCTCGCGGATCGCCCTTGGGCCATCCACTTGATGGCATCACGTAATTTCTTGTACCCGTCTTTGTTCTTTAACTGCGTAGTAACGCCGCGTCCCACTCCAGGAAACCTTAAAATTATCCCCGCTTCCTCCGTGGAAATTGCTGCTGTATACACGACGAAAGCTTCACGTGGCGACGCAGTCTGCATCTTCCTCGAATTCGAGAGTTCCTTGTCATTGAAGACAAAGCTAATGAACATGCGAGCTGGTTACATTTTCAGACGTGTGTGTTTGTCCTCCTCTTGTCGTCCGTTCATCTCCGGTCGAAATTATGTGTTTCTGTCATCATGGTGAAGAATAGAAGTATAGAAATTGTGCTGATTTACTCGAATAGAAACCGTTGTGAGTTCCAGCTTAGACAACTTACCCGTAGTTTTAGCGGAGATTTTTCGCGAAATACGAGAGTTTTTGTGTTCGTGTTTCGTACTCATTTGATGGGAGTCACATATGCATGCTTATGAACGAGCTTCCACTTTGGATTAGGGTGGCCAGATTAACATTTTAGAGGGTGAGAGTCTATTGCTAAGTTCAATTACGACATCGGTCAATTTTTTATGCATAGATGAAGGCGTTCATGCGACACTTGAATTCGTTGCAACGGACCAAATGCACGGGAAAACGAAAGTCATTAGTGAATGCGAGTGAACGACCTATCACGTGTGCACGTCTGCTATATAAATACCACATTCCTCATTTACCTTCTCCCGGTGCCTACGAGACCAATTGCTAAGAGGTATGAAACGCTTCCAGAAAAAAGGAAAAGGCAGATGGCTTTTACGCATAAACGTAATATAAGGTAGCAGTCTCAGCATGACGCTTCACATTCACGCGCACGTGGAGTCGACACGGATCGAGTTTTGAAAGCAACAGATGAGTTCTTGTTTTGTGTCGTGATGTAGGCGAGTTGGTTCATGGTAAACGGAAATCAACAGCGCACGAAAATAGACAAGGACGAAGCGGACATGCGGACGACACAAGCGCTGGTCTCACAACTAAACATTTATTGAAAAAAATATCAATGAAGTAAACCTCACTATCGCTTCAGCACGTGTCAAGATAAGCAATTTCTTTTTATGTGAAGAAAAACCAATGTTTGGCTGACGCAAGCATCTTGCCCCTCCTTTGTTATTGCATACGCTTCCAATCATTCTCTGGTGGTTTTATCTGCCCTCCCGATGATGGTGATGTTGTTGAATTTGGGCTGGCATTTACAGGCAGCACAATGCAGAGGCAAGTGACTCCCAGCGGTCGACCGGAGTGACCAGTGATATTCAAGTGCCCTGTCATTAACACAGCGGTCTATTTGACTGATGTACACTCTTCCGCAGCTTAGTGGGATCTTGTATACCACACCAATCACATAATCAACATACTTGCTCCTGTGCTTTACGGCACATTGGCTCTTGCCCCCAGCCTTTTCCGCAATTCTAGGGCAGAGTTGCGCCAACTTTCGAGGTGCCGAAAAAACAACATTGACGTCAAACCGCCCAGCTACCTTTTGCGAATTGTACGAGATTTTATGCATGCATGTATGCCCCCCCCCCCCCCCCCCCCCCCCCCCGCCCCCAGTCGCTTCAGTCCGCCTCCCGTCGTTTGAAGCGCCATCTAGATTTTCGTTTCATAAGTGTGTGTTCCATAGAGCAGAGCTGGAGCGCCATCTTGACGCTGTGCTTCGAAACGAACGTATTCCACAGAATACACTGAAGTTACCGTAGCAGCCGTCTGGCGCGTCGAACGATGGGAGGCAAGTCGTGGTGAGTGAGGGGGGGTACTGCCCATGCAAGCAGCGTCTATGAGCAGTTCCGTAACTGAGCTGATCTAAGAACGTTTACCTGAGCTCGTGTCATCACTTATTGGACACGAGTCCCGGACGAACGATGACGTAGCCCTTGTGTCCTATCCGTGCCCCGTGTTTGCTTCTTGCAGGTGACACCAAACATATCAGCACTGCGGGTTTGCTATCTGTATCTAGAAAGTGTGCGACTGCTGACGTGGTAAAAGGTCAGGCAGAAGTGAGCTGCGATCCCCGATCCTGCAAACGCCCTTGTTAGCGCGATGGTCGACCACATGCACGTATCCAGGTGGAGGGAGGATGTTCCAATCGTCGATCAAGGCCTGGCTCGGCGTTGCGTGCCGCAGAAAACGTCGCCAAGGTGTCCAGTCCAAGAGCGAAGGACGCGCGGATTGGGAACGGCATCGCGTCCAGCCTTGATCCGGCGAAAAATGCGATAAGCGATAAGCGCCGAGAACCTCTTCTTGCGTTCTATGGCAGCCTCGCACGCGGCGCCACGTTGGCTGGATGTGCGGGCTCGTCCGTTTCGGCGCGCCGAATTCATTAGAGATCGTTTATGCGATAGAGCATTCCTCTGACCATCCGATAGAGCTCATTCCTGCGTTCCTCTTTCCTTAATTTAATTGAATGTGCGCTTAATCTTCGGGCGTTTCTCCGCTGAGGATAGCAGTTGCTCGAAGAAGCTCGAGCACAAGGTCCCGTGCTCTCATTAGACGCTGACTGTTCATTTTGAGTAGGCTTTCATAAATGTCCATTTAATTTATTTATTTACGAGGCGGCTGTGGTGGGACAGTGTTTGTTCTTCGACGAATGCATAGGGAACACCAAGCATCAGCGTTTAAAAAAATAAATACTGATAAAACATTGCAAATACTAAATGAATAAGGCTGAACTAGGATAAAAGAAGTGCTATATATATATAAATAAAAGGTTGTTTTCACGTTATTTTTGATTTGACAAGAGGTTTTATAAAACGTTTCAGAACGCCAGTAGGCGTTAATGGATGAATGAGGAGCTTTTTGGTTGGAGCAACAGCGACGATGGCCATTCTGCGCCAAACTCAACCATATTTGGGTATAGCCCACAGGTAGAATGTCCGAAAAAGTCCGAAAAACACCCGCCGGTAATTTTTGTTGTCAATTCGGATTTATCCGATGATCTCTGTATTTAAATGTACCCACCCCCCCCCCCCCCTTCTACCCCCCCCCCCCCGTACACACACACAAAGACTATTTTACAGTTAAGTTTGGACAGCGCAGTGTCGAAAGTCTTGAGAAAATGTCACCCCAGTTTTCTTTCAAATCTCGGACCATTGACAAAAATAATTTTACCACTTATCTCGTCAAGGTTCATCGGGACAACAGGTTTTCTGGGGCACACCGAAAGCCACTATCCCGGTTCCCCGTTTGGGCCATAGTGCTTCTGAGAGGAAACAGGGGTTGTGGTTTTGTAACAGAGAAAGCTGTGGTGAACCATAGAAGTTTCATAGAAGGGAAAAGAGGGGGCGGGCAGTTGAAACCACTCTGTTAGAACCCTTCACTCTCTACCCAGTGCAGCCGCGGGGTAGGTTGTCGGATATGATGGGATGATTACGAGATTCCTAGCGACTATCTGCAGGAACCTATTGATTTTAAGGTTTCGACATTTTTCGAAGAAACCCTCGTTGGCAACTTTTGTCGTGGGACAAAGTGGTATTGCCAATGGCAGTGGCGCAAACGCCAAATCCAGTTGAAGATATATTAATTGATATAAGCTCGTTCTTTTGAAGCTAGCACACGCTCACACACAAAAATCGTTTTTTTTTCTTATTGAAAAAAATAATTAAGCTTTAAGTTTCAAAAATTAAGAATCGAAAAAAGAAAAGCCTCCGAAAAACACTTTTTTAATTTGGCAAGAATAAACTCCGAATACACGGAATATCCTATATACTGTATTTTCCAGACTATTGTCCGCGGACTATACATGTCTAAAATTTGAAAATTCACCCGATGCGGACTATCTGCAGGTGCGGACTATACAAGGATTTGTTTTTTTTTTCTACATCGTTCACTGTGACAAGTCGTGAAGGATTTTATGAGTAACGGACTATACTAATGTTGATTTATGTATGATAAGGCTTCTTCGTGAGCTAATACAGTAGGTATTTGTCGAGGTGTGCTGTGTTTGATACTTTTTACGTTCGGAGTCGGCACTATTTACAAACTATGCAAGGGGTGCGGATTATGCACCGGGTGCGCTCTCGAAATAAATAAACAGGGAAAACCCGGAACGACGGCTAACTGATTTAAGCGGGAAAGTTTGCTGGTGATTTGAAAGCTGGTTCCGGCGCGGAGACTCCGGCTTCACCCTTTCAGTCAGCGACAGCTTAACAAATGCAGGGCCTGGCTTATAAATACGTTCTGATTCGTGATTGGTTTTCGGGCGTTCTGATCGGCTAATGCCGCCCTCTCATTGGCTGCGGGCCGATATTACAAGATGGGTGCGACTGGCCACGCCGTTTTTAAGCTGCCCAGGGTCACTGACAGCTTGAGAAATGCGAGGCGAATCCCGAGGATCTTTTTATCGCTCCTCAGCCGATCACCAAGCCAGAAGCGTGATCATATAACGGGCCACGCCCTGTATTTCTGGAACTGTCGATGACTACCGTAAAATACCCGGGGAAGCGCTTACCCCCGTTTCAATGAAAACTGGGTCAATCTATAGACATGGGCGCTTAATTCCAGTCGAATCGGGCGCTTAACGTATAGAGTTTGCAGAATTCCCGAAATGCCAATAGTGGGCGCTTGAACGAGGTGGGCGCTTCCGCGGCATTTTACGGTATACGCGCAGCGCAGGTTCGTCTCCTTCTTGCACGGGGGTTACGATTACGTCAGAACGCCAATCTCTTATTGGCTGACTGAAAAAGAAAAAAAGGGGGTAGACTTAAAAGCATGTGGGATTAAGGTCCGCCCACTATCCTTCCAATCAAAGCCAATCGGAACTCGGCGTCGTTCTGACACGTCGCCACAACTCCTGCGCAAGAAGCAGACGACTTGCGCTCCGCATAAGCTGACAGTGAAGTGAAAGGTTTTCAAAAGTGCGCGCCGTCTAGTGGCCGCTGAGCCAATTATCCGCGGGTCTGCCATTGTTGGGACGCGTACTCCGCTCACGTGTTGGACGCGGCTGCGTCAGCGCTCCGGCGAAAACTCGGCTCAACTCGTTAAAAAACAACAACAACAACAGTATTTTCGTCAGCGTTTCGCAAGGACTCGGATCCAGTCACACGGTTTGGCGCCCTTAGGATGGATGGATGTTAATGGCTATACCCTTTGTAGCAGGCGGTAGCTTGCGCCACCTAGAAATGGCGACCGCCAATGTTGCTCGATGGGGTTTTGTCAAAAAGGGATCTGTTCGATTGACCCTCAGTTTTGGGCCGTGCGACCGCGCGCTCTACGTTCACGGTAGTCACGGGGAACCAGTCCCGGACAGCTGATTAGTGGAAGCGACCTGGAAAAATCGTTCGGCGCCGGAATCATCAGCCGCCCATCCTGTTCGGCGTCCGCTTTCCACTCGCATTCGCTCCGGACTTAATGCCGCCCGAGCGAAGGGAGGCTGAATGAAAAGGGCCAGGGGTCAGCCCCGCTATATACTCTGCGTGCGCAAGAGCGAGGAATGCGGCGGCCGATGAGTGATGACGTGCCGCACGAGTCCGCCATTTTTATTTTTATTCCTAGTTTCGGAATGGGGTCGAGGCGCCCTTCGGAAAACGCGAAAGCGGCCGAGGGGGGGGGGGGGGGGGGGGGGGGGGGGCTCCGGTCTGGGTTCGGCGATACTATACTCCCATTAACACCAAGTCCGAGCAGACCCGACGCTCCAACGGAACCAATCGACCAACGCTAAAAGTGCCTCGTCACGACGCTCGTCCTGTTTGTGCGTTTGCTATATCACTGGCTAAACCAATCACGCGCGTGCGCCGTCATCCCGCCCTTTTCTTTCATCTGTGCGCGGTTGGTTTAGCCGCTGGTATGTCAAACGCACAAAGAGGACGAGCACCGTGACGAAGCGCCTCTGGCGCTGCTTCATTGGCTACCGTCGGATCGTAGCTTCGGCTGCATCCCCGTTACAAAGGGTATATAGCCAGTAGCATCCATCCATCCTTGGAAGGAGAGAAATCGTACTCTTGGTTCTTAATTTCTAGGCTAGGTGGTGCAAGCTACCGCCCGGTATAACGGTACTTAAGATCCTTTTTTCCGGCCATCCAGACCTTCGCAAAAATCGCCTTCTGCGCGTTGCCATCTGCGTCTGCTGGGCTGTCGAACGCCTTCTGAGTATGCGCTGTTGCTCTGCTGTGCGGTATATCGGACGCTGCGCGTGCGTCCAAAGCTCAATGACTCGGCATTTTTCGCGTGATAAGCGATGGACAGGTTTATACGCTTCGGAGGAACGACACTTCAGCAAATTTTGGTGCTTAAAATCATTGTTCCCAGCCATCCGATACCTTATCCGAAATATCGCGGGAAAAGGCTTTTTGTTTTCTTTTTTTTTTTCTCCACCGTCCAGAAATTTTAAAGTGGTTCACGACAAAACAAACCGATATCGCCTCTCGGCTTTCGGACACCCAGCTCTGGACGCATCGTTTTTTTTTCCAATCGTAACGATCGCCGATTGCACTCGCTCTGTACTAAATTTCAAAATGGCGACGCCGACGAGATCATCGCGTAATGGAGTGACTCCATAGCTTTCAGCTGGTTTTGTGCGAGGGCGTTCGACGAGGTGTGCTTCATAGTGCGCTTACAGGATGAAAATGACGGGGCGTCTCTCTCTCTCTCTCTCGGGTGCCCTGCCTCCAGCACTTGATCACTGCCTTCCGCCGTGCTTTGGCAGCCCGTGCACGCTCTCGTCTCCTTCTCTCCCTCAGTTTGTGCCCGCGTAGAAACCTCCCGCTGGAGGCGGGGAAACTGAAATGCCTCAATGCCGCGTTCTCCTCTTGCCAGTGACATATAGTAAACAAACGTTTTTCACTTCAATCGTTTCACGAAATCCCCCCCAATGGTTGCTGAAATCTGGCCCCCTCCCTTCGTATATTAAACTGCGACTTTTCAACGTGGAGTCAAACCACGTTGAAAATTAATTTTGAAATTAGCAAATGAACGCGGAAACAGTCACACGCGCTGCTGCGAGTGTCGAGAGGGGCCTTTATGCGGCGGAGCTATCTGCGGGTTACGAGCAGGGCACAGACGGCCGGAATGGTAATTTTTTTTTTTTTATTTTTCTGTGTTATGAAATTGCGGAGAAGGAGGCAGTGTCTTTAGAAACAGGCCGCGGGAAATATTTAGAATTCGACGTATTTAGGGCCGCTCCATTCCGAGGAGGCAACTCGTGCGATGCTATCGGGATTTCCAACTATTTTCACTTGCAAAACGGGCGGCTCAGAAAACCAACCTACCGAGAGAAGTTGCGGGAAACAAATATAAAAAGACAGACAGACGAAAGAAGCAACAAAAAACATTGCCACGGTTTGTGTGTTTGTGAGAGAAAGCAATGTAAACAAAATATGTGACGCAATCTAAGCATATGTAATTCCTATGCCGGGTACGTGTTTGAGCAAACATTGGCCAAACGTTTTCCGCCAAAAACACGTATCGCGCAGAAAAACTATTGGTGCCGCCGTAACAGCGGGCCGTTGCCGAAGAAGAGATGCGCTTAAAAAAATTGCGTTTCTAAGTAGTTTTTCCTAATTAAATGTCAGATGAGTAAAACGTAATGTATGGTTCCAATCAAACTATGCCGAGCGTCATCGAAAACCACTAAATGAGACACTTGGAGCCGTTGGGAAGCACGATTGAAGAGCGAAAATGCAAATAAGAAACGAAAAAAAAAAACGCGCGAGCGCGTCGAATTCGGATGCAGTTTCGGGAGTAGAATTGATATTGTGGTTTTCGAAATGCCAGAAAGTTTCTGAATGGAACCATAGATATGTTTATTTCAGCTAAATGAAAAAAAAAATTTTAATTACGTAAAGCAGTGGTTCTCAAATGGGGGTCCGCGAAGCCCTGCCTCATCCGTCAAGCCCGGCAGTATTTTTCCAGATTGAGCAGAGACTTTTCAGTTTCCGTGTGAGTTTTCGGGTGTGTATGTCAATGAGAGCAGTCTACTTCACACTATCTTTTAGTTATTTCCGCTTATTAAATCATTATCATAGTTAACCTATACATTTCCCTTCACCTCACCACGAACGGGGTCCTCCATCATCGCCGCCTATCCACAAGGGGTTCGCGAAACATCATTGGCTGAGAACCACTGACGTAAAGCACGGTAACATTTGAATTATCCTAAGCGCTGTGCGCCTCCATAAATATGCCTCTTGACATCGACTATTACGGTATACCAATCTTTTTTTCTGTTCGATGCGTAATTTTTGCACGAACACTTTGCCCGATGTTCGGTGAAGCACCCTGCATTTTGACAGTGGAGCTGTTAAACTGCATCTCATGAGTTGCGTGCAGCAGAGGCTAAAGCACAGGCGCGAGGGCCTGGCTTTCATATTTGCTTTCCTTTCACGAGCATTCGCGAAAAAAAAGCACATCTGAAAGCCACGTGCCCGCGGCAATGCCGTTGCCTTTGCTGCGCACAACTCCCCAGTTTGAGTAAAGGTTCCCCAGGATCGTGTCCGGTACCAAAGAAATGTCGACACAAACCTACACGAGCCTCTAAACAGCTACCGCCGTCGCTCATAGACGGCGGCAACCTTTCCAGCTATCACAGAAGAATGGATAGTTGGGCAAGTTGGTGGGAATTCATCGTAGGAAACAGCGCGAAAAACAGACGAGGACGAAGAAGAAACACACGTGACGAGCGCAGCGCACGTCACGTGTGTTTCTTCTTCGTTCACGTCTGTTTTGCGCGCTGTTTCCTACACTCTTATCAGTTTCGGTTTGAATTCACGATGGGTCGGCCGCGTGCCCTTTCTTCGGGGAAAGAAGACTGGCTGCGGAAGGAGCGGCGACGTACGCAGCAGCGCGAATGAGTCCGCAACCGCCGCGAAGCCGCTGTCGCCTCGAGTTCCACTGCGTCGAGCGCTTCAGATTTCTTTGCGAAAGAGAGCACATAGCTCGCCTGGAAAGCCGCCGCCGAGAACAGAAGCTACAGCTCCGCTGCTCTTCCTTCTTCACCACAGTGAAAAAACTGAAAGTTTTTATTTTTTATTTTTTTTTATCGACGTTTACGTCTAGATTTTTAAGTGGCGGGTTTGAACTCCAGCCGAGGTGCCCTCATTCTGACGGAGGCTTATTGCGGAGAAGGCACCGGGTAATCGAGATTTCGGTTGCATGCCAAGAGAGCACCAGGGGGACGAAATAGGCCATATGCGAAACCCTTGCCAGTTATCATCATCATGCCATTAGGAGCCGCCATATTGGGGGGTTTATCACATCTTCCAGCTGTGGACGAGGCGCATCTGCATTTAACTCGGTTTTCATGATATTAGGGCAGTTTATTTGTACACTCAATGGGTTGCTGGTTAGTTTTGGATCAAAGAAGAAAAGAAAGACGGCCTTCTAATTCAGGAAAAGGAATTGTCAGCAACGAGGTCGCAAGACTCGTCACTCAAGCAGTGAACTGGGCCATCCAGGGCAATGAACGGTATTTCTCGAAGACGTCCTCTGAAGGGTTCGTACTGGACTTGCAGCAGGTGATCATATTTTAGTTCTACGACTTACACTTTGCCGGGACTATTGTTTTTCGGGCGAAATCGTCGGTACGGGAACCCCCCAATATGGAGGAAATCTGATCGTTAATCATGAATACACTAGATGGCGCTTCTTTTTGCATATGGTCTATTAACCCTCGTCTCCGCTGGGGCGTACCAGAGGCCCTTCGTTCGTTTGGCACGAAAAATATCTATATTAATTTGATTTTTTAACGACTAAGTGTTAGAGAAAAAAAGGGAGACGAATATTAAGCAATGCGAACTAGAGAGAGTGACTTCTACACAGAGTAAATTGGCCCGTGTCTCTGCGGAGCGATTAGTGAGCAATAAAACTATTTTGTCGCACGTGAGAAATGATACTTCAAGAAACGAAACGCGCGAATGGCAGAGACAAACAAAAATTTCGCATATTATGCTGTGCTCGGGAAACATAAAAGGGTGGCGGCCCCTATCGTGTCCCGGCATGACTGCACTGCCCCGTAAATAAGCCCTCATTAAATAAAGTGAACCTGCCTACACCCTACCTATCGTGTCCACGCGTATGAGCAGAAATTAAAATCCACAATTAGGTTTGCGCGTTCACTGGTGCGACGCGAGTATTGTGAAATGCAATCGATTGACCTGCCAGTAAATGAAGTTGCTGCCCGGGCGCAGACTCTCTTCTCGATCCCTCTCCCCAAACCGGCCTTTCCATTTGGCATTCTTTTACTTAGGTGAACCAACTAGCCCAACAACGTACCCTACTACTTTCTAAATCTTCTTGACTACTTTTTTTCTTTCCTAGATTGCAATTTTGCACTGAAAGCTCGTTTGACAGCGAAGAAAAAAAAGCGTAAGGGTGAGTGACATGGAGCGAATTAGTGAGTTTCAAAGTGCCGTGTCGTATACACAAACCCCGGTTCGTTTACAGCAACTGAAGCTGAATTTACTGGCGTCTGCGCACGAGTACGCACAAAGTATGGAGTCCACGCCGCGATCCGAGTAGAGTAGTTCCAGTAAAGAACTGCTCACTAATGGTACAATAGATGCTTCGTTTTGAGAGCCGCGTGTGCTGTGTTGCTTTCAAGTCCCCGCGTGACGTATGACCGAGGACATTAACGGGTCGTTAAGCCAGCCCAGCTGTTTCGTGAGACCAGCGAACGTCCTTCACCGCGGCAGAAACAAATACAAAAGAAAGTGAGCATTTTTTATATATACACTTGTTTTTTTTTTTTCCTTCGCCTTAAATGCTGCCGTCAGTGCTCGTGTGCGAACGTGTGCCCTGCTGAGTGTTTCCCGCTAACGTCATAATTTGTTTTGTTATTTCTGCTTCTTTCTCGAAGCTGGTTCGTACGAGTGGTGTGGTACGAGACGTCGCTTATTTTTGGTATCGCTTTTTATTTATATATATTTTTATCCCGCGTCGTTCCTGCACGCTTGATGCACCCATACGGGGCCAATTTTCCACAACAAGCAACCCCGATCGGGCACCGCCTGCGCGGCGGGGGGGAATTTCGCGCAAAATTGAGCCCGCGTCATAGCAAACAACGATAGAAACGCAAGGCAGCCAAGTGAAAGACTGCGTTGTTGAAAACATATCCACGTCTCGCGGAAGTGCTCACGAAAGAAAAAAAACAACGTCAGGCACATCTTTTACGATCTGTTTTCCTTCGCGTCGACTCGTGGCTTTTTTTTTTTTTTTAGCAGGATGGATGATCATTGAACCTCTTAAGGAAAAGATGGCGATAAAGACAAAGCGAGGCTTTGTAGTGCCATCTAGCTTTTGTTCGTGTGAGCCGTCAGCTCCAGCGTGGAACGGAGTGCGCTAGCACCAAACGTGTCCGATGGTTAGCCAGCAGAACCTGGATTACACGTGACGTGTGGATATTCAGTGGAGTGTAATTAAACGGCATTAGGTAGAGCAGGTCGATTGAGCAACGACAGCCAATAGTATATTATATACTTACGTAGGGCACGTGCATAATTAGCATTGGCACACGGTCCGTTTCAGTTAATTGACCGTGCCGTTTTCAAGAAGCCTCAGCCACTAAGGTTTGGAGATACCGATTGGCAATTGCGCTTTGTTGCGTATTCATGAATCACCCCAAGTGCTTAACACAGTGACGAGAGATGGTTCTTGAATAAGCAACGAATGACTGCGCTGCCTGATGTCGCCTGCGTAATGATAAGATTCACAATACGGCTGGTGCTGGCTGTTTTGTAACGACCCCATGTACGCAAACAAAAAAAAATGAGCTGGGGATGGAGCTAAAATGCAAAAAATGGCGGCCCCGGTAGCTTATGTTGAATTCCGTAGGCTTATACGTCATGCGTAAGTACCGGAACTTGGGTGCCTTAAAAGCAGATAGGTGAAGAGGCACAAACCATAATTGTTCGTGCCACTTGAGTACTCTGTGATTGGAGAGTGCAGGCGTCGCAAGTGTAACGAGCACTGGGTTTCTCCGGTCGCGAAAGCTGTCTGAGGTATGGCAGAAATGAATACAGCTCGAGCACAGCCGACGTCGGAAACCAGCAAGGACAATGAAGCCGTGCAAAAACGCGCAAACGCATAGCGTGCCTCGTGTTTATGTCTGTTGCCGTTCGCCGAGCTAATCGAACGTGGAAACTGCGTCGATTAAACTACGCATTTATTTCGTTGGTTCGCATTCGGGCCGCTTCTGTCTTTTGGTTGCACTCTTGACTTGAGCCTGAACTAGTGTCACTGAATACAGTGACACTAGCCTAAACTGAGCACAGTTCTATGGATAGATGAGTGAATTTGGCTGAACAGTTATCGAAAGCGGTACGTGCGCCAGAATTTGGTTTGTTTGATTTTGCTTAGTATCTTTCCTTTTAGTGTTAGACCGTGAAGACTTGAGGATAAAAGTGTTTCGCTCCAGAGCCGAAAACAGCGAAAAGCGGGCTCCCATTATCTAGTTAATTAATCATCGCGGTTTGAGGACGAATAATTAAATCAAAATAGAAGTTGGTACAAATAATAGGAGGAGTGGTTCCCAAATAGGGAACCACTCCTCCCCATGGGGACAGTCTGCATCGTGTATGTAATGGGAATTAGTGAAGGTTGACAAGTGAAGCCGTAGTAATATTGTGAACGAAGAGGGGAGAAGGTGATTATTGAATTTATTGAATTAAAGGTACGGAAAGGGAAAGAGAAAGAGACATTTGTAAGCTGAGATGACGTGCCACGTCACTGCCGCAATTCGGAACTAGCGCGGGCCTTAAATCAGCAACCGTTGTCGTCTCCCCAGTTAAGCGAATTCGAAACTAACAGTACACAGAGAGCTGGTCAAAAATTGAGTCCGCCGAAACCAGTGGCCGGGATGGTCTAATCGGTTAAAGCGCGAGACACATGCGCGAAAAATCCATCCGATTCGACGTCCGATCCGGCAATACGACTGCCTGATCCGAAAAGTTTGGTCGCTTCACGTCGGATCGGCGATCCAGCGTGCGTCCGACGTGCCAGATAGTTTCGCACGGCGGACGGACTGTCGGAAGCGTCCAGCCAATGACAGCACAGCTAGCGCGAACGTCATGATGACGTACTGGGTCTGGCGGGACGAACAAGAAAACGGGACGGGAAGCCGAACGCGTGAATCCCGCTTACCCATTCGAAAAAGATGGCCCCCGCAAAGAATGCACGCGCTAGCGAGAACGAGATCGTAATTTCGCTCGTGCGAGCTGAACCGTCAATCTGCGACCAGAGACCTACCCCGTATAGATTAGGAACGCAGACCTCCGCTGGAGTGCTTGGATCTCCTGGGCGGAGCCGAACGGATCGTCGTGTCGCATGCAAGGTCGCAAGCATGTGTGTCAAACTGTCGCGTGCGGCGATTCGGAGCGGCGTTCGGACTGTCGGATCTAACGTCGGATCGGACGATTCTGCCGTCCATGTGTCTCGCGCTTAAGGCGTCGCCCCGGACAGGCGAAGGTTGCTGGTTCAATCCCCGCTCCTGGCCCAATTTTTCGCCAGCTCTCTTTCCCTTTCCCTAACTTTAATGCAATAAATTCAATAATCACCTTCTTCCCTCTTCCCTCTCTCTCTCTCTCTCTCTATCTATCTATGTATCAATCTATCTATCTATCTATCTATCTATCTATCTATCTATCTATCTATCTATATATGTATATATAGTTTTAAATGATTCGGAATAAATTATTTTAGCGGAACACATGACGAGCTAATAAAAATGGGGCATTACACGGGAGAAGACGGTAAAACGAGAGTCTTTACCGTCTTCATCATCCCATCACGATCGCTTAAAACAAGGAAGCAAGCAATTTTTTTTTGATGTTTTGCCAGACGATTTATTATCGTTTCAGAATATTTTGCTACAGTGTCAGGTAAAATGTTTAATAAAGTAAAGAAATAAACGCAACCGTTTGAAACGGAAATTGGAACTGGACTGGGGAGGAAGAAGATATATAAATGAAAAGAGAGTTGGCGGAAGTCACGTGGCTGTGTAACGTTTCTTTTTAATCAGCGTATTTGCAATTCTTTTGAAGCCACAAAACAAAATGGGTATCAAATTTCTTTTCTATTTTTAATATTGAGTGTGTGCCTTCAATGACCCACGACTTTGATTATATTTGGTGGTTGTGTCTAAACCATAGAAAACGGCACGTGACCACAGAGAAGAGAGTGAGCGCGACTCAAACCAGCCAGTTCTCGATCGGCGGCGTTCGAGCGGAAAGCAAACGAATTCCTAGCCGCGAATTGTTTACTGGGTAAATGGGCTCCCATATGTCGCGTACAAATAAAAACCTTGGCTAGGTTAAATACCATGTCAGTGCTTCTTTAATGAACCCCGATCAAACGCTGTAGTCAGCGACAGTCTTAGCTACGGAGCTCGTATATGGCGCTTTGCGAGCATCGTATTGGACATTTTGAGTATATAGAGCTGCTGGCTCTACCGCACGCAGTACCAGTGTTGGCGCTAACACGTGAAATAGCGGCGTTACCGGTAACGCATTATCTTTTTCTGTAACGTAGTAACGTACTCGTTCCGTTTTCAAAGCAGTAACGGGTTCCCAAAACCTGGAAAAAGCATTTGAATCTTTGTTCCTGTTTCTATGTTTTATTTAACCCTGTGTCGAAAGGACACCATCATGGCGTTCGTCATGTTTCTGTACGTGTTCCATCATCGCTGAACCAATCATAAAGAAGAAAGGACCCAAGGACTAGCGGTTTCGAGGCTGCTTGATTCGTCCCATAAGCTCGCAGCGTCGGCTGCGTCTGGACTTGGGCTGACACGGAGTATAGGCGACAACTCATTAATTATTGCACTCATTCCACATACCTCCAAACCTTTGCCTGTAGTGTCCCACCTTAGAAAAAACTCGACGCCCACGCCATTCGTCCCTGTCTCGAAAAGTGCTGTCGCAAAAAAATTAAATAAAAGAAAGAAAGAAAGAAAGAAAGAAAGAAGAAGAAGAAAAGAAGAGGTTGTTACTATTAATTTTTAAATAAATATAAAGTGACGCCAAAGTAACGTGCGTAACGTTTTATCGGTAACGGTAACGCGTTCTTTTTATTTTTAGGTAACGTAGGTCGGTAACGCGTTCCTTTATTTTGCAGGTAACGAGTAACGCATTTCGTTACTTTTTTTTTTTTTCGCTAACGGCTACAAGACATGCGCAGTACGCAATAGTATAGCGTATGCTAAAAACTACCTGCTCGGACCGAGTTTAGTGGTGCGTTCCGTAAACGTTGCCGACGGAACATCTCGCACGATCTTCTGGATTCAATTTGCTAGAGCCGTAGGTTTTCGCGCGCTTACGGCGCCATCGTGGTCCTCGAACGAAAGATAGAAAGTGAAAACGTTTCCAAGCACTTTATCGAAAATTAAGCCAAGCCAGAGCTGCCTGGTCAAGCGCTTTGCGCGAGGAGGCTTAGCGGCTGAGCAGGTCGCAGCGTTCACGCACATTGCGAGCGGCGAACATTTTCACTGTATACGCAATCTTTGAGCTGTGTATAGAGTAAAGAATTGCTGAGTTAAACACCGCCTAACTTCACGTAACGCTGAACTTCGCGAACGCCACGTCTCCCACGCTGCGCCAGTCCAGGTAACCGCCATCTTGAAACTGGTGCTCTCGCTCGGTCCGAGATCTCTCGAGAGCTTCCCCAACGCGAGATCCCCAGCGTTGCGCGCGTTCGCAATACGCTAGCCCGTCTATTGCGTTCTGCGCATGCGCACTCCGAAGGACGAATCAGGGAACAAGAAGCCGCAACGTGAGTTGTGTGTCACTTATACTCATCGAAGCCTGTGCACTCGAAGTCTGACGTCATGATCCCATCACGATCGAGCGCAAGCAGAGAGCGGACACGATCGAGTTCTGCTTCTGCGTCCGGCCAGTATGGAACTCGCGCTCAGTCAAGGCGCAGGACGCCGCTCGGTGTCGGGCTCGACCCCAATCACCGACCTGGCGCCACCGTCGGTTTCACGAAACGCCATTTCGCTTCCGGTAGGCCGCGTTCCGCCATGTTGGTGCGAACAGTACCCGCCACTTTCGCCGTTTGTTTACACGCGGACGCTTAGTTGTTGGCGCCGGTTTCTGGGGTGTCGCTGAAGCGTGTCGAGTGGCTCCATCGACGACAGAACTCAGTAAGCTCAATCGAGGACACATTGGGGCCGAATAAGCTCAAGCTGACTGTAGTCTTTTTCCTATCAGAATACCTCCCCCAACCCCAACCCCCCCTCCCCCGCGGCATCTATTGGGGCCAGTTTGGCCGCCGACGGGTCGACCTCTCCATCGCCGGCTCGTCTTATGTCCAAATAAAAATCCTTGCGCATAAAAAGACGAAAAAATTGAGATACCAGATTTTTGTTTTTTTTTAGAGCGCAGCTCTTAGGCGCCCGTTTCCGGCTTGAGCGGCGTCGGCGTCGCTGTCGCCGTCGGCGTCGGCGTAACCGCGCGGTGCATGTTGGGACATGCACCGCGCGAGCCCCCCCCCCCCCCCCCCCCCCTCTCTCTCCCGAGGTCACGTGACCCCCCGTGGTCACGTGACCCCCCTCCCCCCCCGGAGGAGATTGAAGGATGAGGGGAGGAGGAGAAGGAGAAGGATGAGGAGGGGTATACCCTCCCCTGAGTACCCTTCCCTCCTCCTCCTCCTCAAGAGCTGCGCTCCAATTCGGCGTTACAGGGAGTTGTACACGGCTTTCATTTCTTATCCACTTTTTTGGTAGACGCTGTCGATCACGACGCAGAAAATAAAAACTCGACCGAGCTAGAAAACGCTGCATCCGCGCATGTAACGACACATGGCGAAAGTTCATCGACATGGCGTCCGGCGAGTTTTTAAGCCGGAAGTACGTCCCATCAAATCGCCCTATAGAGTGATGAGGGTTCATGATAAAAAATGAGGCAGTTTGAAGGTTTCGATAGTTTGATTTTTCCGTCCAAAAATTATGAGAGTCCACATCCTCAGCACTGAAACACTGACACAGCGACGTACACACACACACACACACACACACACACACACACGCACACGCACACACACACACACACACACACACACACACACACACACACACACACACACACACACACACACACACAACATACGCTCGTTTACTCGTGTATACTAGAAAACAGGGAGCTTTAGTACGTGCTCGGTGGATTGTGCAACGAAGGACGTCGTGTATCTGAAAAAAACAAAACAAAAAACAACACCTAACAAACAAACAGGGGAGAGAACATTCCTCGCGTTGCTTGACGGCTCTTCGGTCGTGCGTGAAACAATCAACGTGAAGAATTCGTGTGCCGCTTTGCGCGCGCATGGTCGCTCCCGAGGAGTGTTTGCCGAGCTCGGCTGTGCCCGTTAAACCCCCGTCGACTGAGGCGCTTCGAAGGCTGTTTGGTGGACTTATGATCGCGGAGCCTCCATTCCTTACTGCCGAATAGCCGTCGTTTTGTCTATGTCCGAACAAGTGGAACCTTGGCCGAAACGTAAAACACGAGACGGAGCGGCATCAGCGTCCGTAATAAAGCGTGCGGTGGCTGCTCCGGCAAGACCACGCGTTCTTGTAACGGCTCGATGTCACCGACAGCCGAAGACATGCGGGGCGTGACGAGTGCCGTGCATCTCATTACCGCTCCACAGCCAATCAGAATGCGGCATTAGCTGATAAGAATGGCGAAGAACGAATCGGGAAGCAAGTCGCGCGAACGTACCGATTCAACACGCTGCGCTCATTTAAGTAGTATAGTGATCCGAAGCGCGATTCCCTCAAACTCTAAAGAGCATTTTTAGTGTGTACGCAGCACGGAAACAATGCCAAGCAACCGAAACAACGTTCTTATTTTTCGGGGCTTGTTTTCGGGGTCGAGTTGAAACACCAAACTAACAATGCAAAGTAAAAAAAAAAAAAAAAAAAAAAAATCTGGTTGTAAAGGAATTTTTAAACCGGGGTCACACATCATACGGAAGACAGTCTGCATACAGATTCAAACGCGAGACACCGCGAGATCCGTGCTTCGAATGCCCCATGACAATGAGTTCAAGGAGGAAACTTGGCACACGGCATTCGAACCCCGGATATTGCGGTGACTACTGTTCGCAGACTCTTTTGTATGATGTATGTGACGCGGGCTTTAGGGGTTCTTCGGCTTGTACATATGTTGCACCCTAAAGATTATTTTAAGCACCCCCTAAAAAAGTTTTTTGCGAAAAAAACTTATAAGGTTATTTTTTTAAGCTTTTTTTTTTTTATGCGAACGAGTTCTTCATCGCCCAGTTGCCTTTCTAGTGCGCCAGGGGGCGATAGATAGTGCTTGAGGCGAAACCGTTCTTCACGAGCTGAAAGAGTTCTTGGGGCGTCAAAAAAACTTCAAGAACGGATTTTATTTCTTTTAGAGAATACGTTTTTCCGCGTTTTTCCCCCCTTTGTTTACAGGGCTCCTAAAACTGCCTCAGTCTTGCACTGTAATGCGTTGTGGCAGCAGTTGCGCGTGCGACTATCTGTTTCGAACCCGAACACGTACTTCTGCCAAGCATCAGCCGCACCTGCATGCGGTTTGGACAAAGCAAAGATGTCCCAAAAAAGAGAAAACAACAACAAGAACAACTACGATATACAGAGTTACTACATATTTTATTTCTTAGCTATGAGAACATACCCCCCGGCTAAGAAAACAGCTGGAGCTGGCCCAAGAAGGCGGTGCTCTCGCCCTCAAACAGCGAACGACAAACACACCGCATGGGGCAGGGGTGGTAAGGGAGTTTTGGTATAGCCGTCATCTCGATGCAGTCTCTCCCAATTCATAAGACGGCCATTATTGTACTCTGGTTTTGTAGCAGGTGCCAATAAGGGTAGGGGTACATAAGTGAATGCATGTTCGCGCCATTATAGGACCTCTTTACAACTGCCTGAGAAGAGTTGTGTCAAAGAAGCATCACGTGTATGCAACTAAGCCCCACAGACTTAGCTGAATACATGCACATACTCAATCGAATGATGACTTCGAATGAAACAATATTTGCAGGACTAAATAGTGTTCGTCTCACACAAGGCCAGGAAAACAAAACAATTAATAGGAGAACCGAAAACTTCGAAACAAACGCCTTCTATTTGAAATTCTTCTTGACTCCTGTACTCTTTGTATCTACGATCAATTAGTAACTCATTTGTATTTCTAAAAAAATAAAAAGAAGGAAGATATTTGTGATGACTGCCGGTATTCTTCATTCACGTTCGTTTTCGCACCGATGAATCCCCACGTCATGACCAGGTATAAGCGCGCATAGTTGTCAAGTTGCCCTTAACGACGAGAGAATGCAGACAACGGCCGGAGACGGCGTCTGGCATTCCCACAAAAGAGGCCTCTCAAGAACGCGTCATTCCGGCGTTTGGAACGGTCACGTGCGCTTCTACATGCAGAGAGGGCTAAAGAGAGAAGCAGAGAAAGGTGGAGAGGGAGAGAAAGAAGCAGGGAAAGGTGGAGAGAGAGAGAGAGAAAGTTAAGAGAGAGAGAGAGAGAGCAGACGAGTTAGGTACACCGCTAATGAAACGAAGCGGTCGACCCAGAAGCGAGCCACGACAACGACCCCAGATAATACGAAATTTCGCTTTGTGCGAAGAACCACAACGGGACACTGGGAAGCGAACGCGATAAAGCGGCATGCAGCGGGTGATTTTACGAAGTGTTGGCAGCTCTACGGGGACCCTTTGCGCGACTAATTTATGCTTCTGACCTCCCGAAGATTAAGGAACGCTGCTAAGGCGAAGGATCCACTTGTCCTCACTTTTGAGGCGGCTTTTTATAGGCAGTTGGGATAACACGCCAAGGAGAACTGGGGATGTACTATACAGAGCAGTCGCCGTTGTTTTTTATACGTTGTTTTATACAGAGTTCATCAATCTCCGTAAAACGTAATATAGGTATATGCTAAACGTAGACTGATTTTGCGGTTTTATTCAACACTTCGCGAAGGACACGCACACCTCAGTTGCCGGGCTGGGTCGACGGGCCGATCGCACCACTAAAGTACGTAGTACATTAAAAGTATATTAAGACTAAAATCTATATTTTAAGTGTGCAGTTTTTGTTTAATGAAAGTACAAGATTAGTGCAAATTTTGGTACTGATTTGTTTCGAGGGCATTGTTTTAATACTCGAGTAACCATAAAGCGATCTGAACAAGAATGAGCCCTGAAAGGCATATCGGCATGAGGAACACCAAGCTCAACCATGCCCCCTGTACCATAATTGTCCCCTACTATTTTTCTGGTACCTTTCCAGTTCGGACAAAAGCAGAGACAGAGAGGAAAACCGACATGTTCCTGCGCATCCGGCTCGGTAAGCTTAACGAGGTGTTATTGACCGACGGCCAATTGCACGTAGCAGATAAGGAAAAATAATTTTGAGCGTCAGTCGACCGCAGGTCTATAGTATATTTCACTCCTTCTTGATGTAGCCCTTAGGCATCATTGCTCTATCTTTCTAGCTCTAGCTCTCCGTTGTCCTAAATTCCTCTCTGTAATGGTTCGGCCGTGAAGGCACCATCAAATAAATAAATAAATGAACGTGATGTTTAATGCCCCAAGATATGCTGATTTGTTGCGTCTGAATTGTCGATGAAGTTGCGGGATCGCATGTCCCGATGCTACGCACGAGAAACGTTGACAGATTGTGATAATTGCGGCATTAATTGTAAACCTTTTTCGAGTAATCATCATATTTTATAATATAATTTTTATAGGCTATTTTGTTATATTGCGTGATCTCTCAATTGATAATGAGAATTATCTAACGCAGGATATCTACCGTACAAAAGACTGCATGATTGTTTTCGGACATACCAAAAGTAAATAGCTTTTATCATTGGATATTTTATAAAGGCAAGTTTAAAGGGGACAAGAAAGTCCCACTCTTGCACTAAAATGGCTTATCATGATAAAAAAAAATAATGATGACCACGTAAGAAATATGAGCCTCATACTAGAAATCCCAGGCTTGTCCCGGTGTAAAACAACGACAAAGAAACCTTGTGCAATACGTGTGCGCGCCTGCCAGGTCAATAAAATAAATCGAACTAGAGTCGGGACAATCCAGAAGCTCCCAGTATGTTTCTTTTATAAAAATAAAGTGTATATGTATGCCTTTATTTTTGTCATTATTTACAAATGAGCGTGCGTTTCCCTTGGTTTCTTTTCGCTATTTTAATACGTTGTAATCTTGTGCACGGCACACGATTGCAGCGTAAACATATTTTCAGCCCCGTTATTCATCCAGTTCCCTCCGTAGAGTTCAGCGATTGACTCTCACAAGAGCTTTGCGGGAAAGTAGACTCACAGGATTTCTTAGCGTGTAGAAGGGTGCAAGACTTCGAGAACAGAAGGATCTCGATGACCGAAAAATGCCAACGTATAAACAAAACAAAAAAAAAAAAGAAAAGAAATTCAGTTTATGAAGGTAAACATTTAGTCAGACTTCTATAGCAGCGCGTTGTGGTTTTCTTCACGCACAGACGAAACCAAGGCTGGCGGGCTAAATTTCTTTCCGACTCGGCTGCGCGCATTCACCCGAAGGTCGAACACGCCGATCTCGACTAAGCGAAATTGATCGCTCAAGTTGCTGCTCACCTCTTGATCCCGAAATGTGAGGAAAACAAAAAAACACAAAGACAAAGAAGAAAAGTAGTGCGCGCCTGCAGCTGCAGCCAATCGAGTCATTACGATAGAAATATTATATTGGCCCTGCAATAAAGCTCACTGCGAAAGTGAGCCGCAGCAGGTGTTCTCCAGTGGCGGGGAAGAGCCCAGAGATATAGTCAGACAGACTAATAAATATGAAGAGTGGCTTTGTTATATCCACGTTTTTTTGCTTCGTTATTTAGTTTTTTGGGCGTTATTTTCGGCTAGTGCCGCAATTCCATTGGTTGCGGAGCGATAATAGGATGCTCGAGGCTCGCCACGCCTCGCGTTTCTTAAACTCTCGGTGGCTATACACTCTCAGAAACCGGGGGTGTAATACTTACACCCCTTGTCCCAAGTCTCAAGAAACACCCGAAAACTACATTTCGACGTTCAGTCCACTGACGGCGAACTGACGATACCAACTTTTACGAGCCGCGCGGGCTTGATAGTTGTGTGACGTAACTTACGTAATAGCTGTGCATGTATAAAAAAAAAATTGTTATTGCAGCAGGGCCAACAAGTGTTTTCCTGTAGTCTTTAATGCGTACATTCGCTATTTTAATAAGTTGTATCACTCGACTATCAAGCCGCTCGTGAAAGCTCGTATCGCCGGTTCCACGACCGAACGTCCAACTATAGTTTTTGAGGCGTTATATATGGGACGAGGGGTGTAAGTACTACACCCCCTACTTCTAAGAGTCTTTACGGCGGCAAACTGATGAACCTTCTCAGCCGTGTTGTTCATGCGTGACTCCGACGTAATAATGCCAACGCACACGCACGCACAGAGAGAGAGAGAGGGACGGAATTCCTAAAAGGACAACTGATATGGGTATTTACAAATTTTGGGTAATGTTTTGGTGTATCATAATATGGCGCCGAAATGCGCAAATATTTTTCCTTGATGGTTTGCTTTTGGGGCTATCTTAGTACTTGCTTTACGCGGTCTAGTCTGGCCAACTGCGAGCAGGAAAAGCTTTGCCAGGGTGACTCTCGTGCACCAAGTGCGAGGAGAGTTCATAACAAAAATTCACGAAAGGTCACGAAGTTGCTCATGGATGCGCATCGTATACACCACGTCTGGCCAACAATCTTAGATAAGTTTGGAATGGTCTCGCGTTTTTAAAGGGATTATCCAATAAAATGTTGTACCTCGGAAAACAACTAAATTATATTGTCGTTGCTGTTAGGATTATCTTTCCCACAGTATCCGAACTTTGAATCCTCCTCCGCGCAAGTAATTCAATTTTCAACGGAGCCCAACTGCTCAGATTGCACCCGTAAAACACACGTCGTTTTCGTTGGCAACAGCGGAAGCTCTGACGGAACATCACGCAACGAGATCCCCCGACAGCTCTTCGGACTTGTGTCTCAGTAAAACAACATCGTTCTGACAAAGACGAGATTTACGGTATTGAGGGAAGCTCAGTTCTTCGGCGCTGATCTTTGTACGCACCATGAACCATGTCGACCAAAACCTGGAATAAGTTATCGCCCCCGACTATGACGTTAGCATCTCTGCTGTGTCGTCACGACACGACCAGCCTTGCATACCTGCGATATTTGGCATGGAGTTGCGTATTGATGTTCATAATTGATTGAACAAATAGTGAGGCGCCATTTCATAAAATAAATATCACATCTTACTATACTTCAGCCCACTCTACGTGGCCAGCGCAAAATCTTAGTAACTTCCGGATATCACCGGACATTCTCTTTAAGAAACTTGCCTGGATTATGACCACATACTGCGCAATAGGCCCATTTTGAAAGTCAGAGTCACCTCATGGCAGTCCCAAAAGCTCCAATATTGCCGCTCAAATGGCGGTGATAGGAGATCATGCTTGGCTAAGTCAAGCACCCTCGATTTTGGGAATTGAAGGTGACGTAAAAGGACCAATATATTTTCCTCGGAAGGAGTCTATTGCAAATAAATAAATAAATAAATAAATAAATAAATAAATAAATAAATAAATTAAATAAAGAATAATAATAATAATTCTCGCAAACACAAACCGGGCTGTTTCGGTCTTTTTTGTTGTTGGATTTCGATTAATTGTTTAAAACCCTAAATGAAGCTTGTAAGTGTGCTCTACTAATTTCGCTACTATGTCACACAGACACACACACACACACACACACAGACACACACCTATCTTAAGCCTCCTTCGCACATTCTTACGAAACAATTTAACCGTCGAATAAACCGTACACATCACCCACAAATACACCTCTTCCTCTTGCGCGAACATCGGGAGAGACAAGTAATGGCGTAAAATGCGCGTACTCACCCCGCGACTGTGGCCGTATACTCCGATCGGAAACTCCCTTTCTTCGACGCGGTGTGTCTTGACACCCCCGCTGCTGCTATTCCAGTTCGGACCACCGGGGCGGCGGAACGAGCGAGCGTCGCGCGGGATGTCGCACAGGATCCTTCACACCTCCGACACGAACGCGGTGGCGAACTTTCGCACGCGCGCGCTTTCGGCCGTACCCGCAAACTGCGGACCGACGCACCGTTGAACGTCAAGCACCGTTCTGGTTCCTGCGTAGTGGTCGCCGCGAAGCCACACAAGCTGCAACCGCCCTCTCTCTCTCACTTGGCCCTCTTTCTGCGAGGAAGGCTGCTGCTCTCTCGCTCGCAAGAGCGAAAGCGGCCGGCGAAACTAACGCGAACAGCGCGTGAAGCGGGAAGGAGGGAGAGGCCACCCGACCGACCGAGGGGAAACGGAAAGTCGAGACGTGCTCTCGTGGGAGCACGTTGCACGAGGATCACGACGAGAAATATCTGAAGAAATTAAGAGAGACTCGGGAATTAGGCATGCCACGGAGTGTTTGCTTTCGCGGCTGTCTTTCCCTGGAGTTGTTTGGTTCTGTTCGATGATCTGGAATAGTACGACTAAATATGGCACTTGGGGAGCTTCACTCATTAGGCATTCCCTGCAGAGCCTGCATTTTGATGGCTATTTCTTATATTTTTTTTTTTTTGGGGGGGGGGGGGGGGTTTATACGAGGATTTGTGCTAGGTTACCTGGAAGAATGGAGGAAGAGTTATCGGGTTAATTTTCATAAGAGTCACAAACTTACAAAGGTTCGCGTGCACTAAATGTGTTGGGTTAATAAAAAAAAAAAAAAAAGGGGGGGGGGGGAGTATGAATCTGTGTTTCGGTTCATATATGAATTCGTCAATCGAGCAAAACTGGAATTTACGTCGTCTCATTTGTATGTTTGAACTACCATAGCGATCCTTCAATAATTAGGCAAAATACTAAGGTGCAACGATTTTACATTTCGGTATATTAAAGAAAAAAGTTGCGGTTTATAAGGTTTATTGCAGGGGGGATAACAGCTTAAGAGCTTCAATTGTTTTAGCAATACCTTTCGACAGGTATCTTAAGGAATCAATTGGTAAGTAATCGTAAGATTAAAAAAAGAATCCTTCAGGTATCGAAAAGAAAAGAACGCAGATTAAATGGGGCATTCGAGCAATCTTCGAAGGAAATACAGGATGACGTTATCAGCCGTGATGTTTATTCGTTGAAAAGACACAGTGCTGATATCAAGGTTTGAAAACCGCTGAAAACTAGTTAGTGTCATCTTCTTCGGTTGCTTGTATGACTGAAAAGTTCCTTCTGCTTACGCGATCGAAAGTGAATCGCACGAAGAATTAAGTAAACAGAAATTTACTTGAATGAATATCTCTTACTACATATGAATGTCATTAATAGTGAGATGCAAAATAATCAAACACTTCATAAATATTTGTTTAAACTAAATTAAAGAAAACGAGTTGCTATTTTGACATCGGCTCGGGGCACGGGTTGGCCTGAAGCCAGCAGTATCTGATGCCAGAAGATTCCAATACAATAAAAGTAAAAAAGCCAAGATGATCTTAGTCTCCGCTTGAAATAGTTAATTGGAATAAAGTTAATGAGGACAGTTACGGTTAATGAGGAATCGATTAGATTCAGATTTACGTATTTAGAGAAAAAAGAAAAATATGGTATGATTAAAATGAAGATCTGGAGACACTTCGGTTGTAAGGTGTTAACATATGTAAATAAAATATGATGCTTCACTTTTTTTTTAAATTTCTGGTGGAATCAATACGAAACACCAATAGAATCGGGACCACCCGCGACTGATAGCATATTGAGAAAAAAGTACTTATTAAAACTGATTGTTCAAGGTACTCTACGTTTCTGCAGTACCTGGGCTTACGATTTACTATATAATGTTTTGTTCCACGAACACATGCGTTCCTCGCGACACACGTAGATACGCCCCGAAAGCATCGCATGTTACAGAAAGCAATTTTCACCACTCAGTAGACCAGCGACTCTCGTAAAACCTATACCCGTTTTCACCTCAAGAACCGCAGTAAAAAAAGTCCGGCTCATAGCGGAGCCTTACTGATTTCCCTGATTTCCTAAAGATACATTCTTTATTATCAAGACGTACACGTTCTAAACGCCGAAAGCATCGCTTCTTCCTCCGATGATCCAATCTTGTAAGAACTACTTCGCGTGGCGTATGAACTATGCGTAAAACTTCCCTTTTTTTGGGCGCTACTGTTTTAGTGCTTAGTGCAGAGCGGGCCCAATCGCCCTTCGTCAGGACTGTTTTCTTTTTTTTCTTTTTAAAGGCGATTTCTTTAGATTTTAGGGAAGCTCAAGCGATATCGTTCTGCTTTGTCTCGGAGAGTTTTTGACATTTCTGGATTCCGGAAATCTGTTTCTCGTGCGATTTCAGGTAATAGCTGTATCATATGATAGCGAAAATCATTCTGAACACCGCGATGGCTTAAGTGTCGTTATACTCGGAAGCCTAGCTTATACACGAGCTCAACTGTGTGACGTCACGGCGTGGTGGTGGCGCGTCGGGCACACTTCCGGTCTGGGGCTGTGGGCAGAAGTTCCCACGCCAGACGTGTATTCCTGCGTTGTTTTGAAAGGAACCAGACAAAAACCTGCCTTCTCGTCAACACGCCGCGACTGCAGTCGAGAAAGGTTTAAAGGTCAGTTTTCACGTGCTCGGTTCGTCCGAGAATCTGGATATGTGCCGTGAAAAGGGAAAAGCATGCAGACGCCGTCGGACAACGATTGCTTGGGCGGGTAGCACTTTGGTTTGAATTCACGGATACTTGTGGTCATCAGAATTATTTGTTTTGTTCCAACATGAACGCCAGAAAACCGTCAAGTTGTGCGGACCACATGCAGGACTACGTACCAGTGCGTCTTCAAGTTTAAACGACCACCTGATCGTTCGAACTGTCGTCTGCTCTTTCAAACGTTTCTGCTTGTCGTCTGCTCTCTTAGATGACGCCGGCCCGTAGACCAAATGTTGGCCCGGTACTTGCGAGAAGAAGTAAGTGCAAGCCTCAAAAGACTAAAGTTTGAAGGTTGGTAAGCAGGCTCGATGTAAGCAGTGGATACAAGGATATGTTGATCATTGTTACCAGTGACCATCACCGACTTGTTATGCCTAATTCACTTGGTCCGATTCTGCTTGCGATTTTCAGTATCGACGTCGACCATCTCAGCTAGGGTTCAAGCCTTTGCAGCCAAAGCGGCGTCGCGATTGAAAATTTGCGAGCGAAATCTCATCATGCGAACCAGGCTTTAGCGTACATACTGCGGCATCCACGCGGAATGAATCGCCACATGTCACATTATTCACACGAAGTTTTGCGGTGTAACGAGCCTCTTTAATTTCGCTGACGCCGCTCAAGTAGTCAGACATCGCCAGGAAGACGCAGAATCAACAATTCGAACGCGAAAAAGGGCAGGAGGACTCACACCGACGCCGACAACATCGCATTTCAATGGTTTGTTTATGGGCGACGGCGAGCTTCTTGCCCACACCCCCATCGCGCATGCGCGGCGCCGGTAACGTCCGCTAGGGGCGCTCCGGTTTGTTGTAAGGGTGTTGTAAGGGCTCCGGTTTGTATAAGGGTGTTTTTTTATTTTCTTTAAAATTTTATTTGTAACAAAACTAAAAAGAACGAAAAAAAAACAAAACAAACGTGGGTAACCCTTACATGGGTGCTGTCTTCACTGTGTATTTAACGGGCTCGGCGGCCGTTTGATGGGGCCGTGTTGTTCATCACGATTTATCGGCTAATTAACGAAAATATTCCAATTAACATGATTAAGTATTGGTTTTGTGAGTCATGTTCCAATTGCAGTTTTAAGGCCAATCAATAATAATGACTAGACCGATTTATTCATTTTGCGAAATGGGAATGATCTTCGAGACATTCATTCATACGTTTTCGAATGTTTCTCGGCAGTTCAAAAAGTGCGGGCTTAGGAGCGCGCCTGAGCGACTGCTACTTTGTCGTTATCTTGGCACTTCCACCAACCACGCGCAGTGTTTGGAAGTGCCCTAAGTACTACATTGCACTTAAAGTACCGGTGTTTGTGAGATATCCGAACTCGGCTTTTCGCACCACAAAAATAAACTAAACATCGCGGAGAGCTCAAACTCCGTCAGAACGTTGACGAAGTTCAACGTTCAAACTCCGCCAGAACGTTGAACTTCAAAGTTGACGATACTTTAGCCATCCCGGTGTTTAAAGCAATTGTGGCCAGTTATGTGAAGCTTTATCTAAACTCAGAGGAAACCGTTTTTCGTCCTCCCGTAATGTTAAACCAGTTCGCGACAAAAGCAAAACGCTGCCGCCCGCGTTTCCCGACGCCGTATATACCCGAAGCTTAGGAGGTCGCATTTTCGAGTTGCAACGATCGCCAATTGCGCCCGCTCTTCACCAAACACCAAAATGACGCGCCCGTAAGAAAATAGTTGAATCCTGGGCCCCTATGTTGCGCTTTTTGGACTCCCACGGCGACTAGAGAAAAGGAAGTGACATCAACAACGCAGCAAACGCAGATTGGATGTTGATCGGTGAGAGTCGCTGATGACGAATTTCCGCAAAAGAAAACAAAGAAAAAGTGGGCTTTGTTTCTTCTGCGGAAATTCGTCATCAGCAACTCTCACCAGTCAACATTCAATCTGCGTTTGCTGCGTCGTTGGCGTCACTTCCATCTCCCTGGTTGCCGTGGGAGTCCAAAAAGCGCAACATAGGGCCCCTGGTCTTTACCAGCATGCACATGAGAAAGCGCGCTGGTAAAAGTAAATTGGTGTATGTACGTTTATACAGCCTGAACTTTGTTTGTTTCAACGGCCGACTTGTCTCTCAGCTGTAGATGAGCAATGACTTTAGTGTGGGCTAGCCCACTATACCACCGATTCCCCCCCTCCCCCCCCCAAAAAAAAGCGTGCTGGCGACGACTTGTACTTCTCAATAGATGACTATCTGACTGCCGATTGGCTGGACGTTCTCTATAGCTACCATATGACGCAAATGAAACCAAAGAAGATGGTGCTTTATGGTATTCTTTTTGAGACTCTGAGGACAACGACGGGAATGCAAAGTTTTGTGAATTTTTCATTTTAATCTCTGCTCTGATTTTCCCGCAATCGTGTCGAACCGAGGGCGTTTTAGATGAATTTAAATAGACAGCCGGTGTTTGAACACCAATTTCCGTTCATCTTCAAATAAAGATTGCCTCCTGTACTCGGAACGAAAGCGGAGGCCACTCATATATAAGGACACAGACTTGCGTCTTAGCTGTTGTTGGTTTACGCCTCCTGTGTTTACATTGGCCCCGAAATTACGCAATCTTCGGAACACAGTGCTTCGCAAAATAGCGCTCCAAGTCATATCCACGTCTTAGACACATTCATGTTTGGAAGCTTCGATGGTGAAATGGGAAGTGCAATTTAGAATATTTTCGATTTAGTTCTTTTTCTATGCTATCACTCCTATAGAGGAATCGTCAATCGTATTACCCTTAGTAGTTAGCGAGAGCCGCGCAGTGATCTCTGAGGCAACAGCTGGCAGCAGTCAAGTTTTGTAGACACTACCACGTCTGTCAGGTGTGATATGCTCCTCAAACTAGCCAGGTAATTTAGGCTTATTACTCACGCGCTGTGTGCTATGGGCTTTCTTTTAATGAAACTTACCCAATTTTAGTTTCTTTTCGTAAGGAGTGTATGTGGATCAAACAATCAAACTCGATGTCGAGAAGACGCAGAGATAATAATAACAGTACATATTGTTGTTAACTTTTCGCTTGACGCCACAGCACACACTTTGATTGTCTCGGTATAATTGTTCCTTAATTTCCCTATATTGATAAGGCTGACCGCTGTTAGGGGGTTCGCCATCAGGGTGAACTCGTATGGTCTCCGCACCCAATTAGCGTCATGATAAATTAAAACAAGGTAGGGTGTGTACAGCTAGCGGCTGCAAACATCTGCGAACTCTATGGGACACCTACAGAGATAATTTAGTTCCACTGGTCTGAACCTTAGCTGCACTCCACCTGTCACCAGTAGGCGTTGTTGCCAATATCGTTGGGGTACGACAGTGCGTTTTCTCTTCGACTCGTGACGGGACGAGCCACCTCGTAAATTTCTCGTCACTGTCAAAACCTGGGGTCACCAACGAGGGTGTGAGTAGGTGCGGCATTGTTCCCTGCCTTTGACGCCGTGAAATATGACTGTTCCCACCGCAATGCCACTTCAGTTGCGGTACAAAAATGACAAACTGCTGGGGCGATGTATTGTTTTCGGCCATACCTACCAACGAACAACCTTCACGTTTATTTCCTTTTTTTTGTAAATATGTAAATATAATATATATTGTGGCGCTCGCGACTCCTCGCTTTCATAAGAAAACACAGCCTTATAGTTTCACAATCGACAAGCGATGAAAGTTGTTGGTTCTAGGTAAGATATTATTATTTCGTTACAACTCAGCGGAACAGGTTTACGACAATTACAAAACTGAACGAAAAAAAAAAATTAAAGACGTTGACGATTCTCTGTTATGCCGAATTAGAGCGCAGCTCTTAAGGAGGAGGCGGGGAGGGTACGGAGGAGAGGTTATGCCCCTTCTCCCCCTCCCCTCCTCCTCTCCTGGTCCCCTCCCATTTAGCTTCCCCGCTAAATTTAGCAGGAAATATTTTTGCTGAAATTCCCGCTAAATTTAGAGAAAATTTCCCTCTATATTTGCGGGAAATTTAGCGAAAATATTTTCGCTAAATTTTGCGGGGAAACTGAATTGGTGTTGAGGTCACGTGACGTGAATTTCCCTGCTAAATTTAGCAGGACAATGTTTACAGTAGTTTGGTTGAAAATATTAGCGCTAAATTTGGCGGAAAAATTTCCCCGCTAAATTTATTGGAAACTTTTCCCCGCTAAATTTAGTGGAATAAATTTCCCGCTACCTTTAGCGGGCAAACGTCCCATAATGCGACGCGCGGTTACGCCAACGCCGACGCCGACGGCGACGCCGCCCAAGCCGGAAACTGGCGCCTAAAGGCTGAACTCCATGGGACGAATATGCTGCGAATAACCGACGAATTTTGCCCGGCGGCTTTTGCTCTGCGCGTGGAATCAACACAGTGGCTGCTACGTCGCGCGCAAAGCGAGCGTGCCGTCGGGCGGCGTTCGCCAGTTATTCGTCACATAATTCGTTCCATGGAGTTCAGCCTTAAAGGGCTGTTTATACTCCGACGTTGAGTGCAGTGAACGCAGCGTAGCGCAGAACGCGCGCCTTTCATTGGCCGGCAACCAGGAACTCGATATCTGCGACCAATCAGTATCTGTGCGCACTGCGCTACGCCGCGCCGTCGACGTTACGTTGGAGTATAAACGTACCTTAAGAGCTGCGCTCTAAGAGAACTACACATTTTAAAGCGGTAGTTTTATAGGGCCAACCAACCTCAGGAGCCGCTTTAGCACAAAATGTGTATGTCGGTCAGTCCGTAACCGCTAGACGATCTTGAAAAAAATGGCAACCGATGCCAGGCATCGAACGCTGGTGACCGGCGTGGAATCTGATTGCGCTACTGACTGAGCTACGAACCCAGCTGGCAGGAACGGGAGGGGAAAAGCAGGTGGTGTGCACGGACCGGAGAGGGGTGCCAAGGCCAAAAAAGAGAAGAGCAGAAACAGGTGGTGAAGAAGGAGCGCGAGGAAGAAGGAAGAGTGGAAGGGACAGCAAAGCAAGCTTCCCCTCTCTTGGTGACCCAGCTATTTCAGTGCAATGGCTTTGTATCCGGGTGGGGCTGAAAGGAAGCTCGAGGAGCGTCACAAAGGGACAGTGGTGTGACGTAGTCTGTTTCCATACAAACCTCTGCCCTAGGAATGAGCTGACCTAAGAACACCACCCATCCCAGGCATTGTAAGACTAAAGCCCAGGTCTTTCCACCTAAAGGGATACTACAACGAAATTTCGGCGCTCATTTTTTGGTCTTTATCTGTTCAAAAGAGCAGTATCACATGGAACATACCAATATCTTGTTAAAAAAGTCTCGAAAAGGAATTTTAAAACGAATTAAACGATTAGCAAAGAGCACCTGGTGGATGTCGCTAACGCCTCGTTTGTAATGCTCGTCTAGGAACCTTGACAGCTAGTGACGGAGGTTGTCTCGCCTCCGGCCACGACGAGAGAAGGGGGGTAGGAGGAACTCCCCTCTTCCCGAGAATCCCTTTTGTGTGTCGCAGAAGTCGCTATTGTCCCCCTACAAGATTATAGAAGATTAACCCGTCACTCAAAATTCGTACAAAAGCAGCCGCTTCGGTGGCTGGAACGACTAGGCCATCCTCTCGGCGTCAGCCTCGCCGTAGCTTTGCTCGTCTCGAGACGACCTACGTCACGATTGCGTTGGATGTCACGTGCTCTAAGCTGGGCCTTCTCCGAGCGCTTGCCAGAGTGGGCGGTTTATAACGAAAAATACAGCCACCAGGATCAAAATACAAACGTGCGATTGTCATTTACGGATATTGTGGATCATATTCAACCTATTTTTGAACACGACGGGAATATTTCAAATTTCGTTGAAGTATCCGCGCACCTCAGAGCCCCATAGAGAATACATGAGGTTTTTCACCAACTTAGAAAAATTCTCACATAATAACGGCTGCGCCGATCTACTTGAAAATTTCGGCTTTAAAGACATTGAGGCATTATCGAGACATTAAATGGAACAAATGTTTTATTATAAATTTGATTATATTTGTAAAAAATCATGAAAATGATCAAAATCGGCTAATTCGGCACTCTTACGTTCGGAGCGAATTTACAAAATTATTTCAATGCAAACGAAAAAAGTATTTCATTGAATGTCTTCTAAATTTATTACGGAATCGAATAATATCAAAATTATTCACGTAGGTCGATCTGTTCCGTAACTACAGCGAATATAAAGAACCATGGTGTCGGTGCTTGTTTTCATTGTTTTTAAGGTACCTCTCTCTCCCGTGAGGTGGCGCTCGCTGTCCACGAAATGCGAAATCGTCCTTTCGGCGATCGGCCGGATCGGCACTGTGCAAGGTGTTCTTCCGCGCGCGCCCGTATCCTGTTTCATTCTGCACGCCGAGGCGTCAGTGTGCGTGTCTCGCTTTCCTGGTTATCGGTAAATAGATCTCCGTGTTTTTTTTGTTTTTTTTTTGACACAAAGTTTTATTTTATTGTTATCTTTCACACTAACGTCCTTCGGCCTTGGGGTCGTGGAATTCGGGAATGAAACGTGCACAGAGTAGATCGTTCTTTGCCTCCTTTATATTTTTCATGGACGTCCTGTGACCTCCGTACGGTTCGTGGTCACCGCAATCTGACGCGAGGAAAAACGGGTCGCCTGCTCTGTAGCCAGGGTATTTCTAGGGGAGGGTGATAACTCGCTGTTCTTCTGGAAATTCACATATTGCCCAAAAAGGTGGCATGGGTAATGATTAGGGTATGTTTTTCCGGTGTTTATTTTTGACCAAAAATCGGCGCATGTTTTTCGACGCTTACTTTTTAAACACCAGTGTATTATGGTTGAACGTCTCGTGATGACGCTAAAAAGCGTTGATAACCGAGGAAGAAAAATGCGATTGGACAAGAACATTTCAAATTTTCAATTCTATTCACATATTTCATACGCTTTTCTTCTCGTGGGAGCATCTATCCCGACGAAAAATGCCTAAGTCATTGAGCTGTGAACGCATTCGCAGTGTACAATATTTTGGCCTAGAGAGCTATTGCGCACGCTCGAACGCGCTTCACAGCCCAGTAGACAAAGTTGGTGGCACCCAGAAGGCGAGTTTTGAAATGGTCTGTAGTAGGCAAAATAAACAAATAACAATCAACGCATCTCAGTTCCCTAAGCGAAGAGGCGCGTTTCTAAGGTCAATGGTTCCGGACGACACTAATGTTGTTGGCGTTGTCTTCCAAGAACCACACCGACCTCTGAATAGGCACTGGAAGGAGGATCGACGAGATAACATGTTTCACAAACTTCTACAGAGGAGGCGTTTCGACGAAACTAGCCGTCGCTGGGGCGGGAACATTCACCGACTGGAGTGTTTTAGTTTTACCCAGGCCGAATATTTCCAACCACCGGAGTTTTTCGGCTGTAACCAATTTTGTATTTTCGTCACCGGCGGATGTTTATCAACTCAGAATATTAAAGTTCGTCCTGAAAATTGTTTTTTTTTTCCTTGGTGATTAGAGGTGATTTGTTCAGTTCAAAACTTCGCATTATCAAAATAACAAACATCGAAATGCTGAACACCGGATAATGAAGTTGCTAAAAGGCCAAAGCGCCAGAAGGCAACCCTGAACTGCAACAATATTTATTTACTTCGACTTCAAAACCTATTTTGGTAGGGGAAACTGGACTAGGGCAAGAAAGAAGGGAGAATGGAAGGGCCGGGAAGGGAAAGGTAGTTCGGACGAATAGAGTGAGGAGAATAGGGAGTTTCAGCAGATCGTTTCCGCAACCCGCTAAGCGCCAGGTTAGCTCTGCGTCATCCGCCACGAGCCCTTGAACTATGCAGAAAAGACTGGAGCCGTGAATGCTCAGTTGCGGCGCCTTCTTTGGGGATACCGATACAGAGGAGAAAAACGGCCTGCTAAATCTCGCTATCTCCAAAGCTGACCGGTAACGTCACGCAGAGGAAACGGCGGCCAAACGTTCCGCGCGTAGAAAATCAACTTCCTTTCGAGATACGCTCATGAAGGTGGTGCAGATGTTATGTTTGCAGCGACGCATAGCAAACGCCTCAACGATCGCGATTCCTTTCAAACCCTGACCTACGCAAATGATAATCTACAACGCGGTCAAAAGCGATGTCTTGGGCACCCCGATAAGTCGTCTTTGTTCGCACTGCGGATTATCGGTTTCCCGAAGTTAGCACAAAGAAGTTCAAAGTGGGGAGTTTTTGTGTGCCTAACAGAAAACGAAGCACCCTACACATTCCATAGCTTCGCTTAGTGGAGTGGCCTACTAATCCTTGGGGTCTCGTGCCTAGTTGTTCTGAAAACGGGGAGAAAGGAAAAGAAGAAACTCTTGAATGTTTTTGTTTAGACCTGAGTGACACCCCCAACCCCTTTCGTAACAAGAGTCGTAACAAATTTTTACCTCTCTCCTATATATGTGGCCTCGTAGGACCGCCAAGCTCGTCAAATAACCCCAGCGAAGCACAAGAAACCGCTCTCTTGCGGCATCACAAAAATATTCCGTAATATAATTCGTACATTCGTTACTTTCACAACACCATGGTACCTCGTATTTTATCATTTCCTCGTTCATATTTCTTTCTGCGCATTATGGTTGTTATGGCGACAGGTGCGACTTCACTCTCCATTTTGACCGTTAGCTGAGAACAGAAACCCAAAAATTGGGGTGGGTAATGACTCAGGATATTGCAGTGCGTCCCGAGATTTATGTTTTTATATAGTAAATAGATTTGTTTTGTGGAGTTAGCAACCCACCGCAGTTCTCCGGCCGTGATGTATATGGAAGGCTGCCATGCAGTGAGGGAAAAATGTGACTTCGGTTACCGCGTCTAGTTCGAGGCCAGCGGGGCAAATACAGCAGCGGATAGTGGGGAATTGCGGACGCTGACATCGTCGGTCCCGAGATACAGAACGAGGCGAAGCGCGCTCGCTTTGCATCTACACTTTGCCTTTGTTCAACTGTTCGTCAGCGTGAGTTGTTTCTGATAAAATGACTTTAGCCTGTTGTTTCTGAGGAAATAAAGCAAAAGGACACTAAATATTGTCATTGCTAATGATGTTTTACCAGCTTTTGCGTTTATGACAGAGAAACCTTGCTATTTTGTCTCACCGGGACCGACGATGTCTGCTTCCGTGTATTGCCATTTCGAGGCGACTGCAAAGCCTGGGAAGATGCTGGGCCTTTTCCTCGATAATAATATATGATCTCTATGTTCGATGTAGACCGTCTCGATGCTCGTAAGAGCCATCAATGCAAAGTCCTACTTCTCTCCCGCCTGGCTCTGTAAAACTACCGAGCTCGTCAAATACCACAAAAAAGTTGGAGCGTTCAAATACCACAAACAAAGTGGGAGCATCAGTTCTTCTGAAAAAGCTCCTTCAATAGATCTAGAAGCCTTGTCTATGTTAGATTATTTTCAACCGCATATAAGCGTGACGTTCCACTTGTAAAACGTCCAACAAGTGAAAAATGTACGATGGCATCCGTCGTATATTCATTACTTTCATAACATCGTGGCACCTCGTATCCTAATCTTTCCTCGTTCATATGTTTCGTTTCGCATTACGGTTGCTACGGCGTCAAATAAAAAAGACGCAAGAGTTATTTATTTACATGCACGAAGCAAGTAATCTAAAAACCGTACAATCTGTGGTTTCAGTCCACCTAAGCTTATGAGTCCACCATGTCATGTAATGAAACAAATAAAAGTCATTGCCAAAATGATTAGAATAGAAAGTGAGTCTAACGTGGGTATCTTCCAGCAAACGTTCGCGCGCCTTCAATACGATTTCTCAATGAATCGCCACTGTGCCCCTTGGACACACTTTGGGGACCAACACATGTTTACGTTGCTGCCCGAAATCTTGAATCAGCGTGTAGTGCTGCACCACAATAAAATGCAAAACGGACTCTATAGGCTGGTTCACACAGTTGCGTTCAGTTCCGCTTGAGTACGACGCGTGCCTTTCAAGCTAAGGCATGTCTATGCTCGACGCAACTGTAGCCATAGCAACCTCTGGTTGTAAGCAGGTGTCAAGTGGTTGCAGTCGCAGTCAAACGAAAATATGTGAACCAGCCTTCAATCACTCCCAACCACGTAATCAAAATCAAAAACGAAAAAAAAAATGGGAGTGGAGCGATCAATGGGATTCATCCGATGGAAATGCGTGAGCATTAGTTCCTCCTTACCCCCTTCGTGTCACGTAACACGAAATCATGTAATCCTACGTGATAACGTGATACAAAAACACAATCTTACATGATCACCTGATACGAACTGATGTCATCTTACGTGATCACGTCACACAAACACGTCATCTTACGTGATCTCGTTACAGGAAATGACGTCATCTTACGTGATCACGTTATACGAAATGACGTCAGCTTACGTGATCACGTGACGCGTCATCTTACGTGATCACGTAACACGTCATCTTGTAAGTCAACCTCTCCCCACAGCAGCGCGCTCCGCACTTCCCGGGCCCGTGCAGTGCTGCAGTCGAAAGCAAGCTCCTTATGGCAAGCGAAAGCTTCTGAAATCCCACATTGAGAATACTTGTAAGCGACCGTCTGTGGAAGCTTCGCACGTTGAGGTTTTTGGTGAGATCGAGCCATCGTGTTCCATTAACTATTGGTGAAGTTATCGTTCAATGAAGCCCTAAAAAATATGAATGTAGTTGGTATAGACATCAAGATCTAATCACAAATGCGGTTTGACGTCGTTTAATTCACGTGTATATACAAGTGTAGCAATAAATGAGTTATTTGTGTATACATGTTTAAAAAAAGTGTTTGTTATTCGACATAGGCCGTTGGGAGAAGGATGTGCTCAGATTTTTCTTCATGAGCGCAAGTACACTTGACGCAATAAATAGTGACGATTTCGTCGTCCCAGTGGTGAGCAGGTGATTTCTTGCTCAAAAAAATAATGACATTTCACAAACCAAGTTTTGTGACATATGCTTTTCCAATGTCTGGCCACTATTTCGGAAACCTTTCAGTCTAAACGAGTATACTTCTGTTTGTTTTTGCTAGCTTAGGAGGGGGTCACAGAGCCTATATTTTTATCTTCCTCTAGGACAGACGTACAGAGTCATACCGCAACACGCGTCTGTGGAACACACAGAGCTATCGCTCTCCTGTTGGCGGTACAGTAGCAGACGACACAACTTAGCTCCGTAGTTTATCGAGAACACGGCAAAGCACAAGCGAACGCAAGTGTCACTGTCGTCATGGCGTCCCAACGAAAAGCAATTATACAATTTGGACGTTTTTGTAATTTGGTACTTAAAATAACTGTATATTTTTTTAAGAAAGTGTCCATGCTAAAACATGCGATGCGAAGTGAAGACAACTACTTTGTTTTTAATGTCCACGAAAAAGAGGCTATGCAGCATCGATCGTACCGTTTTTTTTTTTTTTTCGCACATTATGTGATGTTTTCTAAGACGAAATTACCGACGTAAAAGCGCTGTGGAGACGACATGAAAAACATAATTTTGAAGGGAACCGAGTTTTGTAGTGGAACAGAAAAAATAAATAATTAACGATTTTTTATGGTAAATACTTTACCTCTAAGTGGAACTTCAACCAAGTAACGGTCACGCGCTTTCATGCCCACTTCAACGAAGTTGGGAGAACGATGTATTGCGTCTTGTGAATACACAAGTGGAGCAGCATGTTATGTTAGAGGCATTGTGTTTAATCGCTGCGCAGTACTTGCCAAAAGAAGGTATTATTTGAGCAGTCTCAACCGTTTCCGTCTACGTGTGCTACGAATACAGCAACTCCGTTCGTAGAAGAAGTGATGAGGAAATGGCGTGCCCTTGATGATACGAGCGTGATTATGAAATAAAATGTTCAATCAACCTATAATTGCGACCTGTCCGGTCGCCTGGGACCCGGACAACTAATATCGTTCTCTGAAAAGTCCATTCTAATATTTACAAGTTTTGTGGAGTTCATCGAGCGAATAAAAATGTTCCAACAATGAGCTAGACCTACACGAGTTCCCGAATCCAACACAGCGCTTTTGAATTTTAGCACTGTAGATAGTTCTGCGAACAGTGTATACTTGTGTGCAAATATTCGTTTTTTTTTTAACGTTGGAAAGCATCGGAATGACTCAGAATAACTGCGGAGTTGATAATCGGGGAAGATAAGACGGGGACTTTGGTACTTGGGGAAAACGGACCGTGGGCATTTGAGACAGGGGAACTGCCGCGGGACAAACGTGCTACAATCGCATACCCTTCCAAGGTCATCGCTTGGGCCACTGCAGGCGTCCAAAAAAAACCTTTCTTTTCTTCTTTTTTTTAGGGGGGGGGGGGGGGGGCTGATTGTCTTCCTCCTTTGTGGCTTTTGACAGACGCACAACGAGATTGGCAGAACAAGCAGGGGATTCATTTTTTTCGATGGATGCGTTCTGTCTATGTATGCGAATATGATTTTTTTTCTTTTTTTTAGTAGTTAGTTGTCCTTGCCTTGACTCGGGTCCCAGTGGGTGCGTTGTCGTTGTATGCCCACTATTTTTTTTTTTTTAGTTTATGGTAGTTTTTGCGCTATACTTCGTTTCACTTTATCTGCGAGCGAAGCCAAAGCTAGAAGCGCGAGACCAGCGCTTTTTGCGTTTCTCCGCAGCTCGCGCGCTCGAGCAAAGCCTGAACGCACGGAGCTTTCGTGCTCGCGCTTCCAGTTTTGCCTTCGCTCGCACATAAGGTGAAACGAAGTATAATAGGGACGAAAAAAAAAAAATTGCGCGTCGACAAAAAACAAAAACAAAAACAACTTTGTTATTTTTTTGATCAGGAGCGTTTTCAAAGCCCGGAGCACCTCGCCTTCGTTCCCGTGACATGTCGCTCGCTTTCGCGTAGCGATTTTAGGTGCGCGCAGTGTTTCCAAAGGTGCAGGATTGAGAGCGTAACCCAAGCACTTGAAGAGAAGAGGAAGGCGGAACTCTCTTTTTATCGGTACTCTCTTTTATGGGTCTCCACGTCGCGATTGTCCTACAAAATCAACTTTCATTTATTTCTCGCTCGTGGCTTCCAAGTACTGTGCGCTACAATTGAGATAGGGTATAGTAATAGCTGATTAATACGATGCATATTTCTAACGCAGAATAGTTTTGCGAAATCAAGGTTTCGCTCAAATGGATAACTCACACCTACAGTTCGACGCGCAATACCTTTGACGTATTGACTCACGAGAGATGCCCCCAACACGGCTGAGTCTGGCGGTGTTCCAGACCCAACATCTAAATTTTGTTGCCTTACTTGTTACTATTTCGCGCGCATTTTGCGCCATATTGAAATGAAAGCGCATGACAAAAGTGGCGCTCGTTTTCCGCTCGATGGAAATTTCACGCCAGCTCGTTGTCTTCGCTGGTACCTTGAGCGTTTCCCAGCGATGCGGAGCGTTCAACATGAAAAAAACGTACGATGGCATCCTTCGTACACTCATTACCTCTATAATACCGAGCCGCCTCGTATCCTTTTGCTTTGCTTTCAAAGTACTAATTTTTTTCTGTGCATTACGGATGTTACGACGCTAAGTCGGTCTGCACCCTCGAATTTGAACTTAGGCTAAGATCAAGGAAGAACCAGTTTAAATCAGGATATATAATTAACACTGTAGCAAAGTAAATCCTTCATATCGATCGGAAATACGATTTGACACATTCCCTCTGAACACATACCGTGTGTGCACAGCGAATGCAATACCGAGTCAGCGTGCAAAACGCCGCCACACTACGCTGCCATAACATCTAAGCGATTTTTGTATAGCACCGAGCACCGAAAATAGAAAACAGTTATTCATTCACATAAACGAAGCAAATTTTTTTAAAGCCCGGACACTCCGTACGTCCAATCTAGCTAAGGTTATTAATAGACTCGACCATGTCATTTGTCGAAACAGATAAAAGACGTTGGCACAAATGATTAGACTGAATAAGAGAATCTAACGCACGTATTTTACCAACCGACGGTCGCGCGCCTTCAATATTATTTCCAATTGTCACTGCGCACCTTGGACACACTTTGGGGAGCAAAACATATTTACATCGCCGCCCGAGGTCTTCATTGAACGTGTAGTGCTGACCCCAAAAAAAAAAAAAAACGCTAACCTGACTCTTAATCGCTCGCCGCAAAGGACGATTTCGAAAAGGCGGTACTGTACGTCACTTGAGATAAAAAAAAAACCAAGCTATAGAAACGAGCGTCGTAAAAAAGGGGACCGACATTTTTATTCCTACCTCCGAACAGAAACGAGCACCACCCACTGCATCACCCAGCACAGAGGCCGGACTCGGCCACCGCGCGTATTATCACTGAAGTCCGATGCAATGCACACTGAGCTGACTGACCACAGACATACCAAGCGCGCGCGAGGGAGGGGGAAGCTTCCTCCGCCGGGAGAACACGACACATTTCGGGGATCTATTTCACGCAGCGGATAACGCGGGCCTTGTCACACTCCGATACTGGCGCCATCTAGAAGTCGCGCGTTCAACCACGTCGCAAGCCGCGCGCCATCTGGTGGCTGAAACGGACGAAAAAATAATAAAACTCCAGCCAAAACTCTAAATGAAATAAATTACTGGTATCGCTGTAGTGACTCAAAATACGACCCCAGCCAAAATATTACTTCCGTGGGACGCCGCATTCTCAACTAATGCCGATAATAAAAATGCGACCCGCCGCGAGCCGCTGCTCCTTAGCCGGCGGCCAGCGGGTTGCCGATCGCTAAAGCAACATTGGGCCGTGACGTCAGTATCGTTCTCTTTTTTTTCCTCCGGTCCGGGCGTTGCGCGGAGTGCGCTTCTTTGATCCGCTACCACCGCTACTTCGGCTTGTGATTGGCGTGTTTAGCCGTTGCTTTTATCTGTAGCCCGTGTAGCTTCGGTATAGCCTTTTGTTTATTTGCTTATGAGGACTCCAAGACTCGTTTTAGCGAGCAACTCGGTGCGCCCAAGACTGCCCAAGCGCTCCTCGAAAGATGCCGAGTGCAACTTGTAGCGCTGTGGGCTGCTCAAACAACCCGCCGCGCAACACGGAGGTGCTTTTTGACAAGTTTCCAACGGACCGGAAATTGGAGAAGGTGTGGGTGAACGCTGTTCGACGAGTGGACTTTGGACTTCGGCTTTTACGCGCCCGAGGAAAATAAGAACGAAAAAACGGACGTGCACAGACCAGCACACGTGTGATCGGGCGCCGCGGCCCGCGCCGGAGAGCCTCAAAGCTTCCTGTCTGGGACTGACCCGCAGCGCGAAAGCGAGAGGGCCCCCAGTACTGTACAGAGCGCGACACTGTTAGCGCGAACAAGCGATCGCCGGTTTTTCCAATTTTTCTCTTTGAAACCAAGGGATGTCATGCAAGTTATTATTGCTACGGAAAGAGCTCGTCTAGTTCAATAATGTACGCGATAATATTTCGTGCTCGCTAATACTATTTAGAAGTACAATGCGAAAATGCGCCGATGTCGTGTTCGCGCTAACAGTGTCGCGATGTGTACGTCACTGTCAGCGCGGCGTAGAGTAACGCCGCTCCATCCACGGAGCACCGATGACAATTTAGGCCTAGCGACGAGTACGGAAGACCGCACACACGGCGACAGCCGCCGAGTACGGCACCGAACGAGTTCACTCGTTTTCCAGTCGCTAGCTTTTGGGTATACAAGCGACGAGTACGGCATAGCGCACGCACGGCGCGGCCACCGAGTACGGCACCGTACGAGTTCACGGGTTTTCCAGTCGCTAGCTTTTGGGTATACGCACTAACTCTTGCTACATATGTTGGATAGCTACCACGTATACGAATTACAACAAAATTAGCTTGCCTCCTATATTTAGACGGCTAGCGCAACAGAGATATTTGCCGCTCGGCCTGCGTACTCGTTGAACGAGAACGATCCTGACGTCACGTTCACATAGCGGCTGCTTTCCAGTGTTGCCGGGGCCTCGAGCGGCTAGTTTCGGTTTTGTTGGCCGCGCCGCGAACAAAGCTTTGAGGCGTCGATATCTTTAAAACTACGCACAATAACGAGAAAAAAGTTACACCTTGCAATTCAGGGATGCTGACTGTACTAAAAACAGTCATAATCCCAAAATCGAAAGTATGGACCGGAGTTGCCCTTTAAGCAGAGCAAACGCTGGACAGCAGGTAACCCCGTCTCCAGGGTTCGCTCTACTAAAGTGGAAAGAGGTGGGAGGAGCTTCCATTTTACTCTCAAACTTGTTACCGACTATACACGTTTGCGAGAAATGCTCCTGTGAGCTAATAGGGAGTTGTAGTAGATCGTTTTTCTCCTCCGCTACGGTATCCGTGAAGAAAACGCCGCAGCTGCGCATGCGCGCCGCCAGCCTTCTCTGCATAGTTCAAGGTTTTGTGGCGGATTACGGAGCGCTATCCGGGTGCTTAGCGGGCTGCGGAAACGGTCTACTACAATTCCCTAATATTTTGAGCAATGCTGGTTACGCATAACGTTTCCGCCATATTAGAGTGCGCTAGGGGCGCGCCATTTGGGTGCTCAAGGACAGGGTGGCGGTGTTTGCTGCATCGCCGACGGTCAGCGTTGGAGACGCACGTAGTTCTTTGGAACGCAACGAGTAGGTATCCACACAGAATCGTTGTATCAAATATTGTAGGAGGGGGCATGTTTGAGGGTTGCAGCTGACATCATAACGATCGCAGCCTCTGTTTCAGAACGTCAAGGAAGCAAGAGCTGCCGCGAACGCAGCCATCGCTGATGCAATGGCAATGCGGCTTCTGGTGTATTCTGATAAACACTTTGAAACTTTAGAGATTTTTTTTTTTTAATTTTTCGATTTAGATTGGTTAAGGCATTTTATTTCATTGTTCGTACTCTTTCGGGATCCAAGACAACACCTGTATGGTTTAGAAATAATTTTTAGTGTCTTTTTGCGCTCAGTGGTGTATGATTCGGCGAACGACGCTTGGCAACATCGTACGACGAGCAGCGAACGTCCTGACTGGAGAGAAGGTCCGCTTTACCTTGGCGCGAGGTTCGAGGTTAAACCGGGATCCCACTTGCAAAGGTGTATAGGCACCACCCACCCTATAAAGCTACCGCATTTAAACGCATTCGGCAGAATGACAAAACAGCAGCCAATTTGGTTCAGCGCTCATCGTCCAGGCGCGAAATGTCGAGTCACGGCTGTGGAGGCATGCGCGGCGCCTGATGTTCCTCAGAAGAGAGTCACTGCGCATGCTCAGAAGTTAGAACGCGTTCCAGAGCCTCGTAAATAAAGCTGGCAGCGCGCAAAAGACAATTATTGAAATGATTTGTAGTTGAGCCACTAAATAATCTACGCTTCAGAGTAAAAATACTTCAACCATCTTGGTGCTTGAAAGCATTGTTGCCAATTATCTGAAACTTTATCTGAAATCGCACGAAACGGTCTTTCGTTTTACAGCTATTTTAAGACGGTTCACCACATAGAAACACATTTATAGCAGATTGCTAGGCAATTGTGTTGCATACGTGAAACGTTCTATCATCACAAACGTTTAACGATACTATGCGTTTTACGTATGCACGGCTGATAAATCTGGCGGTCTTCCAGAGCCTTCCATACGCTTGAGCTCTTCTCCCTCAGTGCGCAGAGGTGGTCGACCTCCTCCTCGGCTACCCCTCTGGTCACGTTACCTCCCCCGTTAACCCAAGCAGTATCGAGCTCGCTTCGCGGCCACGCTTATCAGGCTTCACTTATCAAACTACACAAAATGTTGAGCACCTAGCCAAAGATCGTTTTAAGTTAAAACGATATCCGTTGAGCATCCTGACATCCCATCTGAAGCTCAGGAAGTGGCATTTTTTAACCTCAATGGTCGTCAGTTGCGCCAGTTCTTCACTAAGCATAACAATGGCGGCGCCCACCAGAAATTGGGGAATGGAGTGGCGGTACTCTTAGCGTAGGTCTTTTTTTTGTGGCTCGAGAGCAGGGGTGGCGAGACTGACGTACGCAAAAAGTCACAAAAAAGAAGACAATATTTTAAGTGAAGAGCCTCGGCTCTTCACTTAAAATTTTTTGTTTCTTTGATATCAGCCGGCGGCCGTACCGAATTACACTATGGCTTAAAAAGCGATTGCTCATTGTGTTTATTTATTGGGCGTTCCCATTTGTGAAACAAGCACCTTGAAGTTTGGCTCTAAATTGCTCGAACGATATATTTGTAACCTCGAACAGCTCAGTAGGCTGTTTGTTCGACAGGGTCGCACGCGGTGTTTATTTTACCGTCTTCATCGCCGAGAAGAGCGCCTTCCAGTAGTATGCGTATGTTGACACGAGGCATAGCCGTCCAAAACGCATTATACAGTGAAACCCGTATAGAACGAACCCACGTACAGCGAATTATTGTCGATATCGAACTCACGAAAAATTGAAATAAACATGCATGTAAAAAGTACTTTTTATAACGAACAACATATTGGCTATATCAAACTTTTTTTTTTTCTGGGAAGGCCCAAAAACACTCAAACAATCGTCTTCTAACCTGTCCCTTCCCCCAAAAAAGAAGTAGGAAAGAAAGAAAATTCCAAAAGCTCAAGTTGCGAACAAAATTGAGCGAAGAGAAGCGATTCAGAAAGGGGAAAGGTAAAAATGCTCTGCACGCACGCACAGAAAAAAAAAAGCTTTTTATCCCATATTTTTTGCCCACGAAGAGAAGCGATTCAGAAGGGGAGATAAGCTAAAAAAACAAACTCTGCAAACATGCAAGAAATAAAAAAATAATAATTTTTGTGCGTAGTGTACAAGGCGGAAGTGAAGAAATGAGAAAGAAAGAGAAGCTCTCGCCTTACAACGAACGCATCGTGGAAGTTCGTTGTGAATGGTTTTTGCTATATCGAACTACTTGCTATATCGAACTGATCATAACATTTCTTGCTGTTTGTTATAAACGGGTTTGACTGTAACTATTTCCTTCTGATCTTGGAGGCGGTTCGCTAACCAAGGTTTCGCGAGCCATACCTGGTCCCGCGAAGAGCCGCAGTTTGGCCACCTATAGTTTATGCTATTCTAGTCTAAACTATACAGTGCAAGAGGATGCACGTTAAAGGTTGCACGTTAGAGGAAGGACGTGTTCTCGCAACGCGTTACGTCCTCATCTGGCCAAAGCAAACGGGTAACCGCGGGTGCATAACGATATACGACAAGACGTCGACAAATTACATCAGCGAGGCAGCGCGGCGGGCGCACTCTCCGTTCTGTACCGCGGACGTGAGTCGGCCAACGCCCAGCAGGGTTCGGAGCACTGCACCGGCAAGCTTCACGCCCGGCCGAACTCGATGACACGCCGTCTCTTTCCGAGACATCTATGCAAATAAAAAGGCGTTCGTAATGGGTTCTCCAAGTGGTCGGGACAAGAACAGCGCCAATCCTTTCACCTCCCCCCCTTCCCCCCCGTGGTCACGCCTCGCTGCGGCCCGTTGCTTTTTTAAGAAGCGGCGCTGCTGGGAACCTGCCTGCGTGTTGGCGACGAGTGCAGTTATGCAAATGCTGCGCTGCGCACGGGCGCCCCACCGCGCGTCTTATTGTGCCCTGGTCATCGCGGCAAACACGTGGCAATATGGGGCCGGCGCTTCGTCCATGGTGTATTGCCTCTGGATGCCAGCCCCGCGAGTTACCCGGGGTTAGTTATCAAGCTCAAAGCCCGTGCACCCACATTTCGACGTCATCGCAGTGAGATCGAGCGCAGACACAGGTTGGACACGCTGCTCCGTCAGTGTTCGGATGGTCCTCGTGTCCAGCCAATGCGTCGAAGGACGCTGGGCGTCGGGCTTGGGCCCAATTGCTGAGTTGGCGCGAGAGTGATGACGGTAGGTTGTTCACACGTGCTCCGACTACTCTAGGTGTTTTTGGGTTCACCGGTGCATTTAACGGCTTATAGTCCCGCGCAGCTTATTATCGCCATTTTTTCTGCCTCGCCTGCCACCTGACCTGGCGGATATCCAGTTCAGTTTGATATTCAGGTGTGACTGCCATTCTGTTCCGACTAGATCCTCCGCCTCGCCTGTTCTGATGGTGCCCTGATGAATATCCAGTCCAGTTGAATATTCGGGTTCGACGTGCGGACATTCCGTTCCGATTAGATGTTTCGTCCCGCCTGTCACGTGACCTCGTAAATGTTCTGTCCAGTTTGAAATTCAGGTTTGATGGGCACTTTGTTTTGATTAGACCTTCCGTCTCCACTGATATTCCATCTCGCCTGTCACGTGACTTGATGATTGTCCAGTTCAGTTGTATCTTCGGTTTCGACGGACATTCTGTTTCGATTAGACATTGTTTCTCTACTGCTATTTTGCCTTGCGTGTCATGTGACCTGATAGATGTCCAGTCCAGTTGTATCTTCAGGTTTTGACGGATATTCCGTTCTGATTAAATCTTCCGTCTTCACTGATGTTCCGTCTCGCCCGTCACGTGGCCTGATGGATGTTTAGTCCAGGTGGATCTTCAGGGTACAGGTGGCCGCGGTAACGAGTTAACGACAGGAGCGCCATATCAGCTTGCGCCCTGTGCCTTCGAACATAGAGCCGTCCAGCGAAGCCACTGTGGCGAAGATACTGGACGAGAGCACGAAATTATTTTCAACCCTTCCCCTTGCTTTGTTGGGGTTCAAGAGTTCCCAGGCGTCGACGTGGGAGAATTCAGATAGTAGCTTTCTTCATCTCTGCTCATGGAACGGGTACACAACTACTGCATGATCTGTGTATTCGGGTAGCCTTGATTTGCCTTGCGAAGGCGTGAAGCCAGGGAACCTTTGGTACAGCGCTTCCAGTTTTCGCCGCGCTACCGAGCTGGAGACCAGAACGGCGCTGCCCGTTTTGCTGCCCAGGTACGGAAGATATATATATATATATTTTTTTAACGTTTAAAGCTTCTCGTGCCACAGGACCCAATCTGTTATCAGTCGTAACCAAAAGTCGCATTCTTGCCGACCAAGTGCCTTTCTGCGAGGAGGTTCGAGTTCTAGCCCGAAGTCATCTTGTCCCACCTATTGCAGGAAACCAAAGCACGGACGCACTCCATTACAAACAGAACAAGAACGAAGCCCACTTGACGGGTTACTACAGGCCTATCGAGCCAAGTGAAGCTAAGCCAAGCCCTGGCGAGCCACCCGCGCCGGATTGCGCCACGAGACCGGCTTGTATTGCTTCCGTCTGCGAGCGAAAGGTGTAATGACGATCTCCCGACGTTGTTTTTTTCCTCATTCGTAGCCCCGGGATCTAGGCTATGGAAACACTCGTTCCTTAGCGCAGGCCCGTTTGCTTTCGGCTTCCTCTCGCTGTCTCGTTCTTCCGTTCACTTTTGCCGCTCGTTTTTCTTCTTTTTTTCTACGAGGATGAAATAACGGAACGGCTACTGGTTCCGTGGGCCGATGTTTACTTGCGTATACCCCCCGGTGGGTGTGGTGTCCACATCTGCGCTGTTGCAGTCGGCTGGACGCTGCGCTTGGGTTACTTTCATTGACCCCCATCGCCGGCGGCGTCTGCTATAGTCGTGACGAGGCTGCTTTTAGACAAATGAAAGTCGCAAAATCTCCGGCCCGGTTGCTGCGAACGCTCGAGTTAAAGGTGTACAAAAAAAGGAACACGGAAGCAATCAGAGCCAACGGTTTTCGATGTCGCCTTTTTGCTGCTGGCTCTCGAGCGCCTTGGGGGCGTTGTGACCGAGCCCTGATTTCAATGGGAGGCCGGGAGGAACCTGCGCGTGCTGCAATAAGTGGCGTCAGAGTCGTCGAGCTGTATGTGGGTTTCCGCTATATTAAAAGGAAGTTGTCGTAGGATCTTTCTATTCACCCGCTACGCCATACGCAAAGAAGACGCCGCTACTGCGCATGCGTGCAGCTAGTAGCCATGTCCGCAGAAACGGTACATAAAATACTCTGTTGTAACAGCTCGTTGGCGAGCGCCCCCGTCCCGGTAAGAAGGTGCAATATCACGGGTTTGTCCGGATTAATCTACGCATGCTCGTTAAACGAAAACATTACTAAATAAGCTGGTGTAAAGGTGCTATTGTTGTTGTACACTGATATCATGGATATCTTAAAGCAATTTTCACTTCGATGCAGACACGCAGGGCGTCATCACCGCCGTTTTATATGCTGCGTGTCCACTGTTTTAGACAGTATAGTTAATTACACAAACGACCGCTGGACGAAACTCATATCCAGGTCACAACGGCAAGGAGTGAGGATTGAGACCAGAATACCAGCCGCCGAACCAACCATCCTGGCTATAAAAACAAAAACACATCCAAGCAGCCAATTCTGCAGTTTTAATTTTTCTTCCTCAACGAAACTCACAAAATAAGAAAGAGAAAAAAAAAGAAAAACAACCGAAAGCGTGCATGTGTTCGTTATTTCTAATAAAATATCCTATAACTATATTGACACCTGCACTTTTCGTTAGCCCACTGATCCTTGGCAAATATCGTTCCTAAGTATGCTCCAAAGCTTCAATAGAGAAAAGAGACAACAATGGGCGGTAGTGAACTAGCTTACAAGCAAACACTAGTCTACAAAATTAGCCTAAGGTAGCTGCAGATTGAAAGTCTCGCGCTAGAGCTGAACCCTGACTGTGACAGCATCATCGCCGCCGTCGACATCGTCTCGATTTGGAGGCTCACGTTTCCCACAGCAAACCTTTTTGCTGTTTTTAGCCATTCGTCCTCGCTCTCTCGGTAACAATATAAACTTTCCCAGAATTCTTACACAGTTGAATGGCGCTGACGAAAGAGGCAGGTGTATGCAATAGCTCCGAGGTAATCAATCTGAGAAATAGGCCACGCGTGAATGTAATGTTTGGCTATTTTTAGGATGCTAGCCCATAGACTGAGTTATGACCATAATAGACGATCACAGAAAGTGGTTTAGTGCTTTCTTGAAGTGGGACCTATATTTAACAATGTGATCGCACAGTCTGCCAAGTTCACGTGCTCATTATAAGTTAATATAACCAAATGTGGGGGCACCAAGTTTGAACGTCCTCAAGAAGCAAAGATGCGAATGTCACGTAGGGTTTGGTAAAAACCTATTTGGCCGACCGGTATGAAGCTCGGTTACTGGCCAACGCTGACAGCAGTAAAATCCAACCGGATGAGGCAAGATTAGTTGCTCGGCCAGCTCTCGCTATCGTTAGCGAAATCTTGTTCGCCTTCCAAAACAACTCTGAGAGCTTTCAACGACAAACTTGGCTTTGGCCAGCTTTTTAGATATCAGGCATTAGAATCTTGCTTTCGGGGGTGCACTTCACCGAATAAGGCTCAGAGTTGCACACGATAAAGAGTGCGTTTACTGAATCAGGAAAGAGACCCCTGCCACATTTTTAGGAGAAGGAAATGTGTTTCATTAGACTGGGTACCATGTGGCCTTGCTATATGGGATCCCTTTATCGGCGCAGGAGTCTCAAACACGCGGCCCGCAGGCAACCGGCTGCGAGTCCCGGTTCCCATGTCCCGAGCGCTAGAAATGGCATGTGCCATAGCGATCTCAACTTTCCGATTTATTTTCGTTCGGTAAGTAGCTCTGCTCTTTTAACATGTTGACATAGTTTATACGCATCTGTTTTCATTTGCCTTTTTTTTTGCTTTATTTTTGCTTCTTAGCTTTTTGTAATGTACAAGAATTCCGCTACTAGGCTGCAAGTGCGAGTTCTTCGTTGAAGAATGCATTTCGGCCGCGCGGACTCTCGATCAGCAGGAGCAACTGCCAAGTATAAAGAGCTACAAGCTCAAAATTATCGCCTTAAAAAAATAGTTATTAAAATCCAAGTATTTGTTTATAGTCTTGTATTAAAAATGGTCAGAAAAGCAAAAACTGTCGAATTCAGCAATTTTTTTGTTTTGTTTAGAGATATGTTGAGGGGTGTTCATTCCTGAGTGAATTGAGCAACGATAAGCACAGTGTAGTTGTTTTCTTGTTCTATAAAAAATGCCAGCACGTTGAGGGGTGGTGCAATCGTAATTATTGTCATCCCATCATGTCAAGGCCCAAAGCAGTCATGTAGACAAATCAAATCTAAAGATGTCACTGAAAAAATTGAGTTTACAAAAAGCATAGAACACAAGGTGTCTTCACTTTAAAATCTCTTAACCCCCCCTCCCCCCCCGTCCCCGTTTTACGTTGGCCCTCAACCTTTCCGGTGTGGGCTATCTGGCCCCAACACTCAAGTTAGTTTGAGACCACTGGCGCTAGAGAATGGTTCCCGTCGAACCTTTGGCTATGGTTACGTCATGTTTTCAAACAAACCTGGTGTAATTGTATGGATAGGCGTCTGACTAACTTATGCGGTGATTTCCCCAAAACAGTATTCAAAGCGACATCTTGACGACGGAACAAGATGACGTCGTGGCTTCCTTTTCGGCACTCATGATACAATATAACTTATCAATAACGGTGTCAAAACATATTAAAAAATCACGTTTAAGCAGTCGCATAATGCAGACCGCGTTGTGCCTAATACACGAACAAAAAGTATAATGAAAAAATAAAAGATAATACTGGATCAGCCTTGCTTCCGTCGATCATGTTGAAAATTACCCGAAACTGTGGTAGAATATTGGAAACTTTGTAGAAGAAAAAGGACTCAGGAAAAGGGAGGCCTAAAACTCAGGCCACTAGTTTATTTCTTCAACTTCCTATATAGACACAAACCTAACTTCGGCTACCGACGTCACAGCACGCACAATCATTTGCTATTACGCTTCACCCGATCTTTGTTATACAGATTGAATTATTTGACACCTAGGACGGCGTCATGCATGCGGCATGCATGAGGCAGCGAATTCAGCGCCGTCGCCGACGGGTTATCGGGCTTTGTGATTGTTATCTTTTTGTTACCCGTGGTGTGCGCTGATTGGTGCGTCGAGAAAAGGCGAGGTGGCGACGGAAGGAAGAATCGACGAGACGGGCAGTTTTGGGCTGGAGCTGGTTCAAGCAAGACTTGCGCTTCCCCCCCCGCCCCCCCCCCCCCCCCCCCCCCCAAAGGCTGGCTCCCTGCCTCCCCGGGTCCCACGGTGCTCAAACCACAAGCCGTGACTGACGGTGACCACACTTCCGAAGTGTGAACTTCGGTTCTCGAACAATACAACATCAGCGATAAGCATTGCACCCTATCTAAACAAAGACCGAATTTCGACGAAAATAATCCCTGGAGAAGGGGAACAAGAGGGACAAAGGACAAACACAGCTAGGTGACTGGTGCGCGACCCGGACCAGGCGGATTTTTTCGGTCGCCCAATGGAGATAGGGTTCGGCACCCGGGCCAGACGGATTTTTTCCGGTCGCGCACCAGTCACCTAGCTGTGTTTGAGATTTGTGTTTGTCCTTTGTCCCTCTTGTTCCCCTTCTCCATGGATTATTTTCGTCATTCTTGTCCAGCTCGCTTGCACCTTTGCATTTAATTGCAATATAAAACGAACTTCTCCTGAATTGACTATTTGCCCCCCCCCCCCCCCCCCCCCGCTCCAAAAAAAAAAGAGCATTTTTCAATCATTCCTATAAAAAATCATCACAAAAAGACATGAACAGAACTAAAACCAGTTAGCTTCTTGGTAATACTTCCGAATTGCACAGACGCATAAATAATAATTGATAGGAACCGAAGTTCCCAGCTTGGATTGGGGGTCACCGAGCTAGGGTTCAAATGATCCAATCTGCTAGGGTGCAAACAATTAAACTTGAGAATGTTTTCTTTTACATAATTTCAAACTTTTTTTTTGTTTTTAAGACAAAGGTTTTATTCTGGATAAGTTCGGTTTTTGTTTAGATACGGTGCAGTGCTTATCGATGAGGTTGTATTTTTCAAGACCCGAAGTTCCCAGTTCGGCAATGGGATTACCGCGCTGGGGTTGAAACGATTCAATCTGTATAACAAAGATAGGGTGAAGCGTTGTAACAAAGGATGGTGCGTGGACGCCGGTGGTCGAAGTTAGGTTTGTGGCTAATAAACCAGCAGCTGAGTTGGAGACTTTCCTTTTCCTGAGTCCTTTTTCTTCTACCAAGTTTCCGATTGTTTACCAGTCTCAGGTAATTTCCCACCTGATCAACATCCATCCTCGCCTGCACTCTCACTGTTTTTCCCTTACTTCCGTAGTATTAGAACAAAAGAACATATCTCGAAGCCAGACGTTCACTCTAAAAGAAGCCCGTGCGTCTACTTTCCCGCACAACACTCGGAGAGCCAATCAGCGCAACGTACGGCGGCAGCTCAGCGAATGACGATGCCGAAACATATGTTTAGACCAAAAACGAAGTCTGAGTTGTGACATTAAGGGCCGGTTGCACCGACGTCGCTTACCTTAACCCAAAGCGGCTTTTTCCTAAGTCGGCTTAGCGCCCTAAACCGAGCTCGGATAAGCATGGGTTTATGCTGGATTTGCGTAGGGAATGTAGAGACAAACAGAGCGAACTAGGGAACGCTCAGAGGGACGAATACGATTGGCGGAGAGGAATCACGTGATATAAACAAAAAAACTGCCGTAGTAGCCGTCGTCGGCGTCTGCTTTTCGCTGAGTAACGAATTAAAGGTCTCCAAATTCAATCATTTTTTTCGCTTAACTTTCAAAAACAGGAGTCAAAGCTTTAAATAAACACGAATGCTCTTTACATATGTGATTGTGTGTTTAATATGAGTTGATAACAGAATGTTTTGACAGTGACAGTTGTTTTCGTGATCACATTTAGAGATAAAGAAGCCATCGGGGGCCCCAAATCTCACCGAACGCGAGAAGGACGCTCTACTCGCTACATCGGTGAAGACAAAACATCATCGAGAATAAGTAGGCAGGTAAGATGACTACAAAAAGCAAGTCATGCCTGAGACCGATGAAGTTCAAAACAGTGACGAACTCGCCGCGGCAGCTGCGAAAATGCCCGGAAGTCGTCGAATAGAAGACGTCGAGAGATCAGGTCGCGAGGTCCTTGCATTGACCGTACTCGCTGCTATCAGCAAGGTGACAGAACTGCACTCGTTGGAAGATCCGCTGCAGCCTCAAACGGACTTCAGTTTCACACTGTCAAGTTCAGAAAAAAACAAAAAGTGAAATTTTTACTCGATGTGTCCCTCCACAGGCACAGATTACTTGTCAACTTTATATACGCCCCAGTACGCCAATATCCTGAAAACCGCAACCACGGTGAGCGGCTTCAGCAGCCTTGGGATCCCCAAATCAATAACTCAAACCCGAGTCGTTTGGTTAGCGTATAATCGAAAGAATACACAAAACAATTTACACCATACTTTTCCCTGTAACCTCTTTATGACCTTGACTGCATTTATTGCAGATTGCAAAAGGGTGAGAGGCGGAAGCTAGGCTGTTGGAGTACAGGAAACAAGCTAAAACATTCTCAATCGGGAAAATGTTGAGCTTTCTCGGTCACTGAAGTTCTTGGATTATGAAACCTAAAATCTCCACAATATGTCATGTCAAAAGGTGGCTTGAACTAGTCGGAATAAAGTTCTTGTTGTTGCTCATTCTTATGCCTTTATACATAAAGGATCGCCCTTTATTCGAAGCATCATGTTGTGTTTTTTATTTTCATGTATGTCTTTCTCACTGGTCGTCTTTATATGTGAATTACCAACTCACTCAAGTTACCATTTCATAAAAACGCATTTGTTGAACCATGGAAATGTGTACCTGTCTAGTGCATATGTAAATAATTAAAGAGAATCAATTGTTCATAAAAGTTACAGACCTATATCAACAATTATATGACTGTAAGCTTCCTTTGGTGGTTTGTCCTATTACACACTCTTGAAATGCGTTATATGAGCTACACAATTGAAATTCTACTTATCAGGCTATTTTCTTGATAACACTGAAGGTCTCGCTTTCAATATATTGCTTGGTCAGTCATAGTCACCCAATACATTGAAATATAAGCTAATAACCCCACAACACTTTCTTCAACACAGTGTTTTGTTTAACAGCTATCAATGAATAGCTTCATGAATTTATTTTTCCACTGCCCTGGTTAGCTGTCTCCAAACTTTGTTCACTTGATTTTTACCGTGAGTAGCAAGTCTTGCACAGAATGCAGCATGTACAAATTCAGTATAGTCCCATTAGTGGAAAGGGCAATTCAGGCTAAGCCACCAAATATCAAACATACCTAAGCACAGTGAGATATCACCTAGTGAAACTTGAATGTGCTTAATGTCAGTGTTGCATCTGTAATAAGAATTGAAGTAATCTTATGTCTGTCCTTTCAGTAAATTTTACATGATCTAGTTCCTTAAGCATCTGTATGTTTGCACCATGTTAGGATTACATTTTCATGTGTAAATAATTTGAATAATTTTAAGTGATCACACTTTTTATTTCAAAGATGAATCTCCAATCTGTGGACGATGACCATCCCGTGGTAGTTCTCAGCACTTTAGTGCCTTCTGGAGGCAAGTTGGGTCACCAGATAGAAAACTTGTTGTAAAAGTGCCGTCTAAGACCAAGGATTGACTACAATCTGAGGACGACGACCATCCCGTGGTAATTCTCAGCACTTCAGTGCCGTCTGGAGGCAAGTTGGGTCCTGAAATAGAAAACTTTGTCGTAATAGCACTGTCTAAGACCAATGACTGACTATAATCGGAGGATGACGACCATCCCGTGGCAGTTCTCAGCACTTTTGTGCCATCTGGAGGCAAGTTGGGTCACGAAATAGAGAACTTTGTTGTAGTAGCACCATCTAAGACCAATGATTGACTACAACCTGAGGACAATGACCATCCCGTGGTAGTCTTTAGCACTTCAGTGCTGTCCGGAGGCACGTTGGGTCACCAGATAGAAATCTTTGTCACTACAGCATTGTCTAAGACCAATGATTGACTATGATTTGGGGACGACGACGATCACGTGATAGTCCTCAGCATTTCAGTGCCCTCTGAAGACCCCCCAATGCCCTGCGGATGTGTCTCAGCACCTTCCAAAACGAGGCTAGGAATGGTTCAAGCATGTGCAGCCTCTACAGGCACTTAACAGGCCTATACTGAACTTTTCTCTCACTGTGGCAGTTGCAACTATCTATAGGAAGGGAGGTTACAGATTCCGAAAAAAATCACTAGCCTAAAACAAGAACCTGGCTCACAGAAAGAGAACACAATTCAGAAATGGCAAAGTACAATCTAGCATCCATGGTCTCTGGTGGGAGCAGTAAATCTGTCAATTATAAACCAAAGAAAAAAAAAAGAGCAAAAATCTTAAATACAAGGGTGATTAAGAATTATTCATGCCTGTGGAATTGATTTTGTTCAAAATGTTTCAAAACACAAGCCTGTCATAAATTATTGCATGGGAAAAGCCTTGGCTGATTTGCAAATTACTTATCATATCATCCACTGCCACTCGTCTATCCGGCAGAATGAGTTCACAAGCACGCTCAATGTCGTCATCAGTCGTCGACACGCACGGGCATTGGCTTCTTTATGGCTGACACTTGTGGATCCTTCATGTAACTTCTGTATCCATTCAAGCACACTTGTTCGCAACAAAACATTTCCATGATATACTGTGCACAAAGTGTCTGATAGATATTGGCACCAGACACCCCTTTAGACCACGAAAACAATGACTTCTCCACTTGTGGATAAATAGATAGATATTTATTTCGGCTCAGTCGAGCCGCATACGAATTGCAGATGGGGCAGCCATTCTTTCTTGCACCACTGCCACAACTGCAACCCATTCACGACTGCCTGCACAGCAGTGACTGAGAGACAGCAACACAGCAACCTTGTACGAAAAGGGCTGACACGACAGTGTGGCCAACTTTAGGTGCAAGATAACACAAGTGTTAATAATTTTTTCATCACTGTCGTATAACATGAATCCTTTTTAGTGCCTATATTCCGGCTCCGACCATACATATTTCTTGATTTCTTTATTTCATGAGCCAATTTTGGTAACTGAATACATATACGTATTTACTCGCAGAATGAACGCACTTTTTTTCCCGAAAAATCGATGCAAAGTTAGGGGGGGCGTTCATTACGCGAAGTAAAATTTTTGCGTCCGTATTTACTCGCATAATCAACGGACCTCTAAATCCGGAAAAATCCACGTAACTTCTTATTCTTTGCGCGCAGCGCGCGACTCCAAAACCAAACTGCAATGCGCAAAAAAAAAAAAAATGCTCCTCTGTTTTTTTTTGCTTCCGTGATTGTTTGTTTTTCCCCCCGCCTTTCGCAAGTTGTTTTGTTTGCCTACGCTTCTCCGCTTTTCTTATCTCCTTGCGCGCGACGCGCGACCTCCAGACCAAACTGCGCTGTGCAAAAAAAAAAAAAAAAAAAAGCTCCTCTTTATGTTTTTTTCTTTTCTCTTGATTCCGTGGATTGTTTTTTTTTTCTCTCTTTGCCGCTTTTCGCGAGCTCTTTCGTTTGCCCACGCCCATGCATTCGCGACCTCGCTCACCAGGATAAAAAAGTGGGTTCACTTCGAGGGCTTCTCGCTTCTCTTTCCAAAGTGCGAGGAGGGGGCGAGGGCAGGATGCCTTCATTATGCGCGCTTTATTAAGCGAGGGCTTCTTTTTCTCTTTTTATCTCCTTGCGTGCGGCGCGCGACCCAAAGTCCAAACTGCGCTGTGCAAAAAGAAAAAAAAGCTCCTCTCCATGTTTTTTTTTTTTTCTCTTGCTTCCGTTGGATCTTTTTTTTTATTTTTTAGCACCTTTTGCGAGGCGCTTTGTTCGCCCATGCCTTCGCGACCTCGCTGCACCAGGATAGAAAAGTGCCTTCATTTCGCGCGCGTGGGGGGAGGGGGCCAAAATTTTGACGTCCGAGTTGGGGGTGCGTTTATTACGCGAGTAAAAAAAAAAGTCAAAATTTTGAGGGCCGACTTGGGGGGTGCGTTTATTACGCGAGTGCGTTCATTGTGCGAGTAAATACGGTAGCATTTACACCAAGGCATTCTTGTATGGTCATATCCACTACATATGTGATTTATATCTTTCTATAGATTCAAACTTATCTACTTTGACTTTATTATAATCATAAACGTCAAAATCAAATGGGTTGTTTCATCTTCAGAGAGTGTTGAGTCAGTCAGCTATGAAATTTGATGCTTTGTGTCGCCGCTGTAGAGGGCAAACCTTCCATATGCAGCACGACTGCTAACTTGGGGTTTTTGACATGCAACTTTCGAACCTGACCTTCCGATCATCTGTGTACTAGATGAGTGATTATGGTTCTGCTAGCCCGCGGGCCGCAGGTTCCCGACCCCTCACCTAGTAAATTATTTTCCAAAATAAATAATTCAGGTGCCCAAATCAGCCTTCATGAACATTTTGTGTTTTTGTTAATTATGCGAATCACTTCCGTCAGCAATTTGATGATAAAGCGTTTAATTAAGCAAGGCATGACTCTAGGGCTAGTGCCAAGTTGTTGGCTAAGAATAATTTAAGCCCACATATCTATTGAAATGCGAACTGCAGCCATAATACCAAAATACTCTGTCTGTCTGTCTGAAAAACTTTATAACATGTATATCAGGAAGGTAGTTTGAGGTGCCCCGGAGGGGGCCCACCTCTCACAAACACTAGGTTGGCTCCTCAGGTTAGGTAATCATGCCCTTCAATATATTCCATTTCATTATAAAAATTAAATAGAATTTTTATCTCTGGGGTGTGCTTTGTTGCAATGCACAAGTGTAGTGTGGTGAAGTAGGCATCATGAAAACACCCTATACTCTGGGACAACGTTTCTTGGCAATGCAGTGAAGAAGAGGAGAGCCCGCGCAAAGCTTTATTCAGCGCTCAAAATGGGAGAGGGAACGTGTGTGCCTGTACCCTCCACTGCATTGCCAAGAAAAGTTGTCGGCCAGTATAAGGTGTTTTCATAATGCCTACTTCACCACACTACACTTGTGCATTGCAACAAAGCACACCCCAGAAGTAAAAATTATATTTAATTTTAATAATGAAATGGAATATATTGAAGGACATGATTACCCAACGAGTGTTAGCTTCTACGATACTGTACAGCATGTGGTAACATGTGTACCGAGAGGGCCATGGCACATATATTGTGGCACAGTACACTGCACCACAGGGCGAATATGATTCTGGTACGGTGTGGTTCTAGGTACACAGATGAATGCTGAATTCATTACTGTACCATTCAAGATGGTATTCTACATTAGCACATTCACCATACCCGTCACTGACTAGAGGCTTATAGGTATGACTAAAATACTGCAACTATAGGTTTGACTTGTGCCACATTGAACCTTGTATGCACAGTTTGGCACTCATGCCATCACCTATTAGATAACAATATGTGTCATGTGCTTCTAAGCTCAGTATGAACCTAATTTTCACTTTCATAGCTTTCACATATTTTTCTAGTTCCAATAAACAGGTGGATTCTCCTGACAGTTGCTGACTACTCTGTTGAAAATGCAAAAAAAAAGAAACAACAAAAAACACCTATGGTATTCCTAACATTATTTTGCTAAGTGGTTAGGGAATCATTAACAGCTACAGGAGGAGACCGAGACAAACAACTGATAGCCTAGAGACAAGCAAAACACCAGCAATAGGTGAAACACAAAGAAAAACTGAAATAAGCACTTACAATGTTGACAATCTAGTGCTCCATCCCAGTTGCTTCCTGTTTTTCCTTAAAGTTCCTATCTCCAGTGACAAACTTATCAATATGCAGAGTAGGCAGTTGTTTATGGTAGTAGTTTAGGGAGAAACGGTTGGGTGCCAAATTTTGGAGAGTGTCTCTAGGCAAGTATGTGATTGAGATATACGAAACTCCAAGTAATCAAAGGAACACAGATCCCGAAGAAAAACCCAGAGAACGGAGGGGACGCTGACCAATGATTACTAGAAGATATTGATAGGAGTAGACGGCTTCATAAAGAGAATGGTCGACTTCATCCAGACTGATAGGTTTTGTGCTCCTCTGCTTGTCAGTGTGGTACTGCACCATCAAACAATTTTCATTATGCTTGAAATGCGTCGAAAATTACTTTACCACAATCAAGTCCAAACTTCTGCACTTCTCATCGCTAGACGGCATCGTAGACCGTTGTAACTTCGACCTCATACAAGTTGTTACAAAAGGGGCTATTGGTAACCGCCATCAAGAATACTGAAGAAATGGGGAGAAACAATCTGTGCACATGTATGTTTATGTGAGCGTAGGGGGAGGCGGCACTTTTAGACTGCCAAGGGTGGCAAATTGTTAGGCCCACCTCTTCCTCTTTGCAAATATGACTCTAGCCCAAATTGCACTTCTGGTCTATCAATTACAAATTGAGGTTAGGGACGATGACACCAGTGCAAATGATGTACCACACTACTTGCACAAATGAATTGTAGGAGAATATAACTGTAGAAGCTGCCCATTATACACGAGTACAGTAATATGTATTACTTATAAAGGTAGCTGTGAAATTAATAAAAGAACTAAAGGTAAAAATGAGTCTCTACAAAACAGAGCATACATTTGTTGATCAGGAAACTTGTCAAAGGATGGTGTCGGTTATGATGCCCATTCAGCACTTTGAAACCATGCCTAGGAGCACCTAGGCTCGTCGCAAACACACAGCTAAGGAGTATGGTCTTAGTGCTGCTCTTATCAAAGCCTGCAAGGCGACTGTTCGGTTGGGACAGCTAGGAAAACACGCCAATGCCTTACAGCTTCAGATCCACAGGGAGTACTGCTTCGATCAGTTCAAGCACCATGTTATAAAGAACTGCTGTTGCCACAATGCCGGAAAGTGAAGTGTCCACTCGTCAGGCTGAACTTGAAATCAGGAAAACAGCACTTCTGTACATCCTACTGCCCTTACATGGGATGGATATGTCTATGTATGACTTTTTTCATACACACAGCCACTGGTGTAGCAGGAATTATTTTCGGGGGGGGGGGGGGGGGGGGCTTTCTTTCAGTTTTGCGTATAGTAGTCGATGTACTGTACAATTTAAGGGTACAGGCACGGCCGTCCCCAACCTTTGGGCAGTAGTCCTTCAATATTTGACTCGCGTTACTAACTAAAAGAAGAGGTGAACCACCAACATGAAGATGCAAACATGAGCCCTCTCTTTCCTCCCTCTGGCAATCGTCTCTGGAGCCGCAACTAGTGTCATGATGTCGTGTAAGGAAGCGAAGCCTTCATCTCACAGGAAAAGACCAAAACTGATCTCTTTCAACATCTGCCTTAAAAGCCCATTTGTTAAAAACAATGCTCCTATCCAGTGATTTGGACACCGTAGCAGAATGCTTTCGATGAACAGCTGGTGGACCAACTTTTTCTGCACACTGCACCTACCGCAACTGGGATCGACATCTTCTACCGTTGGTGACTGCATAGAAAGGGGTGTGCAGTCAACCACAGAAATGACACCTTAAAATGGCTTGATTGTGTCAAACCCTTTGGTAATGGAACTACGTATACTTTGTTTTAGTGACGGGGAAAGAAGGTATAACTACCAATACATCAAAGCGATACTACTGGTGGATCCCTTGAGGATCATACAAACTGTCAATTTTTTAACACGCAAAGGTCGCCCAGAACCGTTTTTATTAATATTCCTGCTGATAGAGAACCAGAAGCTCGTTCGCGAGTGATCATAGGCAGATCTGGAGTTCATACAAATAGACGGCGGCAGTCTTGGAAGTACGAAAACTCCCACTAGTACATCACATCGTGCCGATGAGAACGGTCGTCTCTTCGCATCACCTCCCCAGCCTGCCCAATACAGCGCTGAACGAATCTCGCATTGTAGTCGTTACGATTCGTCGTCGCCACGAATGAAAGATGTAAAGCAAATATGCCTAAAAAGCGCGATCACCAGAAAAGTTACGGTTATGGAACGATACAGTTTTCTGAAGCCACGATTCTACTCGCGAGACAAGGAAAATTCACTGAAGATTGTCTCGAAAACCAGAAAACGAAAGAAATTGAATTTTCGCTGTTTTATTATTTAGAAGCGCCGCAATCTGATGCAAACGGCAGAAGTGTCGACAATCAGCTGATCGCCGAGATGATGTACGGCCACTATTCTAACGCGCTGATCGGATTGAAGGATATGCGTTGCAAGTATAAATAAACAAGGTGGTAAATAACAAAAAAAAATAACATTACAGTTATGGGAAAATCAGTAAGTACATAGGAATAAGCTCTTTGACAGAATAACCAACGGACAGACGTGAGCCCCACAGCTCCGTACGTATCTCGGTTAGGGCTAACACGCACTGAGAGTGGAGAGCCAACTTGAAAACAGGGGTCGATAAATACTTCACGTGACAATATTTTGCATCTTTGCCACAATCGAATGTCATTCTGTCGAGGCTCTCACGCTGTTGTAGCCTAAAACACTTTGTACAGCCAATTTCGTCCACCGCGTCGACCGCCACAAACCAGCCGCCATGTTTTAAATCCAGGATTAAGAAACAACCGAAAGCAAAGCGCCCAATGTTGAGCGCTCACGATAAGCGTAGTTTAGTGCTAGGTTTAGCGTAAGCGATTTTGGTGCAACCCAACGAAACCGAAACTTAGCTTAGGTTCCCGGCTAAGCCCCGCTTTGCGTTAAGCGGCGTTGGTGCAACCGGCCCTAAGCAATGCAAAACGTGACGCTTGCATCGCTTAATGTCACATCTCAGAGTGCTTTTTTGATCTAAACACATGTTTCGGCATCGTCATTCGCTGAGCTGCCTCCGTAAGTTGCAGTGATTGGCTCTCCGAGTGTTGTGCGGGAAAGTAGACGCACGGGCTTCCCCTAGGTAGGGCCGGTTCCCCTAGGAAGAGCCGGTGCAACTCACGCACACCGCTCCGTTATTGGTAAAGCAACCCAACCAGCAAACGACAAGCCTTCCCCCCCTCCCCCGCGTTCATTCCGACCAGAAAGCAGATCTTCCAATGGCTATATGTATCCGCGGTCGCATCGTGGCACATCGAATCGATATATGACGATTTTGATCGGGTAGAAGAGGAAGAACTAGAGGAACTGGGCGCGTGTGATTGGTTCTCCGTTACTTCGATGCGCTATAGTGTGGCATTCGTGTAAACGCAACACTTATCCCCAAGCCGAGAAGTGCCGAGCCAGTGAGCTGTGGAGGCGTGCTCGGCGTCTGGTATTCTGCTGAAGAGAGAGAGAGCTGCTGCGGGTGCTCAAAGCGCGTTCCCCACAGCCCAGTAGACAAAGATGGCAGCACGTAGGAGAAGAACACCGGAATGGTCTATAGACGGTTTACAGCAGCTGTGCCTGGGCGCCGCCATAACTGACCTTCAGTTTTTGTTCCCTCTTATTCCGTTCGCTTGACTTCATCATTTCCACAGCAGGACAGGTTATTGCCATTTTAAGTGTTACTGTGTCCTTCCCCCCAGCATAGGCCGTTGTGGAGACTCGTCAACGCCCGCTTCAGTGGCTCGGCATCTCGGTAAGACAAAAGAAGGGCGGCTATGGCGGCTCAATCTGGCGCGTGTGTAAAGCGTCTATACGAGCCACCGATACGGGAGGCACGTCTGCATTACCAATTTCCCCGATTTCTCATTCGGCTCGCCGGAGCCGCGCTGCGTGACAGCAGTCCGTAGCTGGCCTCCATTAATCTTCGCGGAACGCCGCTCAATAACACTATCAATACAGAACGAAACAAAAAAAGAAGAAAGGAACAAACGGTCTGGTTTCGATCGCGGCGTCTGCAATAATTAACGCCTCTAGGCAGGAAAGTCGTCTTCAGAACGGGATAGTTGGAACGCGGTGTCTGGATGGCCGGCGGTACTTGGATGCACGCCTGGTCCGATCGCATTGTCGATAACTGATCGGCAGCTCCCCGCTTCCTTAACTCGAACGGCAGAAAAAAAACGACTGTGTATAGATGAAGCCGCAATAAATAATTAAAGAAATAAATAGGGGAAGATGGACGACTGCGTATTAATGGTGGTTACTATGTATATACGCGTTGTGTGGACGAAGGGGGGATTTTCAATTCGGCCTCCTCATTTCTAAAAAGGATTAAAATGCCTTCGCCGATCGAAACGTATAGTACACCCGTCATGCTATAATCGATGTACGTTTACTGTCGATCTGTACGCCCGGGAGCGACTTACTTTGGTGAACTCGATTATTCTCGTGTTCTCGTGACATGTAGGATGGAATGATAGCGTTTGTACGTAACTAGAGAGCGGCGTTTTGTAAGATTAGGTTAGAGTCGGGACTTTCTTGGACCGGTTCATAGTAAAAGAAAGAAAAGGGAAGTGAACGTAAGACGAGGTTCAAGGCGTTACAGATAGTTCTATCGACAACTCTTGGGATGTACATTTGATTATCCATCAGACGGCAACTTTATATTCGCATAAAACAGATAGGAATTTAGTTTTCCCTGACACTCGAGACGTTCAAAAGGCAGACAGTATTCTTCACTATCTAAACAGTACTTTCTCCTAGAAAACACTGTCGAGTCAACCACACGACCTCCGGACTCTATATTGCAAACTCACGTTCATTTGGAGCGGTAACAATGCTATCGCCTCGTTTCTTTGTGTATGTGTGTGTAAGGGGGGGGGGAGGGGGGAGGAAGGGGGGGGGGGGAAGCAGGGAAAAAGTGTGAATTTTGTATTTACCTACGCGGGACCTCGATGGGTTACGCGAACCTGGAGTGTAGACCCAATGGACCCAATTTTGTCCATTGACGGGCACGATTGGTTCGTTCTTAAGATTTACTTCTGTTTTCACAGGGTGTTTCCACGAACACCGGCCAAAAGTTCTGCGTAAAAAACTACGTATCACGCAGAAATGACATTGCTACCCCGTAGTAGACACCGTAAAGGTATGCAGTGCGGCCGTGGCCTAACGATTCTCATGCGAAGAGCCAGGGTTCGATTCCTGGGGGGTGACGCGTCTTTTATTTATTTTTGCAATTTAATGTTCTGGTACATTCGAGAACTCTGTTGCTTGTTCGAGCTACGAATGTTCTAGTCGCCGAACTTTCTAGGTCGATTATTCCAGAAGGCAACGCGTGTACATAAGGAGCTCCGCGTGGCGATCCGCAGTCAGTCTCGCCCCATGGCGTTCGACTCTGCTCTGACGCCGACTTCGACGCCCGCGACGCTCTGCTGTTATCTTCTGTTTCTTTTATTTTTGGGCACAAGTTCGCCCCATTAAACGTTTAGTTTCTTCAGTTATCACCGCCTCATTCATTGTCATTCGTGACAATATATATATATATATATATATATATATATATATATATATATATATTGTCACGGCGCAAGGCGACACCGCTGGCATGCGGGCACCATCTAATCCGCTCCTCTTCGCACTGCAGGTTCTTACCTTGTCTACGGGCCTTGCAACCGACGGATGGACATCAGAGCAACGGCAGCCAGTATCCGTTTATGTCTTCGATGATATTGCCGTAAAAGTCCCGGATTACTACGAAACATTGGAATTTCCACGGCGATGTGTGTTCATGTGTGCTTCACAAGAAAACAGAATAAATTAACTCATCAGTATTCCATTAACAATGAAAAAATTAGAATGGAACCATCTTATAAATATTTAGGTGTTATATTCGCCGAAGACGGAACAAGGACAGCACAAGTGAACAGTGTTGTTTCCAGGGCAGGCAGGGCTCTAAGTTTTTTACAGCGCAACCTTAAACATGTAAGCAAAGAGCTTAAGGAGGCAGCGTATAAAGTGTATGTTAGATCGATATTAGAGTATGCCTGTCATGTGTGGGATCCGTCTTACCAGGGTCGTATCAGTGCTATAGAACGTATTCAATCTCTCGCTGCTCGGTTTGTCCTGGGAAGATACGATCGTTTCAGTTGCACAACTGAAATGAAAAAGGAACTGGGATGAGTGCATTTAAATGAACATCGTAAAAGGCTGCGCCTCAAATTGTTTTACTCGATTGATCACAACCAAACAGGAATTTGTGCTGCAAAGTTTCTGCATTCACCATCTTACCGTTCTGCTCGTACAGACCATTGTTATAAGGTTCAGCCGTATTTCTCCGGGACAAACATTTTGAAACACTCTTTTTTTGCACGAACCATCGCAGAATGGAATTCATTACCGGCGGAAGTGGTGTGCCGCGAGACTGTGGATCTTTTTTTTAATGCATTGTGCCCCCCTGCAATAATGCCTGTATAGGCGCTGCGGGTTTCTCATGAATAAAGAATAATATATATATTATTCTTTATTCATGATATATATATATATATATATATATATATATATATATATATATATATATATATATATATATATATATATATATATATATATATATATATATATATATATATATATATATCTCTTTAGGCAAATAGCGCTTAAGATAATTATGTTTTAAAATATATTTGAATACATACCATTTTATTTAGCGAGAATCAAAGAGAGTTCCAATTAGAAACTCGATGGGCACACTCCGAGTGCCGCATGATTCTGTCATCTTCCCTGCGCTTGATTGGCTGAGCAGCCGATAGCGGACGCAGAAAAACGACGAGCACCGTGGCGCTTCTTGATTGGCTGCAGCGGATCTTAGTATATGGCTTGCGATCGGACTTGGCGGCGTGAAACGGACTATAGTCGACTTTAGAAAAGATGGAAAAATTATGTGTTTCGTTTTTCTTTTTATTTTTTGACTTTTATTTTTTGGCTCGGAAAGTTGATTTATTTTCTACGGGTCCTCGCCGTTTTCCGCATTTTTTATCGTCGGCATTATCGCTCCTCCAGCCTTATACGCCCGCGGCACGAGTGGTATTTTTTTTTTTTTTTTTTGCGCGCCACTCGAGCGTTTTTAGTGGCTCCCGATGACGCTTAGTAAAATTCTAATTAGAACCACACGTTTATTTTTGAGAGGAGCTGCGGGTAAAAAAAAGTAATTGCCTAAAATGTGATTTTGGGTTATAGGACGTTTTATTAGTACGGAACCTTCATCTTTTATGAATCAAAAAGTCAGGAGCGGACATAATCGCGCAATTAGTTAAACATGCGTTTCAAGTACTCCCGGAGACCCAAAAGAGGGAGTAAGTCGGAAACATTTTTGTGCTCGCGTTTCTTCAAATTGTGGCACCGCATTTCATTTTGTGAAGTATAGGCCTATAGCCATCTATTCTCCGCCGCATTCTTCGGTAGCTTTTGTGTCTTACGAAACATACTAATAATAAAAAAAAGCTTTTGCCGCCACAAAGTGTGTCGCTATTTATCTGTAATAATATCCGAATGTGCTTTTTTAGTTTTTGGGGAATGTTTGGGTATACAAAAAGATTTGTGCGATGAATAATTGTCCTATTACAATCACAGTGGTCATTTATATGTTTTAATACCTGGTAGGATGCACCTATCAAGCTCGGTTGTATAATGGCAGTATGTACAGTAAGGACAATTTGAAGAAATGCCAGCACTTTAGAAAGTGTTTTTGTTGGGGTAAGTTTTATTTATTGTACGATAAAGGAGGCACCGCCGCACATCACGTTTGTTGCATTGTTCCTTGCACTCACTCGTTCACGAGCAATAAAGTATCTTAGGTCACTTCTTGGAGCCGCAGTTGCATCGCTCATACACCATACAAGAGACACGGTGTTCGCAGCATGCAGACGCGATGGTGGCATCACCTGCGAACACGCCTCACGCACCATTCCTGAGTATTCTTGCTTCGTACACATATATGCATCCTTCGAACATGTGTGCATACAGTGTTTGCACGACTAATGTGACGGGACCGCCACACGGGAAAGAAACAAGCCTCTGACAATGTCTGCAGACTGCCTTTTGTACCATATATATATATATATATATATATATATATATATATATATATATATATATATATATATATATATATATATATATATATATATATATATATATATATATATATATTATATATATATAATAGACCCTTTTGCTGTTTACAAACATGAGCTGCCTCCTGCGTCCCAAGCGACTTCCGGTCGTTCCGTGCTTGCGAGCCTGTCGAGCCTGCTTATGTCACCAGTGCTAGAAAGCATAAATGCTACACGTGCATCAAAAATGGAGATTTAACGAGGGCCCTCGGCTGGACAATTTGACGTCTTAAAGGAGAGAATTTGGTTTACAAGAATCTTCCAAAATGTTTAACAGATCTCGCTCTTCTTCGTTCTCTTGGCGTTCACCTGGAGAATTGGTGGTTAAACGTTTCATCAACATTTCAAGCAGCGGTATTAAGGTGGGCTTTGTTCATTCTTTTTATGAAGCGGAAGTTCTCTGGGACGTCAAAGACTGCAGCACCGCCTGGTGGGCTTTGCCATGAAAAGGGTCTATATAGCGGCATCGTGACTGTGGCTTTAGGTTTGTTGCCATGCCCCGCGCGTGCATTAAAGCACTTTTTTTCTTTTTGCATGCGCATTGCATTTAGGACAGTGTGTTTGCGGACTGGGCACCAGAGATGGCAAAATTACTTTTAAAAAGTAATTAAATTACATTACTAATTACTTTTCTGAATACTGCAAAAATGTAATTTAATCACATTACAAATTACCGCAGACTAAAAGTTGTGACATTACATTGCAATTACTTTCGAAAAGTAATGAAATTCATTTGACATTATTTTTGAATGCCTTACGGCAGTAATTTGTGCTCATTTTATTTACCGTAGATGTATCAAAACTCAGACCTTCCTGTTTACACTGCAACAGCCTTATGCGCCTCAAAGTGAACCATACTGAACAGTCGTTTTGCTGGCGCACACGACATAAGTATTAAATATGATGAATAGCTTTTTTAGATGTGGCTCAAAGACAGTGGACTCACCGGTTTCGCTGTTCATTTAAAGGTGAAGATCCTTACTAAGAGGGTGATATGTTTCCGTCTTCCTGATTTAGACAAAGTTATAGTGCGTGTCATTCTGTTAAGTCGGGCCATGACAGCTCGTTCTTTCAAGGAGTAATCACGTGAAACGTTTCCCTTCCGCCTCGGACGCAGTATAATCCTGTCGTCCCAAGCGCATTAGTTGACGTATTCCCGGTCATTCCTCCCAAACACCCTAAGAGCCAGAGTGTTTGCGCATTGTCACACAAAGTGGCTGGATAATTGCTAAGCAGAAGCGTCGCCAGTTGAGGAATGGCGCGAGCTTCCTAAATTGTGTACTTTCCCAACAATCGGGGGGCGATATCTGCATGTAGGTTTATTCCCGAATAAACTTCCCAAGGGAAGGCAGCGAGGCATAACGCGAGCGGCACCTGCTTTGCTCGAGGATGCACGAAAGGTTCTGGGAATTAACTATTTATTCCTGTCGTTTGTTGTTCACAATGGTCGAAGCTTACGGTTTGACCTAGGGTGCCTTCATGCGCGCTTTGCTTAGGGTGGAGAAATCTGGCCATTTTGTCCCACGCTTTTTTTTTTTTTTGTTCAGAAGCGCGTGAAAGAGCGTGTCCCGGCACGCGTTTCTGGTGCTGACTGTGCTATGGCGACATGTTGTTTTCGTCGATTTATTTGTATTTTACCCGTGAGCGCGTGCTGTCGGCATCGGGTACTACAGAGGGTGGCATCACCCTAAGCAGAGGGACATTGAGGCACCCTAGTTTGACCTTGCTTGACGAAAGAACAAGAAGGCTGGGGACCCTCTTGTCCTGTCCTCTCAGGTTTTAAAATGTGTTTACCTCATTGGTGACGTGTCCTTCGCCTTGTAACCTAAAACCCGGTTCATCCCTAAGCTGACAGTGAATGCGGTGGAAGCTACGTGCTCCTTGGAACAGTCACATGTCTATCTTTTGCCACGTAACCACGCTCTCGTTCATACCAATGCGCAGAGAAAGGGACGGTTCAGGTGATTAAAGGGAGGTGTTTGATTCGTTCTGGTTAGCTCGCAGCTCCCACCGCACTGTCAGCTGAGGGATGAACGAAGTACGGTATCGAATCTTTCTTGCCTGGAGTTCGAAAGACGTGACCTTCCAGCGATGTCTACACGTAAGCTTCTCTCCTTCGCCTTTCCAGCCAACCTTTGTGCGTCTGTTTAGTTCTTTGTACGAGGCTATGCACTCAGGTGGCCGTCGTTTATTTTCGCTGATGTGTGTTTCACAACATTTCACCATGCAAATTACTCTTTTTTCTTTTTTTAAAGCTTGCAAACAAACTTTGTAATTTGGAACAAAAGTAATTTCAAAAGTAATTAGTAATTGTTGTCGAAAATACTGCCTTAATGTAATTCATCACATTACTAAATTACCAGCCTAGAGAAGTAATTCATTACAATACTCATTACCACAAAAAGTAACTTAATTACTGGCCACACAGACCCCCATTCCATTCCAATTCAATTCCGGGGAGATTAGAGTGTCCTACAATTCCATTCCTTTCAACTCCTATGCAGGGCGCAAGTTCGTCTGCTTCTTGCACAGGGGTTGTCGATTAGGTCAAAACGGCGAACTCTCATTGGCTGATCGAAAAAAAAAAACAAAAAAACAGTAGGTAGACCTCAAGGCATCTAGGATTGAGGTCTACCCACTATCCTTTCAATTAAAGCCAATCAGAGCTCGGTGTCGTTCTGACGTCACGGCAACTCCTGTGTAAGAAGCCGACGACTTGCTCTCCGCATAGGAGGGGAGGCATTGGGTCCATTCCCATTCTTGGAATGGGGCTAAACTCCACCATTACAATCCTCTAATTCCTAAACGCGTGAACAATACTGGCCATTAACAACCACATTGTGTTACTGAAAAAAAAAAAATGCAGCATAAAGCTGTTGACGTTATTAAATGCCGAGACGACTGTAAAAGTTTGCAAAAGTTTCCTCAGAGCACTCATTCTTCTAACCCGAAGGAAGTCGCACAAAGCGCATCGTGGCACGTAGCACTTTAGACTCTGATCGCGCAATCAAGCGTGAAAGGCTTGCGAGTCGCAACTAGACGCCAAAAATTAAAACCACTAATTTTCTTCGCAAACAGACCGTATACCCTCCAAAGATACATGGTTAGCGTTGTTGTTTGTTTGATAAGGAGAAGGATAAAAATGTCTAGCTCGTGCGTGGCGCAAGAAGACGCTATCTTGCTCTCTGCTCCGAATTAGGGTGCCTTCATGTGCGCTTTGCTTGGGGTGATGACATCTGGCCATTTTGTTTCGAGCGGTTATTTTTATTTTTTATTGTTCTGAAGCGCGTGAAAGAGCGTGTCCGTGCACGCGCTCGTGGCGCTGACTGCGCTACGGCGACATTTTGTTTCCTGCGATTTCTTTGTATTTTCCCTGCGAGCGCGTGCTGACGGCATCGGTACTACAAACGATGGCATCACCCTAAACAGAAGGACATTGAGGCACTCTACTCCGAATACTTGCGCAACAGCACCGCTAACTTTGTTTCAGCCTAAGTCCAGACGCAGTCGATGCTGCAAGCGCGAGCATGTGGCCTTGAACTGTGCTTGCACTGCACGAGCGCGCGTGCCTGGCAGGGACGCTGAAAGCCCGGAGCTAGAAAGCGCACATGAAGGCACCCTACCCGGAGCCCGCGCTTGTAGCGTCGGCTGCGTCAGAACTTGAGCTGAAACGAAGATAGTCCGCTGTTAGCCGCGACGCCGCGTATACCTGCCCCGAATGTCTATGCACTGCGGCAAGAAAAAAAAAACAAAACAAAAACGTTTACAAAGTGCAATTGGTATACGGCGCCAGCACAAAGTGCTGTAGCACCCTATGATAGAACCTGCCTTAAAAAATAAACTTTTAAGTTTGCTCTACGATCCTTGAGATTTCTTAGCACATTCAATCCAATTCTTTATTTGTGTTCTACGCAAGCACCAGAAGCTCGGCTGGGTTAAAAGCAGAGAATGGAACTCGTCATTTTTCCGGTTCGGTTCGGGTTTGGGTTCAGTAGCTTTGCATTTTGTTCCGGTTCGGTTCTGGTTCAGTGATGATTTTGTAATAAAGTTTCGGTTTCCGGTCTCACCGAGCGCAAACCAGCTAAAACCGGTCCATAAAAAAAAAAAAGAAAGTCCACGGCTTTCAATTGTTGAGAAGAAAAAGTGAGCTGAACACGGCGGCATCAGCATTAAAAACATTGTCTGCGGAAACGAAGACACAAAAACAAATATGTGCCTAATTTTGTTTTGTGATCTTGAATATCGAACTCAAACACCTTTCTATAAGAATTAAGCGGCTTTAGGCGCTTGGAAACAGTACCAAAGTGCAGTACTCACATGTGAAATCAATCAGCCTGCACGCACAATGACACTGTGACGGTAGCATGCATCATACACGTAAGCAACCTAAACAAAATAAAACATATTAATATTTGGTTGTTTAGAGAGCAGGAGTTTAATCTGCCAGAGTAATGCGACATTGTTACTCAATGCAGATGAGAAATTTAACCAGTGCAGCACGACTGCTTGTCTGGGGTCTTTAACTGGCATCATGCAGTACTGGCACGACCACAAGCCGGTACGATGTTCATCCACATCGGAATGGCAGATTACCCACGTCGCACGCTCGAACGACTTGCTCGAACGACTGTGTTAAAGAAAGACAGCGAAAGCCGGTCGAAAGACGATTAAAAGAATAAAAGTACATAAAAAGCAACGGGCGACTTGCTGTTTCTGGAGAACGCGCGCACACACACACACAAACAAATTGCTTTTAGAAGCGCCCAGTGCTCTGGGTGACTGGCGTCCCGGCGACCGGCGACACAGTGTCGCGGCTTCGCCTTTTGGCGCCTCCAGATTTCATCATCGCGGAACAAATACACCGACAGCCGTCAACTTTTTGTTTATATTTTAATGTCTATTTTCGCATTCTCCTTCCTTGAGAAATATCGCTTAACAGTAAACACACACACACACACACACACACACACACACACACACACACACACACACACACACACACACACACCACACACACACACACACACACACACACACACACACACACACACACACACACACACACACACACACACACACGCACACACACAAAGAATAGCTCTTTAGCCTCTCGCCAGTGTCAGAAATACTACGTTTCACCTTACGATGTACCTCGATGGACGGTAGGAGCTACACGAGCCAATCGATAGGTCGTAGCTTGACACGTGACGTCGTGCTCCCCGCGTCGCACCGCCCAACCGGAAGGGCACGTGACAACCTCCGAGCTATGAATTGGCCCCGGTGGCTCATAGCGCACTTTGTAGTCCATCGAAAGGTGAAACAATGCATTGAAGTGTACGCCTCCTCGCTGACTCGCCGTGGCCAATTCGTGCTGCACGACGTGAAATATAATTGCGATAATAATTCCCGGAGAAGGGGAACAAGGGGGACAAAGGACAAACACAAATCTCCAAACACAGCTAGGTGACTGGTGCGCGACCGAAAAAATACGCTTGGTCCTGGTATCGAACTAGGGACCTCACCATTTCCGGTGAAGCGCTCTACCAAATGAGCTAACCAGGGGCCTTAATCTGGACACTTGGCGGAAAATTCGACGAGAAATCTGGCGGCTATGATTGGCCGGCGCCAAGGTCAAGTGCGGCGTCCGCCAATCACGGACGCCAGGTTTCTCGCCGGCTTTCTCGCCAGATGTCCAGATTAGGGCCCCAGGAGTTAGATGTCAGTAGAGCAAACGGGTTTTATCAGTTCAGCTGCCACCAGTGTAACACCAAGAATGGTGAACGGGCATGCATTTTAAGGTTATAGTGATAATGCAATTAATGCAAAGGTGCAAGCGAGCTGGACAAGAATGACGATAATAAGCGGTGGAGAAGGGGGACAAAGGAGAAACAGAAATTTCCAAACACAGCTAGGTGACTGGCGTTCTTTGTCCTCCCTTTTCCCACTTTCCAATGATTATTATCGTCATTTCTGTCCAGCTCGCTTGCACATGTGCTTTAGCTGCATTATCCTTATAACCTTGAAATGCAGGCCGTTCACCCTTGTTGGTGTTAGACTGGTGGCAGCTGATAAACACCGTTTGCTCTATTGACTCAAAACTCCTGGTTAGCTCATTTGGTAGAGCGCTCCACTGGAAATGGAGAGGTCCCTGGTTTGATACCAGGACCAGGCGGATTTTTTCGGTCCAGCACCAGTCACCTAGCTGTGTTTGGAGATTTGTGCTTGTCCTTTGTCCCCCTTGTTCCCCTTCTCCAGGGATTATTATCGTCATTCTGGTCCAGATCGCTTGCACCTTTGCATTAATTGCATTATCAAATATACTTATTTGTATTATTGTTATTGAGCTGTCTCCGAGTCGTCGCTGCCGTTTATTTAGTCAAAACTGAGCCGCTGACACCACCGTCGCGAATATTTAAAGGGGCGATGCAACAATTTTTGTACTTTGCGCAAATACCGCTTAGAACGGATCCCTGACGTTAATGACCTATGAAACACGCGTTCGTTTTTCCAACCCCACGCAATAGAAGTCCCAGAAAAAAACCAAAGAAAAACGAGCAGCGTTTACTCCCTCAACTCGCAGCCAGAACAAGTGGCCACGTGATCTGGAGCCAATTATATGCCGCCAATGTTGATCATAGCCACGCGCTGGGGTTGGCAAAGCACAAGGCACGCGCTGAGTTCCAGACGTTGTTATGGCTCGGTTATTGTCGTCGTTGCAGTGATTGGACACGGGCCACTACCCGAATGCTTCTCGGGCTAGTAATTATCACGAGCCCAAATCGAGTGCCCACGCAATGCTCGGGTCCAATCTATGAACCGTATTCAAACATCGTCATATGGGTGTACTGCGATCCCCACGTTACGTCATCAAATTTTGCAAAGAAGAGATTGAATGAAAATGATCGCTTTTGTCCTTGAAATTACAGCACAACAAATGAGTTTCTTGGCCAGTGGCGTTGCGTGCGAGTATCCTTGAGTCCCACTAGTGCCAGTAAGCTCGTGTAAAGTGAAAAACATTCCAATTGAATATCGTTGCACCGCTCCTTTAATTGACTTCGCGCCGCCACCAGCAAGAAGGCCTGGCTCACATTTTATTGCGTCGAAACCTTTCCAATGAACCGGTAAACGCAAGATGAGATTACGGCTCCGTTCCGGTTTGGGTACAATATCAAATGTTTGATTTCGCTTACATTTTTCTTCCGGTTCAGTTAAAAATAACGGTTTTGCTCCGATTTTTAGTTTTGGTTCGGTTCGATACCCTGGTTAAAGGTTACATGCTAATCGCGCATGATTACAACAGCCGCTTTGTCGCTTCTTGCGGCGCCAGAGACAACACCTTGTCCATCTACAACTATTCAGTTTTGGTTCCTTCACTGAGGGCGCGCCATTTTGCATCCTGGAGGGAGCATAAGCCAGTGAGACAATCAAGCCGTCGTTCACCTCCAGTGCAATGATGCTGTTTCAAGAGCAACTTGCCATGCGCTAGGGAATTGCGCCCTCAGCCCGTATAGGCCCCAGATGAAAATCGAAACAGCTCGCATAAGAACCGGGCCCATTCCATTCCCACGGATGCATTCCGGGCAAAAGACATCCAATTCCATTCCCATTCCTTTCGGGGGTCGCGGAAGTGCGGAACGATTCCGGGGTCACTCTAACTCCGAGGTGGCAACTTCGCAACACTGATCCAGAACATTAAAAAAAAAACAAAAAAAAAACAGCTATTTCAAGACCAACACTAGATAAAAAAAAAGATTAAGGATTATAAACTGTAGAAGTTTCATTTGGGTATTATAGACATAAAAATATGTTTTCCAGTGGCGCATTTAGATAAAACTCGGAACCATGACTCTCATATATAGAAGATTTCACAATTCGATACCAAAATGTGAATTTTTCTGGAGTTAATTTTTCTCCAGTATTTTGCGGCATTTTACACTTTTTTTTTTAATGTTCTTGCTCTAATAGACAAGCCTCAGGAAGTAGGGCATGCGTTAGTTGGACGTGTAACTTGCAAACCTCTTCTGTTGTGCGTGCTTAAAGAATTAGGTTAAATTGGCCGATAGCAACCAATCAAATCAGTTTATTTGCCACAAAGAATACATTTGCGACAAGGGCGCTGAAAAAAGAAAAAGACGCCGGATTGAAGCTTGACGAGTTCCAGCGCCTCTATGACGAGGCTGCAGTGTCACTGGCAAGATGAACACGTATATACATACGTATACACATACAAACACATAAAAAATGCATACAAAATTAAACCTTTTATAATTTTATATTATACGAAATAAATCAGGCTTTTATATTACAGTATTTCTTTGATGGTGTGACTATATACCGAAGATAATTCAATATCACGACGAAAACAGTGTTTAATAAAGCCGGTAGTTTGTAACGGTACCTTTGAGCACCAAAATTTGTTCTAAATGTGGGAATACGCAAGGGGGCCCGATAGCGTGATAGGTTCAGTGATTAATTTCTCTCGAGCCTAATTAGATCTAAAATATATTCTATCATTTTTTTACGGATTGATGATAGTGTCGAATTAACCTATAAAAATACACATTTGATATACCAATGATTCTATGTTTTTCAATAAAGAAAAAGTGAGATGATCACGATTGATCGCTTTCAATTATTCGAAGAGCTTTTTTCTGTAGTAGTCGTAACTTGTTCGAGTTTCCCTTTGTGGTCGTTCGCCAAGCTAGGTGAGCGTAAAAGATAAGTGAATAAAAAGTGCATTATAAACTAGTTTTTTTTTTTAAATTTTTGCTAGAAGAATATGTTTAAAATTATTCATTATTCATACGACTTTGCACAGTTTCTTATAAATATACGTTAAGTGAGGATTCCAAGACATATTACACCGTGAGTCTTGATATTATCAACGCACTTTATCGTGGATGACCCAAAAAGCAAATCGCATGATAATCTAACACGTGATCCTTGGCATTGAAACAAAACTGCCTAAGTTTTCGCAGTGTCGATTACAAGGGAGTTAATATCTATCCACGATTTTAATGGATTTCAAAAGTTGCTTGCTTTAGAAGTAAGTCTTCTCTAGAACCAGAAAAAAAAATATATGCTGGTGTCGTCCGCATAAACAATAAATTCAGTGAAAAGTTCAATACTTACAATATCATTGACGCATGTAAGAAACAACAAAGGCCCTGTGATACTGCACTGAGGGAACCCCTGTGTAAATGCATTCCGCAGTGAAAAGTTCAATACTTACAATATCATTGACGCATGTAAGAAACAACAAAGGCCCTGTGATACTGCACTGAGGGAACCCCTGTGTAAATGCATTCCGCAGTGAAAAGTTCAATACTTACAATATCATTGACGCATGTAAGAAACAACAAAGGCCCTGTGATACTGCACTGAGGGAACCCCTGTGTAAATGCATTCCGCAGTGAAAAGTTCAATACTTACAATATCATTGACGCATGTAAGAAACAACAAAGGCCCTGTGATACTGCACTGAGGGAACCCCTGTGTAAATGCATTCCGCAGTGAAAAGTTCAATACTTACAATATCATTGACGCATGTAAGAAACAACAAAGGCCCTGTGATACTGCACTGAGGGAACCCCTGTGTAAATGCATTCCGCAGTGAAAAGTTCAATACTTACAATATCATTGACGCATGTAAGAAACAACAAAGGCCCTGTGATACTGCACTGAGGGAACCCCTGTGTAAATGCATTCCGCAGTGAAAAGTTCAATACTTACAATATCATTGACGCATGTAAGAAACAACAAAGGCCCTGTGATACTGCACTGAGGGAACCCCTGTGTAAATGCATTCCGCAGTGAAAAGTTCAATACTTACAATATCATTGACGCATGTAAGAAACAACAAAGGCCCTGTGATACTGGCACTGAGGAACCCCTGTGTAAATGCATTCCGCAGTGAAAAGTTCAATACTTACAATATCATTGACGCATGTAAGAAACAACAAAGGCCCTGTGATACTGCACTGAGGGAACCCCTGTGTAAATGTATTCCGCAGTGAAAAGTTCAATACTTACAATATCATTGACGCATGTAAGAAACAACAAAGGCCCTGTGATACTGCACTGAGGGAACCCCTGTGTAAATGCATTCCGCAGTGAAAAGTTCAATACTTACAATATCATTGACGCATGTAAGAAACAACAAAGGCCCTGTGATACTGCACTGAGGGAACCCCTGTAGTAAATGCATTCCGCAGTGAAAAGTTCAATACTTACAATATCATTGACGCATGTAAGAAACAACAAAGGCCCTGTGATACTGCACTGAGGGAACCCCTGTGTAAATGCATTCCGCAGTGAAAAGTTCAATACTTACAATATCATTGACGCATGTAAGAAACAACAAAGGCCCTGTGATACTGCACTGAGGGAACCCCTGTGTAAATGCATTCCGCAGTGAAAAGTTCAATACTTACAATATCATTGACGCATGTAAGAAACAACAAAGGCCCTGTGATACTGCACTGAGGGAACCCCTGTGTAAATGCATTCCGCAGTGAAAAGTTCAATACTTACAATATCATCGACGCATGTAAGAAACAACAAAGACCCTGTGATACTGCACTGAGGGAACCCCTGTGTAAATGCATTTCGCAGTGGATTTATAATTGACAACTTGAACATATTGGGATCGGTATTGGAAATCTAATGTTATGAGCGATAACGCACTACCTCGAATTTCATAACATTTTAATTTAGAAGAATTTTGGGGTCCATCCTATCAAACGTGTTGCTAAAGTCTCTGAATAACCCTGACGTCAAGGGTTTACTCTCAAAATTTTCTAATATAATTTTTTCTTTGTGCAAGCAGAGCCGTTTCTGTAGATCTACGCTTCCTAAAACCAAACTGCGATTCAGTCAATAAGCCAAACGTTTCAACAAAAGAGCTCGAAAGTCGAGAATGCACAATTTTTTAATGGGCTTCGAGAAAACAGAAAGGATTGAAATGGGACGATAATTGCTCATATCATTTCGATTACCGCCTTTATTCAAAATAGATACTTTAGCAGTTTGCATTTTTAACTCGAAAGCATTAACTATCCCATGGAGCGGAGTCGGCGGCGTCTGTAACCGCGACAATAAAGTTTTTACCGCAATAAAGTTTTTACCAACCAAACTGTAACCGCGAAAGAACGCGAAAGAAATCCCCGTTCTCCCATTGGCTGATCGAAACGGCTCCTAGACAGCCATTGGCGGCCGCTCTCGCGTCAGGCATTGCCGGAGAGAGAGAGAGAGAGAGAGAGAGGGGGGGGGGGGGGGGTGCTGCGGCCGCTTGTGCTCCTCTCGGCGCCGAGGAACATGGCGGCGCCTGAGGCATTTATATCGTCGGCGGCCGCAACCTTGGCAGTAGCGAAACGTGGCCGTTCACGCCAGTACACCGCAGACGAACTAAGGGAGCGGAAGAACGACATTCATGTTTTCGCATTCACAACTCGTAAGAAGTGCTTAAGCGTCCTTGGAATTCTTTTTTCTCTTTATCTACTTCTTTGTTTCACGCCCCCTCACCTAATCAATATTTGTTTTAAATAGTGCGAGTTCTAAACACAAGACACCAATTGGAAAGCAAGACACTCGAAACAAGTCACTAACATTAATGTGTCAAGTTCTGTGAAACGACGCATGAGCGTTTCTGAGAATGCAGGAAAATTTGTACCCTTAAAGTTGACGCGCCGGAAAGTTTGTCAATTTCCACAAACACGTTCTTATTTATTTGATTGTTATTTACGCCCAAACGTTTCAATATTTGACAAACCTTCATTGTCTTGCTCCGAAACAAAACCACCTACTGGGCGTTTCCAGTTAGATCACACAATGACTGTCCGGGGCACAATTTTGATATTTATGTAATAACTATATGTGAAAGCCATGTTCTTGGGAGGAACATTCAGCTATTTTAGGAAATGTACTGGACGACAATATAAGATAGTAAAGGTGAGTTACGCATGGTAATAGTAAGTCCATTACAAGCTTCACTGGTCCCATTAGAAGATCCTCACAGCAATCATGACTGCGACTATTTTTCATGTTCAAATATATAAGGAGTATTTCCATCGTATAGGTAGGGTTTAAAAATAGTCTCGTTTTCTCTGGCGATACTATTTGCCGCAGTACGGTTATACGCACTATTGCCTACGCTCACAAAGTAATTATTGAACATATTTACAAGTGCTGTACCAGAAATATTTTTATCACCAATAGTTATGCTAACGATGGTTTTATCTTGAGATGGTTTGAGACGAGACATGTCGAACAACTTGGAATGATGGATGCGTTTAGCTCGGTTCAGTTCTGCGTTGACAAAGTTTCTAAACATTTTGTTTTTTAATTCTTGTGACTTTTCTTCATCGCGCGTCTTAAGAAAATTGCCGTTGAGAGTTTTGTTTTTATAAGTTTTAAAGGGCGCCTAGTGGCCCAAGGCTTTCTACACTTATCGTTACGAAGAATTCCCTCGTAGGGAAACGAAGTAAAGTAAGCATCTTTTAAGATATTATAATATATATATCATAGCACTCACCAGCATCTGTGATTCTCATCAGGTGGCTCCAGTCGATAGCGCAGGTTTTTTTTTTCTGGACTCCTATAGCGTTCTAGGACTTATGTTTTGGGACATTTTTGGATGGTTCATAGCCTTACTCATTGTACAGTACTATTAATAAACATAAATATAGGAAGATGGTCACTCAAACTACAACCCAGCACACCAGCACTAATACTACCTTCATCATGATTTGTTACAAAAAGATCGATTAATGTTGATTTTGAGCATGTAACACTAGTCTGGGCATAATCACGTTACAATAATTGTTTGATATCAATAAGCGCACAAAATCATCTCTCAGTTTCGAATCTTCTAGCATATTTATTTTTAGGTCACCACCAAGATACAATTCGTACTTTTCTTCATTGGCAAAACAAACTTTTTTTTTTCCAATTAACAGATACACATTTCCATTTGGTGGACGATACAGGACACAGTAGAGGTGACTTTTTCTCTTAAAGGGGTACTCCGGCGAGTTTTTGAGCTACCACAACTAACTATATTATCTGACTCCCCAGCCTTTGCCCTTTCCGGTATGCTATTTAGTATCGCGAAATTCATAATAGTTATTTTGAATTCGGCAAATGAAAATGATGCGAAAACCAACATTCAAATTTACCCGCACTTTTCAGTGCCGTGACGTGAGTGGCGGGCAGGCTTGCCAGTCGAGCAAGCAGTCTAAAAAATAGAATAGGCCAATCATTTGTTCCGTGCGGGTGCGGGGATACTGGAGCGAGCTTCCAAAGCATTCATTTGACACCATAAAACTGCTTCAAATCACTTGGGAACAAATTCTACAGCCCAAAGAGTGAACCCCTGCCTTCCACTGACGTCACTTTTTCGTTGTTGCCAGTAGAGACTTTCAGTTTGAAAAACACGGCGAGGACCAAAATTGTAAATTCAATAACTTCGCGAAAAAAATTATTTTGACTTAATATTTGGGATACTATTCTAGCGATGTTTGTTGGCGAGTTTAGCAAAATTTCAAGCAAATCGGGGACGATGAAAAAATCGCCGGAGTACCCCTTTAACGGAAAGTGCTTCATAGTCCGGCGTTACGGCAGAGTAGCCACTAAGCAGTTCGAAGCCAGATCCATTAGTCTGCAGGGACACGTCATCCCCTCCATGTGATAATGTTTCTGTAAACATTACCACATCAAAAAGTGTCTGGACTGAATAAAAAAAAATAACATGAGATCATCTCCCTTTGCAATAAAATGCTTAGATGGGCCAGTTGGTACATCATGGGAAAATAAGCGCCGAAGGAACAGTGTTCCTTCGGCGCTTATTTTCCCATGATGTACAAACTGGCCCATCTAAGCATTTTATTGCAGTTCATTTCAGTGTTCCTTCGGCGCTTATTTTCCCATCTCCCTTCGCTCTAGCTGACTGTATATTAAAATGAAATAAGCTGAGTTGTGTATTACACTGGTTTTCTGTAAAATTGTTTAAAGTTTCTAACGTCATGGTACCAAGATTAGTAGCCATTGCGAGAGTAAAAAAAGTTAAAAAAAGCGTCTCAGAAATTAGCAGGCTTTGCTAAGGTCACCTTCGTTGGAAATTGTAATGACAGGGGTTCTAACCGCCTTCCTTACTAGGAAGGCAAGGGGAGGATATAGCGCACTAGGGGGGCTGTCTGACGCAAATGAGCAGAGTGGATTGTAGTCTCTCTAGTAAACTATTTGATTTTATGTTGAAGAAGAGGAAAGAACTAGTTTTTTTTTTAAAGGTCTGGTTTTAGGCACGTGTACTTGCAGAAGTTTGAGAAAGTGGATCTGTAGAACATTTTTCTGTCGCGTTTAGTATACATTTGCAAAAAAAAAAAAAAAATGTAATCGCCATTTTTGTATTGAAGGACAAGTTCGTACAAAAATTTAAGGCACTTTTTTATTGTTTTTTTGTTTTCTCCATGCGATGATGTTGCTCGTCCCCGACCAAAACCGCCAATATAAAAATCGCGGAGCTTCTGGTTTAGAGGTATTGCTATTTGTAGCTTGAACAGCAAAAATGAGAACCCAAGAACGATCGAGGAAAAGCCGCGCTATTAAGCAAAATAAGTGGACAGCTTGGACTTTAGGTACGAATACGTGAAAGGATAAAACATAGAAAACGGGAATGGAAACAGAATTTCTTCCATTTAGAAATAACATAGAATGACACGAATTATAAAACCGACCCCTCGCCCCCTTGAGGTTTCAACGTTCTCGAAGGGGAGAGAAACTTTAAATACGTTAGGTTAATTTAAGAAAGTAATAAAACATTGCGGGTCGTAAACTCCAATGCATGAATGCGTGAATAAAATAAATAAAGAGTAATTGCGCTCTGTGTTTGCATCTGTAGGTCTCGGAGAGGACGTGTTTCGCATACCAGGGCCGTTCAACATTGCGCTAAAGTGGCAATCGAGGCAGCATAAGAAGAAAGTCAGCGTTGTCAAGGTTAAATAATAAGATCAGTCAGCATCTCGTTTCATAGCAGGTGCAATGGTCGTTTCAGGAGAGATGAAATGAGTTGAAATAGAATGAGTTATCTTTGATTTGAAGACTGGAGCATCGTTACCTCTACAGTATACCCAAGGTCAAAACATCCTCCCAAGCTAGTGCTCAGCACGGTACATATTTTATTTCCGCACCGTCCGTGAAGTAAAAAAAGAGGAAGGCGTTTGGCTTCAGCGACTGGTTTCTCAAGCCCGAGGGATTTTCTTCAAGGTTCCCGGCGGGTCTCTTCGGGAGGCGACGTGAGAATGATTGAAATTCTTTTGCACATAGCAAAGCGATCTTTGTCCAGACGCACGAAGAATGAGCCGGCTTTATTCGGCCGTGTGCTTTCTACTCTTTCCTTTCGGTGTTTACCGCACAAGGGTAAGCTTCTGCGCGCTAGGTGCCGCCTCTAGAAATACAGCTCCCGCTGCAAAGTGCTCGCCGTCGGCGAGACTGCGTGCTCAATTCCCGAATACAGATAGGTATGAGACACGTTTTGCGGCGATAGACGCTCCTGACGAGGTTTCGCAACGAGCCCAGGGACATGCGGGAAAAAACAAATTCCACTAAAATTTAGCGGGAATCTTGTGTCGCGTCACGCGACTTGACCACGTCACGTGGCGTCATGCGTCGTCACAGTGTCTCATCGACGCCGTCCGCGCTAAATTTGGAAAGGATGTAATACCCGCGGAAAAAGTGCTCGTACATTGTACGGGAGACGCGATAACCGAATTAACCGCAGACATGGCTCGGGCATCTTCGAAGCATGCATAGTCAAAGTCAAAGTCAAAGTCAAAGTCAGAGTCAAAGTCAAAGTCAAAGTCAAAGTCGAAGTCGAAGCCGTTATACGAGGAAGAATCATGCCTCGGACTGTGTCTGCAGACTGCCTTTCGTACGATGTATATTAGCAGCGTGAGCGCGGCTGTAGTTCGGTAAATTTATACGCGGCAGTGCAACTGTGTGGAGGGCCTCGGCTGTCACAGCATTTTTTCCTTTTTGCTTATTCTTGTAAAAATTTAGTACGAGTAGGCAAGCCGCTGTGACGTCAGCCGGTAAATTTTAGTGGAACAGTACCGGGGGCACGCATTTAAAGTGGGCCGTGCAACAATTTTTGGACTTGGATACGTTCATTGTGGGAAGTCATTGACGCTTATAGAACAAAGAACATAAACCCATTTTTCCTCTCGTGTACTAGTGAAAGAAACAAAAAAGGAGAAATAATCGGATTGAAGTTGACGGTGCCTCTCAACGCTTTACCGCGTCCTCCGAGTCACGTGCGCAGTCAGGAGACCATGGGGAAGGGAGAGCGAATTCCGGTTGAATTGTCGAACACGCTCACGCGAGCTCCCTTGGTTCGCGAACGTGTTCGAGAACTCAACCGGTCCGGAGGTGGCCCGGAGGTTTTCGCCTCGAATCAGAGCGCTTTCAAGCTCCGGTTTGATCCTGTTGGAACGCCACAGCCAGTCGGGACCGCCGATGGTAGCAGCCGGTGGACGACCTTCGGACGAGCGAGAAAACACGCGTTAACCTCGCCTTTGTGCCCGTTTCGCCACGGAAGCATGGGAGATGGGGGTGGTTTTGTTGATTCGGGTAGATGGCGCCACAGACGCAAGCAACAAGGTGGTGCTCGCCAGGTACGCGTGCCGCCCTCCTTGGCCTATCGCGCGCATGCGCGGGTTGTGAGAAGAGGAGCTTGCTGATCGAATAAAAGTAAATGGAAATGCCGGACAGAGGAAATCCCGGTTATTGCGGATATATGGCCATACCCCTTTTCACTCGAAGCCCGACCGCACCAAAAGTGTAGCGTCATGGCACATGTCTTCTTTGTGCGTTTTTGCAGTCCCCGGCTTTAGCAATCCCGCAAAGCGAATGCGTCGTGATCTTGTGCTTTTTAATGTGCACGAATGGCATAGTGATATCAAAGGCACAAATCGTGACGATGCGCAATCTTGGCGTTGCTTGATTGGCTCCATAGGTTCGTAGCGTTGGCTAAGGTAGGGCTTCTAAACTCAACTCAATGACGTCACGCCTTTGCGGCGGCGCTGCTGTCTGTACCGCGCATGAGCAAACGCTTCACTCCTCTCGAACTTGGTTTCTTCGCACGCGCAGTGCTCACACCTGGTGTGGGCAAAGCGGGCTTGTTTCGAAACACTGTGTTGGTGTATAGATCGGCTAGAGCAAAAGACCGCCGGGGCTCCCCTTTAAGAGGCTCACCTTAAAGCTTAAAGAATATGTAGATCCGGCGCGGTGGTGTCGACTTTAATAAAAGACCATACGCAACCCTAGACAACTTTTATCTACCCCGCGCGCTTACTAAGTTTTTGTGCGTGGAACGACGTTTTTATCGTATTGACTGCAAAGGAAGGGAGATCGAGGGAGAAGTTGCGCTTGATGGGACGTGTAACTCTCTGTAGTCCGCGGTGTAAGAGGCAGTGGATGAGTTACGCAAAGCAATCGGCGGAGAGAAAAAAGAAAGCAACAAGGAAGTAAGCCAGCGTAAGGAACCCGATTGGAGTTGACGCACGCGGCAAGGCGACCTCTCTCGCCTATCGCATAACTCACCAGGGTACGGGAAAGCTTTATTTATCTCGGCGGAGTCTGTTGGCTGTATTTTGTTTTTAACAGGGTCGCCTATACATAGGTTGCTTTTGCGCAACGCTCGGGTTCGGTAGTGGCTGTGTACTCTCGAGGACGCAGAACATTTCTTCTCAAGTGCTAAGAACTAGGGTCACTGGCACATTGAGAAACGCAGGGCTATACTATGTTCACTATGTTCACAATTCTTACTTGGTGATTCGTTCTTCGGCCTTCCTCTATCGGTTAATGCCGCACTCTAGTTGGCTGCGGAGTAATAACAAGGTGTTCAGAACTGGCCAGGTCTGGCGTCTGTTGTGGCGCGTTCACACTTGCGGATCCGCGCAGACGGAAAGTGGATTTTGGAGCCGGATGGCGAAATCGACTGATCGATGGCGGAAAATCTGGATATGGGTCCCGGACTGATCCAGATTTTTTTTTTTTGCCAGTGACGAGTCGGTTTCGCCGCTAGGCTTCGCGGACTTTCCGCCCGCGCGGATGCGCCCGCGAATCCGCAGGTGTGAATGGGCGATTTAAGCTGTCAGTGACCGTAGCTGGCACCGCTAAAGCATCAGTCAAATTTGTCATTTTTTATCCAGTTAATAAGAAAGAAAGAAAGGAAGAAAGAAAGAAAGAAAAAGAAAGGAAGAAAGAAAGAAAGAAAGGAAGAAAGAAAGAAAGAAAGAGAGGAAGGAAAAACTGGAAAATTCAGTGCCCACGCCCTATATGACTCGTTTCGCCTTAAGGGCTAGATGCAGACGACCCTGCGAGCTGATGGGACCCATTAGACAGCGTCAAAAGTGTACCGTCATGGTGTTCGGCATGTTTCTGTACGTGTTCTAGGATCGCTGAACCAATCATTAAGAGAAAAGGCACCGTGACTTGCGCTTTTGACGCTGCTTGAATGGTCCCATTAGCTTGCAGCGTCGCCTGCGTCTGAACTTAAGCTGAGATGAAGTATAGCTACTATACTTCGTTTCAGCTTCGGTCCGAGCGCGGCCGATGTAATGAGCCGAAGGGCCAATCAAACAGCGAAGAGACACGTCATGGCGTGCTCTCTGCAGTTGACAGGACTAGCGGGTAATGGCCGTCTCTCTGTGGGTGCTCCTCCGCCGGCTAGTCCTATCAAGCGCAGAGAGCACGCCATGACGTTGCGCGTTTTGCGCTGTTTGATTGGCCTTTCGGCTCATAACATCGTCCGCGCTCGGACCGAAGGTGAAACGAAGTATAGCAGGTTCCCACTTTCTTTCTCTTTTTTGTATTTGAAAATACTATTAGTCCTAACGTGGATTAGCCCCACAGCGGGTACTATGATAAGAGTAAAGAGAAAAAAAGTAACAGAAAACAACATCACCGTTCCTTCCTAACACGCACACGGAAAACATCGAAATATTTTTTTCTTCACATACCGCAAGAAATATATGTATATATAGTCATACCGGTCATTCCAATGCATTTTAAAACGAAACGACACAAAATACTGCCCAGGTATGCAGCAGTAATAACTGGAATAATATAAACCTGTTTCTTGCATATTAATACTCCTCTCAAACTCCGATACAGTGTTCGCTACAAGAGTGTTTTCGGGCATCGCATTCAAATCTCTTGTTGTTCGGGGCAAGTGAGAAATAATAAAATATTCTTTCGGGAATTTGTATTCCTTAATTCTTCTAATGTGTTTATTTTGTATGATTCGAGAGATATGAGGTCTAATGAATTTGTGTTTATCCATCAGAAGTGTTCCGTCAAGAACCACGTAAAGCGTTGGCACTATTTGTTCCTGCGCCTGCTTTCCAGCGTGGTGCTACCTGCCTTGGTATAAAGTTTCCTGGGTGAATAGAACCACCAAAACTGTGAAAAAATAAAACAAAGTGCAAGCTACTGAATCATTTCTATTTTCAATACTGATTTGTTTCTTGGTGTGAATGCCCCATACTTCACTGGCATATTATAACGTCCAATTACCAACGTTTTAAAAGCTGGCAGTTTGTTTTCAGGTGTTCCCATTTTTAGCGATGCCCTTAGCGACCAAAGTTTGCCAGTATCCTTTTTTTTTTGTTTATATCACTAAGGCGCATGTCTCCCCGAAGATCACTTGTTATTGTTGCACCCAAATACTTGCATTCGGTCACTCCGGACAGAGGCGCTTCCTCTAAATTGTAATTATGCAACGAAGGACATTCCTTGTATAAGTGACGTGCAAACTGTCTTTTTCTGATTTAACGACATCTCCCCTAATGTCCTGAACATATATATATATACGCCCGACAATTTAATTAAATGCTCTCTAATATTATATATTTCGAAACAATCTTTAAGTTCTGCTGAATATATGATCTATCGGTCATGCAAATTCAGCGTACTTTTACACCCGAGTACTCGTGGCGTTTTCGGGTTTACGTGGCACACTGAAATTGTATCTTAATTTCTTCGTCGTCATGTTTTAAAGTTTTTACGTTGAATTTGCAGTAGAAGGATTTGAATTTGATACACACTCATTCATACAATACGCTAGTCTACAAAAAACAAAACAAAAAACTTTAAAAAGAAAATTTACTGTCTTTGAACGGTTAATTGAAGCATCGAACAATTTTCTTCACAACTCGGAATTTCGAATGGCGGTCGTCGTTATTTTAGTCGGACATGGCGTGAACTTGTTTTCCAGTCTGAATTTCGTTGTGCTTTCCGGTGAGCCGTTTGCCCTTTTGGGATCAAATACGATTCGGCCCCCGCATTTTCGGGGCAAACTGCGTGTATTTTTGTCTCGTTAATATGAACAACTCATATTATGGACGTCTTCTCGGAACGAACGGAGGTGTTCATATTAACGACATGTATCGCTACGGGAAACGCACGGTAGCTCTTTTTGGTTTAGTTTTATTGCAACTTTATACTGTATATATTGGTAGCATGCGGCGCAGCTGACGAGTGCTAAAAAGTCCCCAGGAGCGACGCCGGACTTTAAAAATAGTAGAACGAGGATTACTAAAGCCCGTCTAAGAGCCGCCTTCTACAAAGGAATTTTCAATCGAAGAGCACGACCCGGCCTCTTCGGTGCGATGACGCAACTGTCGGATCTTCCGAGGCGGCTGCGCGCCCCGAAGGTCGGCCGTGACCGCCGTGACGGAGGCGACGGAAATAGGCTCTCTACGCCGATGGCGCGGCCGTCCAATCGTCCATCGGACAGGAAGGCAGCTGCGCAATATCGCCGCGTGTGCTCCCAAGGACCTCCGTAAGCCTCGACCACTTGGGCCGTGACGACAAGACAGCACGGGTAGCGGCCACCTGGATCCATGGCTAGACAACTTGCAACGGATGGATGGAATATACTTCTGAACATCTTCAGTTGGGCGGGAGTTTGCGCCACCTAACCAATGATAATAATTTCTAGAATGGTCGTTACATCAGCATTGACAAATTAGTATTTTGGGAAATAATAAAAAAGAAAACCTCTCCCTTGGCACACATACCTAGGTTCAGGTTGTTTATTATTTTATACGTAATCCTATCTTTGTGAGGATGTGTCGAAGGTTTAGTAAGCGACTGGGAGCTTCCTTGGCTGGTGAGAACATTGGCACGGCGGAAAGGCAGCAGATTGTACCATATAGAGGCCCTCGATGACGGACCTAGTAAGGGTGGCTATGCGGAGAGCAAGTCGTCTGCTTCTTGCGCAGGAGTTGCGGTGACGTCAGAACGACGCCGTCCACTGATTGGCTTTGATTAAAAGAATAGTGGGAAGACCTGAATGCTAGATGCCTTGAGGTCTCCACTATTTTTTTCAAACAGCCAAGAAGAGCTCGGCGTTCTGACATCATCGCAACCGCTGTGGTAGAAGCAGACGAACTTGCGCTTTGCATAGTCACGCAGGGCGTGACTTTGTTCACATTCCTTGCTTCGTAATTGGTCTTTCGGTGTTATTATCGGCTAATGCCGCAACCTCATTGGCTGCGCAACAATATTAATATGCTCGGGACTCGCCAAGCCTTGTGTTTCTTAACATATCAGTGACTATAGCGAATTTATATGTATACAAGCTAATGACGAGATTGTCCTCTGATCACTGCTGAGAATGGCTTCGAGTCCAGGGAATTCGGTAAGCTTGAGGCGAATCAGCCAGAGAACGGAGGTGACGTCGAGAGTCATTAGATGACGTAGGAATAGCCAGAAAGCGAGGCAGTGCAGCCACTCAGTTTGGTGAAGGCAGCGGGGTTCCAAAGAGCTCATAGCTCATTTCGAGGTAGGGTGACTGCCTACCTCGATCTCATGTCTTTCACTTCAATATTTGAAACGCAGCTCCACCGTCAACCGGTATATCCAGAGCCGTATATGTAGTTCGGCCATTCGTGGGGAAGTATAGGAGACAGATGAGGAGGCGGCATTGACCGAAAGCGGGCTGGGCGTGTTCCAGGACGTCTTTACGAATTCGAATGTGGCCAACCAGAAGCCGGAAATAATACCCCGGCGGTGGTCGCGAGAAACAAACTTAATAAGTGCGTCGGAGTAACTCTCGGCGAGTGAAAATATGGTGCACATGATGTTTCAATCACGGTCATCCAAAAGCACGATGAAAGAGCGCGACTAGCAGAACGATAGACATAATCCGTACGTCAAGCGCCGCGGGCCGGGCTGTTCGAGCAAAACAGAGTTGAGCGATACATTTGTTTCTTACATCTTTCTGCATGATCGTGATCGAAACTTCACGTGCACCCTATTTTGAACTATGAAGGGTTACTACATTTAACCCTTACGCGCTTATTAACACGATTAAAACTGTTTCTCGCTACCACCGCTAGGGGATTCTTTTCGGCTTCTGGTTGGCCAAGAGAGCACGCCAAGCCCTCGTTCTGCGTCTGGTGCACGCCCTGGCTCTGCCCGCGCCTCCCATTGACCAAACTTTCTCTATACACGGCTCTGGGAGTCTGGGTATAGCTTGTTGGCATCATTGTCCAATGAAAAAAAAAAAAAAATCTAGATTAGCCTGTGTCTTTTAGCTTGTGCAAAGTGCTAGACAAAACCACATCTTCGCAGTGTTTGAGGGAACACCGCACTGTTTTAGGACCTCCTTGAACGTCCCCTTAAGGAATTACTTTATAGAAGAATGCATGCTATTCGTGTTTTTTTGTTTTTTTTTAGCTTGCCCCGATGTCCTGTCCTATGATTAGTGCATGGCCTTGGGGCATGATCATTGTAGAAACAGAACAAAAGTTACATATGCTATTTACAAAACCTTTGGGTAATACACACTGTAATTCTTTCCATATTCGAGACTTTTATTGTACTTCGTTGAGGGCTCATTCACGTAATTTTATTGTGCGTCTTATTTTACTGCTGAAACATCACGCATGCAATAAATAAGAAAAATTAAACGCCCTGATAGCTCTGAGGCAACGTCTGCTACAAGCGTCCCCTGGGGAGAGCGATGATCATTTAGGGTTTATTGGAGGTAAAATACCGTTGGGCCAAATATTGCCAGTACGTGGTAACGTAGCTCTTGAATATGAAAGTGTCGCCCTGAAGAAGTTAATGGCAAGTTCGGAGGTTTGCATCTAATGGGTTTATTACGAGTGCTTTCGTTGCAAACACTGCGGCCGCAACCACAGTTTCTTTAACAGGCATACATATAAAGGCCTATCACATACATGGGTTGCACCGACGTCACATCGCATACTTTTGACCACCATGTAAGAGGATGAGAGGGAAGCTACTTTTGCACGAATTTTGAGTGACGGGTTAATCTTCTATAATCTTCTGGGAGGAGAGTAGCGACGCCTGTGAAAATCCGGGAGGCACAAAAGAGGGTCCTGATAAGAGGGGAGCTCCTTCTTGCCCTCTAGTCTGGTGGTCATCGGAGCGCTCTTTGAATGACGTCACGTGCAACCCATGTATTGTGATAGGCCTTTGTGAAGGCCTCGTTCCTTCCCCCTCCCCTCTCTCAATCCGTGCCGGAGGGGGAAGGGTGCGGGGCAGGGGGGGGGGGGGGGGGCGTTTCCTTGACAATCTGCGGTCGGCCGTCTGGGCCTCTCGTCACTCGACGTCGTCAGCGGCGGCCCAAGAGTGACCCGGAGTCACCGGTCAAGGACGTCTGAATATGTGAAACGGGCGTGTGTGTGTGAGGGAAAGAGACTTAGGCGGGGCTCGGACTCTGGGAACGGAAGCGTGGCTACCATTAGCTGTGAACATTACTGCATGCACTCCCTAGCACAGAGGTGGGGCAAAGTGGCCCCCTTTAAAATGAGTAGCAAGCCACTGCCAGAGTGTGCTCTCTGACGATGTCAATACTTCTGTAGATATGTACTAGAGTTTATCGTGAGACACGATCCAATCTGCTGATGTTCCTTCTCGGAACCCCTCTTCGGTTCTTGTCCTGGTCTGGTCCTGCTTGATCCAAGCATGGAGAACTCCTAGGTCCTAACAGCTTAAAGCGTCTAGATAGCCGCTTTTTTCTGACACCGTCAGCTGTTTCTGCCGTGGCTTAAAACAAAAAGGATTACCCTGTTTTTTTTAGGACATATCAACAATCTAACTTAAAATATTTTTTAAAGATCTCAGTTTGATTTATTTTTATTCCGCTGATATGAAGCCGGATGAGGGAAATATGATGAGCCGTTCTGGGCGACGTCAACTTGAATGCCACACATGTTACCAAGCACACAGATCTTGTCACCTTCTTTTGCTACAATACTAGACGTAGATTGCATTTCGGAGGATGCCACTTTAACTAAAGCAACAAAGATATATTATTCTAGTATTACATAAACGAAGTAAGCGTTCAAGAGTGCTAACACGGACCAACTCAGTTCACTGACATTTTGTAAACCTGTAAACATCTGTGTCCTTCGAATACAACTATAAAAGCTGTGCACATCAGCAGTAGCTTTGAATTCGATCACACGCGTGGAGCGCGTAAACATTTAATATATGCGACGTTCCAAGGCACGAGCATTCAAAAAAGCATTCACATGCACGATGTGAACAAAACCGAAAGCACAAGTGTTTCTTCTTTTCTTACAACCATGGATACGATGTTCCAGCACGGGTTGGTTGGTCTTCCCCTCTAGGGAGTTATGGTTTATCATAGCAAACTACAGCCAGAGTAACGCGGTCACAAATAACACTACTCATGCATTCGACCAAGTTTCATCGTACCTAACCGAACATACCGAGGATCGTAGTTTCACGAGTGGCATGCAATGAGCTCCCGCGCCCTTTCCGACGCGTGGTTCGCCAGCCGCAACCGAGTGCAGGGTGTTCCCATGTCAGAGCGTACAGTGACGGTCCGGGTCATATCTTTTTACGTATAGTTATGTAAAAATATATGTGGAAGCCATGTTCTTGGGGGGAGCATTCAGCTATAGATCAACAACCTAGCTAAGTTTCTTCCGGAGACATTAAACTTCGAAGCTCGAAGTGTGTATTTTGCAAAGGTTTCACTAGGGTGTTTTGCACTGGTGTCTATTTCACGAGAAATGCACGTAGTAATACTTTCTATTACACACTTTATGAAAGGTTTACAAGATGTACGCAAAATAATAATAATTATAATTAAAAGTTTCTATAAAAGAAAAGCTTCGAAACACGTCAAGTAAACAGGTTTTAAAAACACATTCAAATATTATTTATCAACAAACTACTTCACATAAAAAAGTGAAAAATAAATCCAAATGAGCAGCTCTAAATGTGTTTTACAATGATACAAAAATATGTGCTTATCCATGATTATGATGCAATTAAATGCAAAGGTGCAAGCGAGCTGGACAAGAATGACAAAAATAATCCCTGGAAAGGGGAACAAGAGGGACAAAGGACAGACACACATCTCCAAACACAGTTAGGGGACTGGTGCGCGACCGGAAAAATCCTCCTGGTCCGGGTATCAAATCGGACCAGAGCGCTCCACTTGTAATGGAGAGGTCTTGGATTCGATAACCGGACCAGGCGGATTTTTTCGGTCGCGCACCAGTCAACTAGCTGTGTTCGGAGGTTTGTGTTTGTCCTTTGTACCTCTTGTTCCCCCTCTCCAGGGATCATTTTCGTCTTGCTTATCCGTCATTTTAGTTTTCTTATTAATGCAGAAACGCAGCTGGTTTCTCAAAATTTGGCAAAATTGCACGATAATGTATGAAAAAAAAAAACAACATATATTAGTTCTTTTAAACTCTCCTTAACCATCTGAAGTATCTTGAACTAACTGGTTTTTGTAAACATTGACTAATATATGACTCCAAAAAAAAAAAAAATAACGACAACAAACCTTCGCTCAGTATGAACTAGCTTTTTTTCGTTATAGCGGCTTTGGCGCACGACGTTGGCTCCAAAGAGACATTTTCTAGAACCGACAAAGGCTGTACAACGGTGCTGGTCCTTCGTAGGGTGTAGAAAGTCGCGCTGTCCCTAGCTTAGCTTTATATTTGTGCTTCACTGAATTCGTCATCTGCCTGACCAATGGTCAAGGTAAAGTAATTGTGTGGTTGTATGAATGCAGTGGAAAGTCAGTGAGCCCCAATGGGATACTGGTGTCTCCGTTGCGGATGAGAAATTTAGACAGTGCTAAAGCTCTAATCTGAACCCTTGTTGAAAGCGGTTGGCGAGAAATTCGACCGCCGTGATTGACCGGCGCCTAGCTCAAGCGCGGCGCCGGCTAATAATGACCGCCGAATTCCTCGCCGACTTTTTCGCCAAGCGTCCAGAGCCTCAGTACGACCGGTAGCCCGGAGTCTTTAATTTGCATCACGCAGTGGTGATGCACGACCTCACTCCGCTACGATGCTCATGCAGATCAAAACAGACAGGGGAGAGGGGGGATTGAAACGAGGATCCCTTGGTTTTGTAGCATGCTTCGAACTGCGGTGCGCTACCACTTGACCAAGGATTATCACTGTGAAATGGTGATATTCGGTGCTATTGTAGCGTGCGCACTAGCAACGTATACCCCGCTTTCACGCTGAGTTACGGGGTTTTAATCCCGCTCGGCTCCATTATTATTTCAGACTTTTGCCCTTCTGGAAAGTTCCAATCAATTATCACCTGCCATCGTGCTTTCTGGTTTAGAACATGTCGGAACGCAAACTGTGTGTAGAAAAGCAGCGGTAACGCGCTGCCTTAGGACAGTCGCCCTTTCGTTGCCGTCGCAAAATATATGCGGCTCTTTGTTGTATTTCGTTTACGGCACAAATTCGCCTCATTAAGCGTTTTTTTGTTGTTTTTGTCTCGCATTTGTCTGTTATTTTTTACGCCTGACAATATCGACCAATGGACAGGCTGATGACGAGGAACTCACGAACCTCAGATGATTTGAGCCCTTCAGAATGAAACACACATCCTTCTTGCGGCATACAACGCCCGCTTCTTGACCTCACGGAGAGCGTTCCTGCTTTCATCGCGATTGACGGGTGGGCGTTTTAATTCCGCTTCGAAGTGACTTTGAGTGAAGTTTTGTTCCGACCGCCTGACAAGGTCAGCCGCAATTATCCAACCCTGGGAAGTCACGGAAGCTGGTTCAAACGTCCTTGTCGAGCGTGAAGAACAACAATAGACTTTGAACGAAAAAAAGCAAAATGAACGGAATAAAATGCATTCATGTGCACAAAGCTAACAAAATAAAGGTTAGCTTCATACCAAAATTTTGCAGCGCGAGGTAGTTAGGTGAAAATCAGTGAAGGATGCTGAGATAATGTCTAGAGATGGAAAGATTGAAACAAATATGGTGTGTTTTGCGAACATGCGCTCCATTTGGTACAGCATGTAGGGCGCGTACTACGTGAATCGTGTGTAACTAGGCCTTATACGCAAGGTGAGCAGTAAGGCCGGTGCAGTGAATGTTTTCTCACTGTTGCAAAATTACTTATTTAGGAGAGTTTATTTCTGTGGGATGGCATTCCAGTGTTGGTTCACTGAGATGTAGGTTGTTGTACGAGTGCAGGAGGAAAATTGACTCATATAAAGTGCCATTCTGCCTAAAGATTGCGGAGCTCCCACACTTTAGATGCGCAACGAGCTCGTGTTCTGAGACCAAGTAAATTTCTGAACAACGCAAGCCAAAAAAACATGCGATAATTATCTTACCTCGCAGACCATATTCTTAGCTTGCCCTGTGTTTCTGTTGGAACATCTCGTATGTCTCTCTTATTATACTTGAAAATCAGAAATCGCTCAACGGAAAAAAAAAAAAAAAAAAAACTCGATGGAAGTCTGCGTAGCTTCGACTTCAGAGGCCTTGATCTACACGGAGCGACCAAGCGGGACCAAGGAACCGGGACATCGACGTCTGCTGCGATTGGCCAACTCCGACTTCTTCTGCCATGATCCGTACATTTGTATCATTGATGTTAAACCGCTAAATAGCTCTGCAGGGTTCAGAGGAAGTTTTAATGGTAAGCAGCGAAACAAGCAAAAAGAAAAAAAAAAGACGAAGAATATCATAACGCTTTTCATGTGTTTAAGTTAAAGACTAGTGTGCTGGTTGTGCAGTTGATCGATTAACCTACCGATTAATCGATGAAGGCTTTAATCGCCATTAATTGTTTTTTTACAGATCGGCAAAAGTTTGACGAACCAAAAGAAAGTTAAAATTACAGGCTTTAACCACACACACGTGGACGAGTACACCTGTATGAAGATAATACTTTAAATCAAAATTTAGCCTAAAGTAAACTGTAAGGGCAAGATTTATAACTCCTGATAATTGCAGAAAGTTGCACGTGTCCCTGTCACTTCAACGCCGCTAGAGTGTCCGTTTAGCGCAGCAGAGAGTACCTGAAACAATCAAGGGAGGTCGCTCTTGCCGGAGAATATCAGTGAACTGCCCCATGCAGCTGAAACAATATTCTACGAGTGTTGGTGCCTTTGAACATGATCTTAACTACACATTGAGGTTGATTCCTAATCAAAATTGCATATTGGGCCCTTTACTACGTATTCAACAAAGGGGGAAAAATTATCTTTTATATTATCGGCATGGAACTGAACGAAACCGATTAATCGATTAATTTATCGATCAAAGGGTGGCGATTAATCCGGTAAAACATTTAATCGACGCCCAGCTCTAGCTATCATCTGGCTACACGGTTTACTTAACGGTAAAGTAGGTGAAAATCTCAAAGTTAATTTCCGCTCCCTTCTTTCGCAGAGGTAGGAAAAAGAATACCGTAAATACCGTATTTACTTTAGTAATAGCCGCACTGTTTATGAAGAAAACCTGAGGGTTCGCTTTTCCGTGGAGCACGGGGATTGCTAATCACCGTGATCGACAGCGTGATTCCAGCGGTTTACAGGACTGAGATAACGTCTTCGCTTGAAGATACTATCTGTGATGATTGCATTTGTAAGGAGACTCGTTTTCTCGATCTAGTTATTCGCTATGTTATTTACGCGCAACGAGATGATTGGCTGTATATCTGCTTTGCGGGAAAGTAGACACAAGGGTCTCGTTCATAAATAGTGCGGCTATTACTCGAGTAAAACGGTACCCTCCCAGTTGACTTTCCGAAGAAAATAATATGTATGTTTTGGGCGAAAAAAGGCTAGAAGAAATTGCAGACCAGTCCAGTTAAGTGAACAAAACAAGATCAGGTAAACAAAACTAGCATTTCTACCAGTTTAATACCAGTGGGCAATGAAGAATAGTTTGGTTCCACATTTCACGGTTGTGATAGCAAGAAGGAAAAGGCTTCAATGTGAGTATTAGGTAGTCATACCCTGTCTTAATGTCGATGAGTTTGTGATGTTACCTGTATTCAACTTCTGACGCTTTCTTTTTTTTTTTTTTTTGGGGGGGGGGGGGGGCTGGGGGGAAAGGGTACATGGAAACTTCGAATGTCACCTTCGTTGACAAGACCCATGGCATATTTCCGGAAGTTATGACGGCAAAGCACCCGGGAACACACGGAATTAAATAATTCGAGTGCCTTCCAGTTCGAATACGAGTAAAAACACTTTAAACGTACGTTATGCCTAATTCGCACTGTTGGCGTCCGTAATTGTCCGTAATAAAATGTTAAAAAAAAAATTAAACGTAGATTTTCGTTTCTTTTTTTGCGAGGTTTTTTAGAGGTTTTTTTTAAGCAAGTTTAAGTAATATTTGTCAGCTTGGTTTTTCCACGCTTTCGTACCAGGCTCTACACGCTCTGAGGTTCCTGATAGCGGAGCGAGCAAGCCAGTCCGAAATGCGTCCCCGTCCTTCGCGCCGTGGTTCACGGTACCTTAGAAATCTCGTCCACCCGTGGCACGAGCGGACCGGGCTGTTGACTCACGATGGGCCAGGCGTTTCCTGAAGTCGTGCTTTACCCTGTCCTCCTGCCGAGGAAACTATGGCAGATGGACACAGCGGTGGGACAAACTTTGGTGACTGGCGGCAACTTAATGCAATCCGAAGGGGCCACAGCAACACCGGGAGAATGCGGAACGAGAGCCAAGAAACGTGTTCCACAAGGACAAAACTTCCGAGGAAGTTGACAACGGCTTTTTGCTTGTCCTCCGCTGCACTAGTTGGGCTTCGTGGGGCTCCCAAATGAAAGGCTTGGAATACAAAGTTTTATATACAAACTGTCCCTGAAAATAGAAAAAAAAAAACAGAAAAAAACCAGCAACAACTATTTGCAGTGTTTATTTTAAGTGCAAAAATAAACTGCGTATCATCAGACGCTCAGTTTCCGCTCAATCGTACACGCGAGCGCTCTGAACCAGATGCCGAAGTTTCAAAAAGGACCGTTATAGTAATGAATAGTTATAAGTAGGGTCCCGTGTTTGCGGATAAATCCGAAATAATCCGAAAAAAAAAATTACTTGCCGGTAAATGTTTCGTCAACTTCAATTTATCCCAAAAAAACTCAGTTCCGAGGTCAGAACGAAAAGATAAAAAGCAAAAAAAAAAAAAAGAAAAAAAGAAAAAGGACCGTGTTGTCCAAATAAACTTTATAAGAGCACATTATCAGTAGTCCTGAGGAGATACCACTTCAGTTTCCTTTGAAATCTAGAACTACTGACAAAAGGGGGTCGCCTTTTAGCATGTCGAGGTTCATTCGGGGCAACGGAAACGCCGACTTCAATTTTTTTTTAATTTTAAAATAAAATATGACAGTAAAGTAAACTCGGAATTTTAAAGAATTGGCAATCCAACAATTATAAACTCAGAATTTTTAGCGAAAAATAAACTCCGAGAAAACACCCTCCGAACTTCACGACAAATGAACTCCGACAATACGAAATCCTAGTTCTAAGCCATTTTCATAAATAATTGAATGGTAAAATGGTGGCCAACAAGCGCTACATCTGGGCAGAAAATAAACGTTCGGCGATGAGTACTTTATTTTTGCGGTGAAAAATAACACTTATTTGAGGACACGCTGTAGTATAAATAAAGAAACCCCACCAAAAGACCATTAGAACCCATACATGACCCATATACCGTAATACCATATGAAAATTATATATTATGCGCCTTTTTTTTTTCTCAACGAAGGACGCACAGGAAATTTAATGCTTTGCCATGATTGTCCACCATACTTTTTCATTATTGACATTGTGTCCTTTCACCTGTCTTTAATAACTTTACAATTAGCGGCATTTCAAGTAAATAGATGTGGTATGTGGTGCCACGGAGCACCGATAATAGTTTTTTTATGTATAATACGAGTATGAGACATGGGAGATTCTCTTGAGCCATTTGAAATATTGCAGTCCACTAATAAAAAAAAAAACAACAACTTTATTTTTAATGATTTTTTATATGGATTTTGGCGAGGTTCGAACCCATCGGAGAAGGACGCAAAACCTCGCAGCGCCTTACTCCGATGTGTTTGAACCTCGCCAAGCACGACCCCAAGCTTGAAAGCTGCGCCGGTAAAGGGCTCGAAGTTCCGTCACCGTTCGCATTTCCTTTGAACCCGATGGTGCGTGTCGTTGTTTTTGTTTTTCAGTAGGGGAACTAAGTAACTACTGAATGTTAAATAATTTTGAACACGCGGAAAGGCTTGCACCGCACCGCGGTAGAGCGTGCTACGCGCTGTTGTCGGACGCAGGCTGAAGTTATGATCGTCTACAATTTTAGGAAAAAATAAATCGATCACCCGTGCTCCCTTTGCATATCTCAAGTTGTTTTGCTGCCGTACACGCGCGGAAATTCACTGGTGGTTAAAGAAGCGCCTGGGACAAAAACATCAGCGGCCGTGAGAGCTCTCTCACCTTCCGTGTGTATACTTTGTCTGATCCTACGATGAACTAAAGGCCAAAGCCGGGCCGCCAGGTCCAATCCCGTACCACGCTAAACTATGACATGCCGAGCATTGATTAGGGGTGGACGAATAATGCTCCGAACCCGAAAACGCTGCATCATTTCTATAGCTTCGGCACTGCAAACAGCCCGTACGTCCTGGCATTTTGCAATGTAAAATTGTTGAGTCACTCACTGCTATTCGATTCGAACCACTCTCCGCCCATCCCCATTAGACGCGGGAACCGACACGTGCATTGAAGCGAAATGCCAGGCAATTTCTAAGTGGTTCGTGATTGGATCTGGCTGTTCGTAGCTTTTGCCTTTAGTCCATCGTAGGGTGAGACGAAGTATAGTTGAAAGGTTTGCACCAATATTATCGGATGGATATTGATGACTCGCGAATAGATAAAAAACAAAAAAAAACTTATATGTAGACCTTTACCTTTAGGGTCATTCAGCACCACAACGTCAAATTGAAAAGCCATGCTTCGTGTCAGCTTAAGCCCAGACGCAGCCGCATCAAGCAGCATCAAAATTGTAAGTCACTGGGCCTTTTCTGTGTACGATTGGTGCAGCGATGATCGAACACGTACAGAAACATGACGAACACCTTGACGGAGCGCTTTTAACGCTGCCTGATTGGTCCAATCAGCTGGTATCGGCTGCGTCTCGACTTAAGGTGAAACAAAGTATACAAAACCAATGCATTGCAGGAAGAAAAAAAATTGAAAAAAGTTTTATATGGTGTAGGTGCGAGCACAGTTAAGGCTGCAGCCCATTCGGATCGTCGAGGTGACTTGTAAGAGTGGGATTGAATAAATTAAATATCGCGAATTTTCTCGTAGAATGTTCCTTTTTGGCGCCAAATTCTGTGGCTTACATAGATTCATTGAACGTTTTGATTTGGTTTTATATTCGCCGAAGACGTATGATACGCTTTGTTTCTTAAGCGAGGTCACACTGCTTACACATCGTACAAACAACAGTCTGCATACGAATTCGAACGCGAGTCAGCGCGAGATCCCTGCTTCGAATGCCGCATGGCAATATTTATGAGGAGAAAACTTGGCACGCGTCTTTCGAACCAGGGATATTGCGGTAACTCGTGTTTCCAGACTGTTTTTTGTATGATCTATGAGCAGTGTGATCCAGGCCTTAGGTTGTGAAGGAAGAATACAACTGGACGTACCCTTCTGTGCTTAAACTTACAGAATGGGATATTTTTTGCTCTATTACCCGCTACTTTTTTTTTTTAAATAATAGGTAATATAAGCCGAGCAGCGGACAGCGTCTTTGATCTGTACATCGCTGAAAACTTGAGGTACATAACGAGAAAGGCCTCCTATGCTGTTCGCCACCCTGTTTGTGAGAGCGCTCATTTTTTTTTAATTTTAGTTTTTAAGTCAACGATTTTTTTTTGTTTGTCTTTTTGCAAAGACGCAGAAAGTAAAAATAGGATGGACTGTTGATTAAAGCGCGAAGAGACGTCCTTCGCCGTGCGGGAAGAGGCGACAGTCATTGCAAGTGCGAAACAGCGGAAGGCTTCCTTGTTGTCCCAGTAGAGCCAGTTCCTATTCTACGGACATCCGGGTATGCTGGGCTATCATACTGGGCAGTGGCCTTTAAAGAGGGGTACTTCCTCGGAGAAGACACGACTGAACATGCGAAGACACAACCTGGAAAGAGCAGAAAGTAGATCAGTCGCCTTGACTAAAGGGAGCTTATATAAACATGATGACATGTGCCACCAAAGGTGCAATTGAGGTTGGCCTTCCGCGATTTGACAGAAGCTCTCTATTACGTCTTTAGCAGAACTCATTCCCATTTCATCGAGGGAAATAAGGGCACTGTAAAAAAAAAGTCATTAAAAGGAGTTGCAGTTGAGGACGCGATGGTTGCAAGCAGACTTGTACGTAGTTCAACTACTCTACTCAAGTTACTGTAGTTTAACTACTTTTCTGAGTAGTTTAGTAACTTGCAATTACATTTTTATTTCGGTAATTAGTAGTTTACTTTAATTACTTTTTTTAAGTAACTTCTACTCAAGTTACAAATTACTTTCGAATTTTGGTCGTTGTTTTGCCTATCAACAAACATTCCTGCACAAAGGAGATTAGATGTTGGAAGGTCAACTGATATTTGCAAAGAGTGGGAAGCATGTGGTGTAGGAAGGGGGGGGGGGGAGGAGAAAATGGTTTGGAGAGTCCGAAACCCCACCCCCCCTCCCCACAAATTTCTACAAGCCGCCCCCTCCCCCCTCCCCACCCACATACACACACATTGCAACAACACTGCTACAAGGCGCGGGGAGCGAACAGACACGACGCAAGAGAGGCCGAGTAACTGCGGGATTAGCGCCGAAGACTGGCGTTTCTCTGTGTCCCGAAGCTCAAGGAGACTAGACCCATTTGAAAAAAGGGCTGGTCTCCGCTCCTCCCCAACGTAGAAACTCTCGCCCACTACAGGAGGTGCACACACTGGATCCTCACTCAATGGAGTCAACAAAATGCAGCACCTGCTCTGAAAGTCATCTGGTGCTCCTGTAGTTTGTGCTGTACTCGAAGAATCGCGTGCTAAAGGGCAACGCAAAGATTACCTTTTTTGCGTTGCCTTTCCTCCCAAAACTCAGAATATGCAGATCTTCAAAGATTTAAAGATCGTTCGAGAAACCTGTAGTGATTCCCCCAACGTTTTTATAAAAAAATAATAAACTAGCAGTGTTGGGAAGTACTCTATGTACATGGTGCTTAAAGTACTACTGTTTAGAAAAATTGTACTTTACTTGAAGTAAATTCTCTGAACATGTACTTGTATTTTCCGAGGAAAGTAAAACTCCCGACTTCAATGTACATTCCCCGAATTTGAAAACAAAAAAATGGCGGTATCGTCGTGTGAAAACGCGCTCTTTCGAGAAGTCATCTGGTCATTTCTCTGAGTGAAGTAATGGCGGCTCTAAGACTGATGGAAGTAAGTGGTTGATAAGTTTATTGTGCCAAATAGCTCGTCAGCGAGAGTAAAGCAACTACTCTGCGGCGACTTGACCTTATACAATATTTGCTGCCACTTCCGCAAAAACCTGATGCACCTCCCACTACCCGTGGAGCAATGCATACCAGTTAAAAAAAAAACAAAAAAAAACACACTATATAGGGAATGAAGAGCATCATGAAAGATTGTGTTGAAAGAGCTTGTACTTTACCTTGAAATATATTGTATTTATATACGTTACTTCAAGCACATTGCGCCCGGTGTACTTACTACTTTACTTGAAATACATAACCTCTCATTTACTTTGTACTTTACTTCAAGTACTTTTTAGATGTACTTTACGTAACACTACAAACAAGCAAACACTGTCTAAAATACCAAGCTCAGACAGTGCTAAACCTCAAAGTAGAAATGACACATTCGCAGTAAATCATTGACCAAACAAACAAGAAAGTACAAAACACAATTAGGCACGCAGAAGCAGAGCCAGCTATTAAGCATTTCTGGGGAAAAAACAAGCCGATTTATATTTGGCTTGCACAATTTCGCTAACGGATCAAAACCTCTGTACTTTATTTTTACCATAAAAAGAACATAAAAGTAACTTCAAAAGTAACTTCAAAGTAATTCGCTACTTTTTGACGGTAATTAGTAATTTTCTCAATTACTTTCTGTTTGAGTAATTTCTACTCTACTCAAATTACTTTTGACGTCAATACTCAGTAACTTAACTTAATTAATTTTTTTGAGTAACTTGTACATGCATGGTTGCAAGCTTCTCTAGTACTCCTCACACGCTATCTAAGTTGTCATTTACAAGTGATGATAAGTAGCCAGGATCACAACTCTTGACGTCACAGACAGGAACCTTAGAGGGCGCATCTTGCCACTAATACTTCGTTTAAAAACCCTCTGACACGCCCAAAAAAATTTTTTTTCATGCTAGGCGTTAAAATGGTGTATCAGGACATCAATGAAAAAAATTGTTTCACTTTAAAGTTGCGTAATTTGTTTTTTAAATATATAAAAAATAGAAATACGAAGCCTCATTCAAAGTGCCCGCCAGTGCCCTGTGACGTAACCATGTACCGCAAGATGTCGGGGCGGTCAAACGGGAGGCATCGCCGGAAGTCACGTGAGTTGTATCCCTCCTCGTGCTTACCGCGATCGCGTGTAATATTTTCTTTTATTGTTTTGTTATTCTCCGCACCTCCGCGAGCGAACCAAGCAGACAAGGTTTCTTCTATTTGCTTTTCATCTCTTAATAGCGAGTTTTAGAATAGGGGGCCCCACAGCTTTGGGTGCCCCAAACAGCTCGGGGCATCGCAGTGGGCATGCGCAGAAGTTCTGCGCATGCGCAGTGGGACGCCCCAAGCTGTTTGGGGCACCCAAAGCTGTGGGGCCCCCTATTCTAAAACTCGCTAATGTTGCTGTCAACGTAGAAGAAGAGGAGTCAGTGAATTGACGCCAGGCAGCACGACGGCATCAGCTGCATGTGCACCTGGTAAACAAGTTCTACTCATGTTCTAGACAAAACACGTACTTTATGCTCGACGTTTGCTTGTACTTGGTACACTCACCAGTTCGTATTCTCTAGATGGCAAGCATCTTCATCCTGGAGAGTATCCGACGATTCGACGTCCTCGGTGTCTGAACCTTGAGCAATGCGATCGGCCGTGCCGAATGCTAGCAATCTTAATTTCTGCGAGAGTTACTTTTTTCTCAAAACTCGATAACTTGTCTTGTGCCCAGTATGGCTCTGCACCATCGGACTGATGACATGCACTCGTACACTGGCTTGTACTCGCAACGCTTTCATCATTGATCTCCATCACGTCGATCCACTGACTCGTCGTCCTCAACTTTTACAGCACGCAAACTAACCAACGGTGCAGGGATAAAAAGCTAGTAGAACTGAAATTTCGTTTCATTACGATCGCTCGTAGAAACTACCAGAATTAAAAAAAAACATGTCCTAGGCATGGTCGCGGAGAGCACGAGGAGGGAAACTCACGTGACTTCCGGTTAACCCACGTTTCGTGACGTAGGTCGATGCCTCCCTTCTGACCGCCCCGACACCTTGCGGTGGTTACGTCACAGGGCACTGGCGGACACTTTGAATTGGGCTTCGTATTTCTATTTTTTATATATTTAAAAAAACAAATTACGCAACTCTAAAGTGAAACAAATTTTCGGTGATGTCCTAGTACACCATTTTAATGCCTAGCATAAAAATATTTTTTTTTTTTCCTTTTGGCGTGTCAGAGGCTTTTTAAGTAAAACTTGGCGAAGAGCGAAAGCTACGGTTCCCTCAAGCCAATCAGAGAGACGGGGCGAAGCTCTTGCCAGCTCTACACCGAAGGATTGCGCTTTGACTCCCCGTTGTCACGTGCCTCGCGCGCTCCTGCTTTCTGATTGGCTCTCTGCACTCTCTGCGTTTTACACTTAAACGGAGTATAGCTACCCTGCGGTGGAGAGCTATAACGCAACACACACACAACCACACATACAGCGAGAGAAAGAATCGCACGTGCACACAAGCACTCGCACAAACAAAAACACACACACACAAGCCTACGCGCGTGCACACACACGCACGCACGCGCTCACGCACGCACGCTTGCAGGCACGCACGCGCGCATGCATGCATGCACGATAAAAACACGGTTAGGTACAGCACAACTTCAAAACACGAGAACGTAAACACGGAGTAATGACGGAAGATTACGTTTTAAAACGCGCTCCGCTGTAATGCACGTATGTGGATGGTACGGCGTTCGTATAATATGTTTCAAGGCAGATTTAGTTAATCGTTCAATAAAAGACTAGTTCGCGCTTTATAAAAAAAAAAAAAGATAAAAGAAAATGGCTTGACTTAACCAAAGAAAAAAAAAAGTTAACGTTTCGCCTTTTCGGCGGGAGGCATCTTCAGTACAGCAAAGAGCAATGGGGAAGTACAGAGGGAAGTTTGCTTATTGAAAGCATAAAGTTTCTGTAGACGGCCGGTGAAGGGGGGTGGGGCAAGGTTTTTGGTCACTGCAGGTGTTGTTTGCAATGATGATATAATTGTGCGGCGTTAAATGAATTACTATAGTTTTACAGCGATATTACGGCGGTAGCTGTTTAGAGGGACACTTCGCGGTTTCGCGCCGTCCACGGCGCTCCGTATACCTACGCGGACAATTTTCGGCACTCCGCTCAAACATTCCACGGGCCGCTGATAGCAAGATAACAAGCAAGCAAGATAACATGGATGGTCATGCGTGGTAGCAAGATAACATACCTGGTCAGGAAAACAGTCCCCGCCGTGCAATCTGGTAATGCACTGGGATACGTGCCCATGTGACCCAGAATTTGCACAAACAACAATTCTCGGGATATGCGGAGATAGAACTGCCTTAGAAGTTTACTCTGCATTGTATCAAAAAGCAAGTGCGTTAGCTGCACCTGACAGACACACAGTTTTATTTTCTAAATGAATAGCCAAAAATATGGTATTAATAGTGCGTTTGTTTCAATAAATTTTGTTTGAGAGTGCACTTAGTCTTGGCTGCTGCCTTGTCCCTGTATACCCGGCGCTTTTTGTTTAGCACGTGTGACTATTTGTATACCGAAGTGACGTACGACAACACGCTCTCCTCTTACGCAGACAGCTGAAGCGCTCACTGCGTAATAGACCATTCTCGAAAGACTGCCCCCTGTTGGCAGCTGTGGAATCCCTGAACAATGGTGGACTAAATCCGTAACGTCACGGCACACTTCATGCTGTCGGTCGTATTAGAAGGCAAAAAAACACCCAGAGAAAAAGGTGATGATCGTAGTGACGTTGTACTTTTGACGATGTATGATTGGCTTGTGCGCTCCGACGTTCGCTATGTTATGGAATGACTTGCACGTTCCACGACGTAAGTTGTTCCGCCATTGTGCAGTGGTTCCAACCTTCTAATAGTCGGAACGTGACTTTCGAAAGGGTCTATAAAACCCTCAGTGGTTCCGAAACGCTATGGAATGTTCGTCCGATGCGTTACTCGGTTTAATACGAAGCGCCTATGCGGACTTTATGGTGCACGCTCGCACCTTTACCGTTCATTCAAAAGACACCCTAGCTGCTCCGATGTCACACCTCAGCTGTCGTTGTGTTTCAACTTGCGGGTTGCGTAAGCGTTTATTTAATTGTCCACATAATTGCTTGCAAGCATATGAGACGCACATGTAACTAAACGCTACCTGAAAGCTGCCTTTTATTTCAACTGGAGGGTTAGCAGGGTTGTCCACGTTTTTGAACAGAAACCTCGCTCTTTTTTCTCAGGCTATCGTCCAACGTCTTTCAGTTCTATCTCGTTTAAACTGAAATCACTGGATCCTGGGAAAGTAGCGCCATTGCCTTCCTTCCCTGCTTGCTAGCCGGAGGCAAACATATATTAGCATGCAGACGACCCAAACCTCGGAAATAGATTCAGTGTTAAATTTATGCTGCCATGGCAATCGCGATTTTAGTCCATCCAAACGTTTGAAGCTTCAAAGGGGTCGTTCTGAATAAATCACGCCAAGATCGTTGTGGAGTATCATCGTACTGAAAGCGCTCGTCGCCAATAAGAGCGTGTTTGGCACTGTGCATTCAATGCCCCTATTAATTATCCTTATCTACACAAACCACTTACAATGGTATAGTTGTTCTTGCACGTTTCAAAACAGAAAAAAAAGAAAGTTTTTCAATCCCACCAAGCACCGACGCCGCATGTGGTGGTTGCGCGAAGATGTGCACTTGTTTCGGTGGAGTGTGGACAGCGAAATCTCGGTATTCAAGAAATGTCTTTATAAAGCAACCTGTCACCGGGAATTCGGACCGGCTCACCAATAATGGCGAGGTCAAGGAAAGAGTGCCCATTTCGTGAACCAAAATGGCGACCATACGCTTGGCACTTCTTTTCCAGGAACCAGTGACTTTAGTTTAAACTACTCAGGTATAGCACTCTTTACTATCATATAATAAGCCACCTAACAACAATTTGATTTTTTATTTGAGTAGCAACAGGAATTTTAATAAGGGCTCTCTCGTGAAACCCAGCTGTGCGACATCATCCATGACCTATACACTAACATTGAAGTTCGAGCCTCAGACTGATCCGGTTTTTGTATATTTCTAAACAAATACATTCGACCATGTTACCCCTCGATGCCTCCGCTCTCCGCTGTCATCACATTATCTTGACCCATTAATAACTGAATGGATATAAGGCCTTCTCTCTTACCGCGTGCAGTACGTGGTTATCAATGATCATGAATCAACCTTACGGCCAAGGTACTGACAGAAAGATCGCACGTGGATGAGATGATACGAGCAACCCTGCATCGATTGATTCCAGGGTGATTAAGTGTACTTGATACAGTCATTCCAGGTGGAGGCAGTATATCCTAAGTTTGACTTTATGAGTGTTTTGTATTCCAGCTTAAAGAAATGGATGGAGCAGATCCTAAATCTTGATGCTCGATGACTTGGTAAAAATAAGTCACTAAAGTGGTACCTCTGCGGAGAAGTTGCTCGGTTCATCAGCGAAAAGTGTGCATGCCAGAAAAACTTGTTTTGGAAAGGTAATTTTTAAATACATAACATAGTAGAGGCCCTAGAACGAACCTATGAGAAACACCAGAAGCGACAGTTGTTGAAAAGTTATTTTCTAATTTCTTTTTTCGTATTCGCAGCTCCGAGGAAAAGCTTTCCAGCTCTGTCATTTCCATAAAATTTAGTATCATCGTTCGGACTTTAAGACCCCTTAATTATCGCCTCTCGACCGAACATCCTCTTGCATTTACTCTGCCTGTGCAGTCAAACGCATTTCTGGTTCTGCTAACGATTTTAAGCGATCGCTCCTTTCAGATGCGATCAACGACTGGAACAGTCTCCCATTATCCAATTTTACCATCTGATACGGGGCAGTTTCACACTCATGCGTACTACATTTGTAATGTGAATAGTATCTTTTTAATTTTATTTTTTACAATTTGATGGTTTGTCCCGAGTATGCTTGTTTTAGTGTTTATATTTTTTTGCTAAATAAGAATGGTTCGTTTGAAGAGGCAAAATGAATTCATTAACCGAAGTTACTGAGGCCAGACTTTACGGCTGAAATGCGCTACAAGCAATTAAATAAAAAGACGCTAATGATAGCGTTTACGGCTGCAGCACAAACTCTATCACTCGCGCTTCGTAAAAATGTCTTTGTCAACTTGGCTCTGGGTTACTGTTTCCTTAAAGCCAGTACCATGTTTTGTGATTTGTACATGTGAAAGAGAATGTAAGTACGCTTCATGCACACAGACATGTCTGGAGGCTCAAACAAATGAATGGCTTATCGAAAAAAAAAAAAAGAAACGTTAAATTACTGTTTTTCTTTTTTCGGGACACCAAGTTAGGGCGAAAGCTTGACATGCTTTTATTAAAGACGCCACAGAGGCATTCGCGTGGCTGCGAGCGATGCGGCTGGAGCGGGAGGCGCGTGGACACTGGACTAGCGGCGTATAAAGCGTGGCATTGACAAGGCTTCACGACGAAGCTGGTTAACACGTGATGCAGAAGCGTACCCGCGACAAGATCGCTCGACGTAGCTGGGCCGAGAGGAGAAATCGGCTTGGCGGCTTATGTGAGCTGTACCAAGCACTTTCCTTTTTTATTTTTAGGTTGTTATTCGGTTATTACGAAAATGAACGCTGATTTCACTGGCCGTTGACAGGTGGTACTGGCGGCGCATAAAGTGTAGTGTAGTTATTAGTTACTATATGGCGCAAGTGGCAACTCCTCTTTATCTCTCGGCTACCCTTTATTCCCAAGGTGTGACTTGCGGGGAAGACCTACTTTTCAGTTGGGACAGCGTATGTATCTTAAGGAGATGCCCCTCACTCAGATGACAGCCAGCTAGCGGGCTTGCTTTCGAGTGAAAAGTCGAGGCACGACCCGCCAGACAAACCCACCGAAAGCCGGGTTAGTTGAACATAGTAAAAACACCCGGAGACTAGGAAAAAGAAAGGACGGGCAAACACAGGCCTTTTTTTCAGTTTGGGGGTGTTTTTACTATGTTCAACTACCATCACCAGCCGGGTTAGCTATGCGAGCCTTCAGTAAGTACTAGCCTCCGTCGTCGCAACTGGACGCAGGCTTGTCCAGTATGTTCCCACAAGATGTCGACTCTGTCAATCTGTCTGTTTCCTGCGTGGTTTCGATTGTGGGGTAGCTTCGCAGTGGTATGACCCGCCAAGCTTCGCTCCCCGATCGGGCTAGCCGTCACACAAGTTACGGTCGCAACATGATAGTCGCCAGCCATCCTGTCGCGTTTAATCACTTTTGTCAGAAGCCGTGGGTATCACTGCGGATTGATACTTTTATCCAATTGTGCTTAATTTTGAATTAATATTGTTAAGTACGATTATTATTATTATATTAGGTTTATCATTAGCATTCATTCTCTTTCTATTACCATTAATCTATCTAGGAAGATTCGACGAGAGAAACGGTTACTGTGGGCAAAATCTACCTTTGTAGCGGGTTTGGGGGGGGGGGGGGGGGGGGGGGGGGGGCTAGTGCAGAGCTAGGGCAACGAGCACGAGGTCAAGGGTTTGCAAGGCACTGATACCGCCTGCTAGACTGACCAATAAAAAAAAAAAAAGCCCCCAAAGTTAAAAGTTTATGCTCCGTACCTTTATTGTTCTCTTCAAAGCAGGATGTTCCCCAATGTGTGAGCACAAACTAATGGTCATTTGGCCCATAGGAAACCCACGTACCTGAGTGCCCTATACTGAATGTTGCTCTCAAAGCAGCGTGGGCTGAACGAGTGTTGACAACTGGTGAAGATGAGGATTATTGTTATGGCTAAAACAAGAAATAAAATATTGGTATCGTGTACAGAACCGTTATCTCTCCGAGGAGTTAGTTGGAACCACTATCCCAAGTTTTTAGGCGACCAGAACGAGAACAGCGGTTGTTTCTCTTGTCGTAATATTTTCATCTCCGAAATTCTCTCCGGACAATTTTATCGGCCAGCTGCTGGCGTTCGGTGTCTGCTCTGCGCACGTGCGATACTCGAGCCCTTCTCCGTTCCAATTTCAGTTTTCAAGTGAGAAAACCGTCACTCGTTTTTCCCCTGCTCCTCTTCCCCCTCTCATCGGTGGCCGCATTTTGGCGGGTTGCATCGTCGCCTCGTAATCTATTCGGGAGGTGCCGCATCTCCCAAGGAGGAAGCTGCGGAGGCCGCTTCAGACGACCGCGTCTCACAGCGAGAGTGATGAGACCGATTTCTCGGGGCGGGCGGCGTCGCTCTTCAAAGCGTTTTGGGCGTCCATTAGAAACGCCGCGGACGCTGCCGGGCGCGCTAAATGTGCTCTCGCTTCTCAACTCATGGGTGCACACACTTCACGCGTGTCGTTCCGCCCGGACGCTCAAGCGTGGAGGAACGGGCAAAACGGCAGCCGCTCCTCTTGCGATGCAAGTGCGGATCCATATGCGCAGTTTGTGTTGTGGCTTGCTTCGGCGTGCACTGCGTCCCGGGACGCGCTCGTTCAGCGGCTCGATTGCGCGTGACGCTCGGCTGGCGCAGCGCGAAGGAAGAGACTTAGCCCTGAACAGACCTCTCGCTACATTATCCAACCATCGAGCAACATGCTGCGAGTGTGTAGTTACACGCGCTGCACTAACACGACCTCGAATGATCAAAGCATGTACACTAGAAGTTCGACGTCATCACAGTGAGATGGAGCGAAAACGCGGATTGGATACGAGGGCTGCGTCAGTGCTCGGCTGGGCCTCGTGTCCAATGAACGCGTCGAAGGACGCTCGGCATGGGGCTCGGGTCCGATTGCCGAGTTGGCGCCATCCGATTCTGACGACGCTCTGTGGAGGTAGGGTGGGGCGTTCTGAGGCCTTCATTATTCTGGATGGTGTCGGTTGCACGCGCTGACGTCTGAAGCAGTAACGGGTGCGTCTGAAGCAGTAACGGGATAGTTGGCTGATGAGCATCTTGGTTTAAAAGCGCGCGACTAGAACAAGGACAAAATAAAGACGAGACAGACGACGGCGCGGTCGTCGGTCTCGTCATTACTATGTCTTTGTCTTATTGTCGCGCAGTTTTAAACCAAGATGCAGTAACTGGTCTAAAGCAAGATGATAAAACCAGAAGCACTTTGTACGTGCGTTCGTCAACGCCCTATTTTGGGTATTTACTTCGATTCTTTTATACAGACAAGGCGAGCGCGTGCAGCGCGTGTACGTATACGTTTCCAGCATTCTCCTGGGCGCTTCCGCGCTAAACATCTGTACACCCTAGAGGATGTAAACCAGTTTGTCTCTTGACACCCTTAAGGGCGTGAACCAGCTTGTTTATCACCTTTAGAGTGCCAGACAAGTCCAACACCCCAAAGGGCTGCAGCACCCTTAAGTGTTGCTCTAACTTTGGGGTACTCTAACATGTTGCTCGAGCACGCTAAGCGGCAGTACACACAAAAAAAGTGTGCTGGCGAGCTTAGAAAAATCTTAGAAATATTTTTTTTTTTTACGTGCAACAATTTGAAAAGCAAAACGGAGCCCGTGCATTTCTCACATCCCCAAAAGTAGCCCATACAGACGCAATCCATCTCGTACGACAGAGAAATTACGACCCCGTTGAGTGCTTCACCGCCTTATATACTCGACATTTCTAAGACACTCATTCTCGGGTGACGATCTCCGTAATTACAAAGGTTGCAAGTATGTAGCGTTTTTTTTTCTTTTTCTCTTCGATATTTTGCGTGAAGCATAACATATTTAAGGTTACGAAATGTACGTTAAGGCAAAACGGAGTTAGTTAAGCCAATAATTATTCGACGCAGCCGCTAGAACAACCTCCGCTAAAGCTGTTTGAGGCAAGCATGCCGCATTTTCAACACCTTCATTACATCCTTCAAAAATGAAGAATGTTCCACCAGTTACGCTGCAATAGTATTTTTTTAGAAGTTTATAAGTTAGCTTCTTCGTAACCAACCTGATGACATAGTGTAGAACTACCATGACAGTAGGTAATACGAGACAATGCGGGGGGGGGGGGGGGAGTCGTAAAAGTCACCTCAAGGTAAATTAATATTGGACTGAACAGTCTAAAAAGATTGGTGTGTTAAACTATTTGCTCAACTGCACGTGGCAAATAATATCGCCTTCGCGGGGCTTATACTATGAAATAACGCGCCAGCAAGGGGCCGATTGCCTAAATAAAAATTGTCCTCCAGATCGTCAAAACTTGTTATTAAAGGACTCGGAAAAGGTCAGTGTTCTGCTCCCCCGAGAATTATGGACATGACGCGAAAGTAAGCAGGCCAGCTGGTTAGGGAACAGCATAATCTAAATTCTGAGATTTCCCCGTGTCTCAGCTAGGGTTTAGATTATGGTGAATGCGCATGGCTATTTTCATCTCAACTCAGACGGATTTAGGGCTAGATTATAACTTTTGGCAAAAACTTGCATTGGGATCAAATAAAAAGACAGTGGAAACGGCAAGCATGGCGGAGTGTTCGTTTTCCACTTATTGATCATTGAAGGGGCGGAGGCGTAAGCTGACGTTTCTTCCATCTGTCGCGGATCGCAGGTTTGGCCGCTCACTATTTTGTCAGTTCTCATACTGCTGCTCTAGGACACTTTCTTGACATTCTCGAGATAAATTTCTTCATGCCTGAGGATTTAAAAAAAAAAAGTATTGTTTGTAAGAATGATGCTGAAAAAAAAAGTCGGAGTGCCTCCCTTTGATGATATTTGGCAAAGTTTGGTAAAGTAAATAAGAACACATTTAAGATATTTTAATGATCTTGATATCACCAGAAAGCTCGAACTTATTTTTTTTTATTACATACAAAATCAATATTATATATTCGAAACCAGATTCGTTATATAGATTTGAATGAGCGAATGTTTCGAAATTGTAGCAAAATGAAAATGGGTTTTCTTAAAAATCGACTTTTTCTTTGATTCATGATTTATAAGTTGTAAGGTATGATTATGCCTCATCATAAAAATAGGAATAAAAGATGTAGTGTTGTGTTTATATGACCGCAATTAAAGCTTGAACCTCGTCAGTTGTGCGTGAGTGCGTCCTCGCATGTGCGCCAGTCTGGCCAATATTGTGGCATGGATATGATTGATCACCTTAGATTAATACTTAGCTTGGAAGCTTAAAAATAATTAAAATTGTGCATAATGTGGAATGAAAACTATTTTACTCCGCAACGAAGCTTAGTTTTATAACGCACATCTGTCAAATTTCAGGCTTTATTTCTGGTCAGATAAACAAAATACTATATTTTATATTTATATATTTATAACACATCACTAGTATACTTTGCCACTAATGAAAATTAGGCAAATAATAAGGGATTTTTTGGGGAAAATCGATTTTAATTTTTTGAGATTTTCGAAACATTCGTTTATTAAAATACATGAAACGTATCTTATTTTTTAGATATAATATGAAAATTTTATGCAATGAAAATAGCTTATTTAGAACTTTATGATGATGGTAAGTGAATTAAAATATCTTGTATAGATCACACGTAAGAGTTTCTGCAACTTTGACCAAAATCATCAAAAGGAGATAAAATCTTTTTGTTTTCAAATTTATTTTAAAGCAAGATTTTTTCTCACTTCATTAAGCACGATGACATCTAAGTTGAGATTGTCACAAAAGAATCCTAGTGCAGTAGTTAAAAAAGTGACAGAATAGCGAGCGGTCAAACATGCGATCCCCGAGAGGCGGAGCATTAATAAAATATTATGAGTAGAGACCGGATTTTAGGCAAATGCCTATTTTTTTCTTTGCGTTCCTATCGCCCCATTTCGATATATGAGCACGAATTGGAGGTCAAGGATGGCTTTTATGGTGGTTTTATAGAGCCTATAAATGCCTATTTTGGGTGTTGGTGCCTAAACTCCGATAAATGCCTATAAATGCCTTTTTTCTCAAATTGGCGCCTAAATCAGCACTATGTAGCGTCAAGTTTCGCTTTCGAGTACAATTTGATACCTTTATTCACTCTACCTGGAAATATTTACTGTTCTGAATTCTATGGGTTTGAACCTAGTCCTCTTTTCAACACTCCCCCTCCCCCCCCCCCCCCCCCCCCCCCCTTTGCGCCGGTGCAACCGGAGCGGCGGCTTCTGCATGCTTTACGGGTGGCTTTCCCGCAGGACTTGGTGGTGGACGCACAACTCTACTCCCCAGGGGAACTATGATACCGTCAGGGGCAAAGAAAGTGATGGGGAAAAATTACGCCCACCTCCCCTCGCGGGAACCCTGGTGTGATGCAACGCAGCTGGGTGGTTCCATTGGTGTTTCCGTTGGGTTGATTCTCTAAAGGAACCGTCGCATCAAGCAATCGTCGAGGCAGTGAAGGCACCCTCTCGCGTGCGCGTCTTCAAGGAGATGCTGCCTGATGTGCCCCTTCCGCCAGAACCCGTCGTCACACGATGGGGAATGTGGCTAGAAGCTGTTGAGTACTACAACTGCTACTTTTCGGACATCAAGGCCGTGATCAACGGCCTTCCAATTGACGAGAGTGTTGCAGTCACAAAGGCTCAAGCTGTCCTCTCCGTGAATAGCCTTCCAGGAGACCTCGCGTACCTTTGCGCCAACTTCACGTTCTTAGCGAATTCTATAAAAAAACTTGAAAGTCGGGTTGTTACGAACGTTGCGCTAATTCTCCACGCACAGGAAAGAATCGCCACCGTTCCCGAAGGACCCGTCGCCGAAAAGGCACGTGCGAAGCTGCAATCGGTCTTGGACAAAAACAAGGGGTTTTCTGTCCTTAAAGAAGCTTCAGAAGTCCTTGCTGGTGGAGCACTGTAGGATCCCAGTGTCAATTAACCCATCGAATCTTCCCAAGTACGCACCAATCACATCTGTCGACGTCGAGCGTTCGTTCTCCGCGTACAAACTCATTCTCAGCGACAAGAGGCCCAATTTTGAACCCGGAAATCTGGAGATGCTGGTAGTTACCTATTGTTTCTATAATTTTCATAGTGATTCTTAAAGGGGTACGGAAACAAAAATTGAAATATTCAAATTTCGTTCGGAAATGAGTCAAGCATGACGGATAATAACCGTAAATGATAATCGCACGTTTGTATTTTGAACGATTGGCTATATTTTTCGTTCCAAACGGTGCACTCGAGCAAGCGCTCGAAGAGAAGCGAACGGAGAGCGCGATGCGTCATGGGAAATCCGACGCAAACAAAAACAGAAAGAAAAGATTCCCCGCATTCGTGACGTAGCAAGGCTGGCGGGGTTATGAGCTTTGCCCTTGGTGGCGTTGTCAGCGTTGTGGTGGTGGTGCGAATAGCGTGAACGCGTTACAACCGAGCCGTTCGAAGTACCCGTGGGGTGACGAGCGTGTGGCGTCACTGGCTGGCCCAAGGAGCACGTAGCTTCCACAGCACTGTCAGCTTAGGGCTGAACGGGGTGGGGAAAGCAACTTTTGTCCGAGTTTTGAGCGACTGGCTAATCTTCTAGGGGGAGAATGGCTGTATCCGGGTGCACAAACGAGGGTCCGAGAAAGAGGGGAGTCCACCCTTTCCGTCTTCTTGGACTGTTTGGTTCAATGCGTGATTTGTGAGTTGAGGAGGAAAACTAAGAAGGAAAATGTTGAAATGCCAAAGAGCGGCGCTGCTCCGAAGGAATCTGCTACGTCACGACTACGTAGCAAGTTCCCCAACGTTGCTAGATTACCTCCCAAATAGGCCCCGCATGCATCCACCAGGTGCACATTGAAAGATCGTTTATTTAGCTTTAAAATTAGTTTTCTTGTACCTTTCAACGGAAGACTGGTGTTATTGAGGTTAGGGTGCAACATGCAACACATTCAAGCTAGAAAAGGAGCGCTGTAATTTCGTTTCCCTACCCCTTTAAACTAGGTTCCGCGTTCTGTCCAAACACAATTCTTAATATTTATATTTCGAATGAGCGTATGTGTATTTGGCAGTGTTGAAAGGTCTTGCCTGTATAATTAAGGTACCTGTAGAAAATTGCTAAAAGTTTGTACGTAAGTTCTCACGTAACAACATGTCAATTTCTTAACAGACCTTGTCTATCTTGCATTTATTATTTTCTTGCTTTATTGTAATTTAATTGCGTCAGGCAGACATAACTTTGCGCTTTTATAAATCAGTATTACCATATTTCAAGTATTGTTTCTCCTGCCTGTTTCACAATATGCGACGCTTGAGTGACTTTCGCATCTGAACATGTATGTAAGCAATGCGCTTGTGAAATTAAGCCAATTGATCGCCATTAGCCCAGAGGTATTACGGGGCAATTCCACGTCTAAGGTCAATGTATAGAACTTGTTATGAGAGAAAAATAAAGAATTGAATTGAATTGAATTGAACTGTTACTGCCATTATGGCCTCATAGCAATGACATTTTTGGATTTCCTGTCGTGCTTACAGTTCGCTCACGTCTTCACTTGAAATTATTAGCATTTATCTAAAAGTTTATTGCGCCTATTTTATTCTTTTTAGAGCCTAAAACGTTGTTTTTGACGCGTATTTTTGGCGCCTAAAACGTGCTTTATTAGTGCCTAAAAATCCGGCCTCTAATTATGAATAACTAAAATAATAAAAAAAAATCTGTTAAGCTTGTTGTTTGCGCTTTTTCATTTCAAGAACGGTCAAAAAACATTTTCGTTTTATCACGACAAAAAAAAAAAATCGACCTCGAAACCGTGTTTGAACTGATGTAAAAACACAAGTGTCAGAGGTCTGCATTCGGTGTGAGATCTGGTCCGAGTGGCCGCATCCCTGACATTTAGCTGTTCCACCTACGAGACTGAAAATTTACTGCTAAGCTGCATGCTTTGCAAGACGAAGTCTTGCCACGTTCTTTGCTAGAAGTGAGCCAATAACCCTTCTTTTCAAACACCACATCAAGCTCTATTTCATTACCCGTTACTCGACTAAGCATCATATTTATATATGAAGTTGGGGTCTTTAGACGATCACCATCTCTAAGTCACACTGTATCTTTCGACCTCACATCAGAGTTAACTGAATTACCACCTTGAGTCGAGTGACCTCACATACTGAAAATGAAGGTATCTAATCGTGTCCTATCGACCAACACATTGTTTACAAACAAGCCCGCGTTTGCCCCCCAGGCGAGGGCACTGCGCGCGCGCAGAAACCAGATTCGACCTAGGCGAATCACCTTCGCATGCCCAGTGCCGACAGCAGCGCCACCACCGCGGCGTGACGTCAGAGAGTTGAGTTGGTCTGACCAATGGCGGCTATTCATAAAGTTGGGACAGGTTGGTGTTTTCTGAAAATACGCATGGAACAATTAGGAACTTGTCTTCGAAA